>CM071874.1:9662234-9674507 GCA_036759665.1 Gynandropsis gynandra
CGGGCCCCCCGACCCCGCCAACCCCCCCTCCGACCCCGCCAAGGCCGGAACCACCGCCTAGGCCACCGAGTCCCCCGATGTCGCCGATGGGCACAACTCCGCCGACACCTCCAACTCCGCCGCCGATACCAGCACCGCCGATCGGCACAACACCAGCGACGCCCCCTACTCCGGCTCCAGCGACTCCTCCTACTCCTCCGAAGGCGACGAAGTTCTTCTGGTCGTCCAGACCAGCGGTCTTAGGCATTGGTCTCGCAGCAGTGGCGGCTTGAACCACCACAAGAGCTACTAGGAACATGAACCACCTTGCCATCTATGGAGCCGTGTATGTATGTACGTGTGTGTATACGTATGTATATGTGTATACGAAGGGAAATATAGTATATGGGGTGTTGGATCTTGAAGTGGTTTATATAGGCGAAACTCTAGGGGTTCTTCGCGGGACAGCTGTTGAAATTGTGAGATGAATGGAATTGAATGTTTACACCATCTCATCAGCTCTAGATTTGTATTTAAAACTGAAACGATCCTACATGTGATGTAACGAGCCCTCCACTTGTCTAAGATATATGTGTATATAGTCATAATTTTATAGTATATAGTAACCCTACTTTATATATATGTGTGTATATATATATATTGATATTTGAAGACTCATGAGATTAGCACGGACCAACGGCATTACAGAAACATACAATATGATTTAATTTGGATTTTATGCATTTGTAGTTTTGACTAGTTGACGTCTAAATCATAATTACAGTTTAATACAAATAAAGTGTAAGAGGGATTTGCATTTTTGGTTAAGGAATATAACGTCAGTATATTATAACCAATCTATGTACAATTCATATACAATCCATTTTTTATATATATTCAAATAAAAATTTAGAATATATTAAACATCAAATATAAATACAAATAATTAAGTTTAGATATTTGTCAAATAAAAATATAAATATTACCATAAATTATCTAAACATTTGTCTAAGAAGATATTAAATAGTTATTTTTATTAAGTATATAGACAATTATATATTAAATTAAATTTGAATCATTTGTCGACCTTTTATTTTCTATATGAACTTTGATCATAGGATTTTAAAGAAATTTATCGTTGGAGCATAGAGAAAAAGGTATAGTTCGACGAGCTTATATACATTTCTGAATTTTGTTATGTCGTTTAAGTTTGATTATCTTTTTTTATTGTCGGTGACACAATTTTTTTTTTTATTTTTTTCTCCATTATTTTGTAAATATAAAGAATCTGAGACGTGATATAAAAAAAAAAATTCTATCCTTGAGAAAGAGCCATTGGTCTTCATCCGATAATTCTATGGACCAAGATCTTTGTAATGTCTAATTCTAAAATTCATATTTTTGAAGAAGTTAGATTCTAATAAAATATCAATACGCTGAATCTGAACTAAAAAAATCATTATAGGACTGACCATTTGCTCCACCATTTTCAATGAAGATCGCATGATTCACATAATCAAATATTTTTAAAAATTCAAATAAGGTTATCTAACAAATATTCAGATTTTTTCAGATTTTCAAATATTTGGAAATTCAAATTTTAAAATACAAATAAAAATATTTGTTGAATACAAATATAGAAAAAAATTCATATATCCGAATTATGTTAACCTCTATGTCTATATATTAGTTTTTGGTAATTTGTAAATTTCACCCATCATAAACCCCCCAAAAAAAAAAGACAATGTAACTTTAAAAGTCGTAAATCAAGATACATCTAAAGAGTGAAAAGGCATAATAGAAAACAAAAGAAGGAGAAATATTTTTCCCTTCCCTGAAGCCCGACGAAGCCCCTGTTCCCTTCCAGCCCCTCCGGTTGTTTCCCGTCGGCCGGCTGCCGGTCGTCGACCGTTCTGTAACCCCCCAACCACAGTACGATTCGGAAATTCTATTTCCGGAAACTCAGACATACCGACAGCGGAGGTCGGGCCTAGTCTCCAGGTCAGCCATACCGTTGCAAGGGCCTCCCCAGCATCCCCCATCGGTACTGGTTTCCCTGCCAACGCCTGCACCCTCAGTACCTCCTTCAGTCCCCCTCACTGGACCAACGCCGTCTGCAAGTCCCGCGGACGCATCCATCCCTTCATGGAGTAGCCGCCTTAAAGACTCAATAAAACCTCTCTCACGGAAAGGCTCTCCCAGTATTCACAGTTCGGGATTACCCTTTGTACATATCTCAAACGAATCCATCACCTCAGCAAAAGCCGAATGGTCGGATTTCGTCCTCGGAAGATTCTATGGGATCCCCCTCCGATGAGCCGTATTATTGGGATTGTTAACAGTATCTGGAAACTAAGCGGTAAAACACCATCCACTTCTAACCGGATAAGAGTCCATGATATTGGCGAAGGTTCCTTCCTTTTCAGAATAATCGATCCTCTGATAAGGGAACGAGTTCTACTAAAGCGACTCTGGTTCATAGCTGGGAGTGCAATGTCTACATCCGAGTGGTCACCTGATGCTCAATTGGAGAAACCATCGTTATCCTCAGTATCGACGTGGGTGGTATTTAGGAACCTCCCACTTAAACTGCTAAGTCGTGGCAGTCTGAGTAGGTTGGCTACGGGTATAGGGACACCCCTCCACATGGACCCCCGTACTGAGAATAAGGAGATCTTGAGACGGCTCGTTTATTTGTTGAAGTTGATCTAAAGGTTATCACGTTTGTCAGGTGATTTCGTTTCATTTTCTTTCATCTTCCCTTTGACTTTGTAATTTTTAGCTTATTTTTGTGGTTTTTAGTTTGTTTTTGTTTTCGTGAGGAATGGCTTCCTCCCAAATGTGAGGTCTGTGGGTGGCTGGGACATGGTAAGCTTCGTTGCCCCGCTCGGCCTGTTGTGGACGATCCCGCAGTGCCGCCACAACATCAGCCTGCCTCTCCACCGAAATCTGAGTGGATCCAAGTAAGAAAAAAAGTTGGGTGTCCAAACAATCAAGAGTCTCCCCGAGAAATCCCTGTCTCTCGGCTGGCTGATGGGGCTCCTTCCGATGCGAAGCTCCCCTCCCCTGAGGAGGGAGAAGTCTCTTCCCTTGTTCAAGTGCCAGTTCAATCTACTGTTGAGACTAACGAGGCTACAACAACCCCTGCCATAGATACAACAAAGGAAATTTTCCCTTGCCAGTCTGCTGGAGTGAGGAATGAGTCAACAAATGATGCCTTGCCCTCAAGTGCCAATGAGGACCGGACTGGTCAATCTCACTGTGACAGTTTTCAGACAATGATTTCGCCCTCTATGCAGAAAACGACGACCAGGAAGAACTCTAAGGGAGGTCGAAAGACTTCCTCGTCAAAGGCCAAGTGATTTATTATCTCCCCCAATGATTTTTGTCTGGAATACTAGAGGCCTAAATAATTTCAGTAAAAGGGTCTCAGTTCGGAGATGGATTTTGGAACATGGCGCAAGGTTTGGCGCCCTTTTGGAGACACACATTCAACAATCAAATGAAAGCCGTATCACTGCAGCCATTCCTGCGGGGTGGAAGTTCAGATGCAACCACAGTGAACACTTCTCGGGTCGTATATGGGTTGTATGGGATCCTCGAGTCCAGGTTACCATATACCATCAATCTTCCCAGGCTGTCACTTGTGGAGTTTCGGTTGATGGGTTCGTTAACTCACTTACTTGCACTTTTGTCTATGGCTTTAATGATCCTATTGCAAGGAGGCCGCTCTGGGAAATTATCCGTCAGCTAGCTGCATATCCCCTTCTTAGGCATAGGCCGTGGATCGTGACGGGGGATTTCAATCAGATTCTACATCCCCACCAGCACTCTCGATTCCCGTCCTTCAACCCCCCGAGAGTAGGAATTGAGGAGTTTACGAAATGCCTTCATGATGCTAGGATCTTTGAAATGGAATCTCGAGGCCTCCAGTTTACCTGGCATAATAGCAATGCTAATGACCACAAACTGACAAAGATCGATCACTGCTTGATTAATGATGCTTGGTTCTCATTGTTTCCTTCTACTTTCGCAGATTATCTCCCGTCCGGGCCCTCAGATCATTCTCCATGTCTCATCACCTTCCCCTCACGGGGGGTGGCCTCTAGGAAACCGTTTAAATTCTTCAAACATACGGTTTTCCACCCTGACTTCTTGAAGATAGTCTCGGATGGTTGGGCGGTTCCACAAGACCCGGGTTATATGCAATTTCAGTTTTGCCGTAAATTAAAAGGCCTAAAGTTCTATTTGCGGACTCTGAATAGGGAGCATTACAGCGACATTTCTGAGAGAGTTAAGCATGCTGGCTCGCTTGTTGAAGTACTACAGACCAGGTTGTTCTCCGACCCCAGCCCTGAACTTGCGAGAGAGGAACACAAGGCTAGGGAAAGCTGGCAATCCCTGCAAGCTGCGGAGGAGAAGTTCTTGAAGCAGAAATCTCGGGTTAGATGGCTCAAAGAAGGGGATCGTAACTCCTCCTTCTTCCACCGGATGGTCTCGGCTAGAACATCCAGGAATGCAATTCATTATTTTGAGAATGATGACGGTACTAGGGTATCAGGGGTTGAAGAGATGAAACAGGTTGCTCAGGCCTTCTTCAAAAATATAATGGGGTCGTCCCCGTCTTCTCTCCGGGCTCCTTTAGTTACATCCATCCAATCCATCATCAGTTTTCAATGCAACCAGGCACAGGTAGCTGACCTCTCGGGCATCCCCTCTGCAGAGGATATCAAGCGCACTATATGGTTGATGCCAAATAATAAGGCCCCGGGTCCTGATGGCTATACGAAGGAATTCTTTGTTGCTGCTTGGGATGTGGTGGGGGCTGATTTGATCTCAGCAGTGAGAGAGTTTTTCATCAAGGGTCGACTTTTAAAGCAGCTGAACTCAACCGCGATCACGCTGGTTCCAAAGGTCCCGGGTGCAGTCAAGCTTACGGATTTCAGGCCAATTAGCTGTTGTAACTTCACATACAAAATCATATCGAAGCTGCTAGCCAACAGACTCAAGAGAATTCTCCCTCTTTGCATCTCAGGTAATCAAACGGCTTTCATTAAAGGGCGGCACCTGATTGAAAATGTATTACTCGCGTCGGATCTTATCCGAGGACTTAGCTCCCCAACAGGTACTAGAGGAGCAGTCCTGAAAGTGGATTTTCGTAAAGCCTTCGACACTATTGGCTGGGATTACATCAGGGCTGTGCTTGAGGCTATGGGTTTCCCTGTCATTTATGTGGGTTGGATTATGGAGTGTATCTCCTCATCTAGCTTCTCAGTTGCTATTAACGGTGAGCTTTCAAGTCCCTTTGACGGGAAGCGAGGATTGAGGCAGGGTGACCCACTCTCACCTTATCTATTTGTTCTTTGTTTGGAGTTCCTTTCGGCTACTTTGAATAAGGCTACGCAGGACAAACTCATTGGGCTTTTCCTTAGATGTGCATCCCCTCTCATTTCGCACCTGGCTTTTGCGGACGATCTATTAATCCTATCGGATGGCTCCACTCAATCTATGATCAACATTATGCATATTCTGGGTGATTTTGAGCTCTCCTCAGGACTAGCAATGAATCCTCAGAAATCTGAGGTATTTATTGGAGGCTTTGATAATAACCATATCGAGCAAATCCTCCGGCAGACTGGATTCAGTTTAGTCTCGCTCCCCGTCCGTTATCTTGGGTTGCCCCTTAGTCCTCTAAGGCTCTCTAAGGAGGACTATAGGCCGTTGATGGAAAAAATCCATAAAAGGTTTGAGTCTTGGACGTCAAAATATCTATCTTTTGCAGGGAAAATTCAGCTCATCTCAGCGGTGGTTTATGGCTTAGTGAACTTCCTCGCGCAGGCATTCCCCCTCCCAAAATGGTTCCTTAAGGAGGTGGACTCAAACTGCTCACGGTTCCTCTGGAACATAACTGGGGATAATCGGGCAGCCCCCCGTGTTGCTTGGAGGGATATATGTTTTCCAAAGAGTGAAGGTGGGTTGGGAATCAGGAGCTTGGAGGGATTCTCTAAGGTTTTTCGTCTCAAACTGATTTGGATGATCTTTAATAGAGCTGCTTCCCTCTGGGTGGCTTGGTTGCATCGTAACGTCTTCAAGAGGATGGGGTTCTGGGAGGTCAATATAGCACCTACTCTCTCATGGAACCTAAGAAGACTTCTGAGGCTAAGACCTATGGTGAGTACTTTCTTAAGATGCGAAGTTGGGGATGGAAAGACTGCATCCTTTTGGTACGATGTATGGACCCCTTTTGGAGCCTTGATGTCATTCTTAGGCGATGGCGGTCCAAGAAGGTTAAGGGTCCCTCTTTCCGCGACGGTCTCCGACGCTCTGGTGGGTAATATGTGGAGTTTTCCGGGGGCAAGGACAGATGCAGATGTGGAAGTTCAACTCCATCTTGTCTCCGGACCCTTGCCAGCTCCTTCTCGTGGTCCGGATAGATATGTATGGAAGCAGAGAAACTTAGCTTTCCTAGAGGCATTTTCGACCAAACAAACATGGGACCTAACACGGGAGCAGAATCCGCGGGTGCCGTGGGCTGAAGGTGTTTGGCCTAAGAGTGTTGTTCCTCGCCAATCCTTTATCTTATGGCTAGCAGTTAAAGGGAGACTACCTACCAAGGATCGGCTTTTGTCATGGGGTATGGATGTAGAGGAGCTATGTCCTCTATGTGGGGTGCTCCCTGAGTCGCACAACCACCTCTTCTTTCGGTGTGATTTCAGTCGGAGCCTTTGGGATCCTCCTGCCGAGCTTATACTAGGCATGGTTCCGACATCACTGTTTGATGCCTTGACTGTGGACTCTTCGGGAGCAGGTAATCTCTCGTCTCACTCCCTCCTTGAACTATACAGGCTCACTCTTCAATCAATAGTGTACATGGTTTGGGCGGAACGGAATAACAGAATCTTCAATAACGAGAGCTCCTCACTAGAAATCTTAAGGCTCGGCCTTGACAGGAAGATGCGTGACCGAATTCTGGCGATGTATGAATCGCACAGACCTTCGCCCCGCAGAATATCGCTCGCGGATTGGTTCCGCGTCTACAGGTCTTACTCTATCTCTCACTAAAGGGAAGATGTTTGGTTTGTTATTTATGATAGTTAGCTCATTGTAGTGTCTAGCCTTCAAGCGCACATTCTGGCTGCCTCTTGCCCTCCTCCGAGGGACGACGAGCTCTGACTTTATGCGTCTTTCTTTGGGTTGTTAAGTGTGTTGTGTACTAGTTATATCCATCATTGTGGGAATCATCTTGGCCTTATTTTGGTTAAAGTTGTTGTAACTGGGATTCCAGTGGTCTCGCATTGTACTCTTTTTATACCGTAATATATTTACATTTTAACAAAAAAAAAGATACATCTAAAGAAACAACTAAAATAGACAAAAATGTTACAAAAAATTAGAAAAATGTGAAAATAATCAGTTACAAAATGTTCAAAAAATTAAAGTTTGTCTATACAATTTCTAAAAACTCATACGATTTTAAAAATATCATTATATTGGTTTAAAATCAGTTTACACAAATATTTTCTGGTATACCTAATTTATGAATAAATACATTTGAATATCGGTACAACAATATTAAATACATATGTAACTGATAAAAGAATGGAAGTTTTTATTTCTAAGTTTAAAAGGTATCTTAGAAAATAGAAAATTCGGTTTAGAGAAAAAAAAACACAAATTAACAAATGAAGAGTAATTTTTAAATTCTGAAAATCGGGTGGTATATGTGTGTGATTCTTAAGTGAAGAAGTTCAAAAAACTTTGGTGGTTAATCAGTATATTTTGATACTTAATCGGATAAGGGATAAAAAATTGGGAATGACAGTTTATTTATGATTATAAATAATAATTAAAGCGGTGAATGTATGAATATATATATATATATATACACGTATATATATGTGTGTGTGCGCGCATTAAGTTGGACCATGCAGAGCATGTGCTTCCGGGAAGACAGTAAATATGCAATGTTATTGACAGCTTGGAACACGAGAGAGTCTACAACGCAAAGATTAATTTGTGAGACTTTATGGCTGTTCGTTGGGACTTCACTTCCCTCTTAAATATGCATAAACATTATGGGAAGAAAATGGAGACAATACAATTTAAAAAAACAAATCTATATAAAATAAATATACTTGTTGTAGTATTTTGCTTTGGATTCCATCTTCAGCCACTCGACCATTTCTTAGACAATACTAAATTAGTGGTTAGACAATAAAATGGCGTGCTAATATTTATAGGATTCAAACACATTGGACAATGACAAATATGGGTGGTCTAGATCACCGTGCCTTATAAAAAATATATATTGAAGAACATCAGAATTTACATTAAACACATTCGATATTGTTATATTTCCAATTTCATTATAAAAATAAGAGTTTTGATATACTTTTAATCATATTCTGAAGATATTCTTTTTGTTGAGTTAACGAAAAAAAAAATATTAGTTCAATCTTAAAATTATAGTGTATTAGTGTGAAGTAGTGTGAATGTTTTAGATACCGATATAAAATGTTGAAACCACACATTGCAAATAAAAAAAAGAAAGAAAGAAGAAAAGCACTCATAAAAACACAAACTATGTGTTATCATTGTACAGTTCATGAGGAGAATTGCATCCTAAGAGTCTTCTTTGTAACTGTAGAAATTGACAGTCGTTATATTTTGAATGAATAGAAACCATCTAAAAAATAAAGGGTTTGAATCCATAACCTCTAAAATCAAAGATCGTTCACTTTTACCAATTTCACTATAAAAAAAAAGGATTTTCTTCGCACTATACATATGAATCCAAGGTGAATTTAAGTGCCACCTACCGTAAAAAAATATTAAAGAGTTAGTTTTTTTTTTCGTTGACAAACAAGGATTCTTGCTACCCACACCTGGGTTGTAATTTGGTGCGAAACATTTTATTAATTCAATGATTGGAATTTTTAAACTACAATGCCCATATACTTTCTTGTGGATCAACACTATAAAAGTAACTCTGAAGAATTCAATGTTATACTTCTCTTATCTTGTATTGTTGTATTGATTTGTTCATTAATAGTTGATCGTCAATATTTTTTTTAAATATTAATAATTTCAGCGTTTAGGTGACAACTACATCATTATTGTTAATAAATAATTTTACTATTTAATTATTTTAATTATAAACATAAAAATCATAATGAGTTAAATATAAAATTGAATAACATCTAAATTGTGTTTGAATTATAAACGTTATTTTCAGAATCTTTAATTAATTTAATATAACAGTAAAAGAGGATTTGAAATAATCAAGTGATACCATAAGAAAGGTTGTGGGTCTTTTGAGGCCAATGGCCACTTGATCGCCAATAGCAGCTTCCTTAACTTTTGTGAACTTCCTGAGGCATAACCTTGGAGGATTCATCAAATCGCAGATATCTGTTATGCACATATTATTGCGAACCAAATGAATAAATATAGAGTTGTAATATTTTGTTATAAATAAATTGATAAAGAGTTTTAATATTTTATTTATTGTTAATATTTTTTGTTTGGATTATTTTTGTTATTATTGATATATAATTATTTTTATTTATTTTAAAATATATACAATATAATAATCTTTTATATTTTTAATTCAAGTTATTATAGATTACTATCTTTAATCAATGATAGTTAATTAACTACATAATATATTATAATGTATTACGTGTCTGTAGAGTTTTATGTTTGTTTTGGAAGGATTTATATATTAAAGGATGAGTATATTATTTCACACAACTGTGTGGATCTATTTTTTTCTCTGTAAAAATATAATTAAATATAGACATAAAAACAGTTTTACCTTTAATAATAAAGGCATATAAGAAGTTATAAAATGAAAAATAGTACTAAACATAGTTATTTTACATTAGAATTAAATTTAGATTATAGGATATTTATCTATAATTATATAAACAATGATGAATGCTATTGGGAGATATAATTGGAAATTAGTTGTTAATTTATAGGAGTTAATTACATCAACTTTTCTGTATTTATATGAACTGATCTAATTGAATTATTCAAAGGGAAAATAAAGTTTTCATGGTATCACAGCACTAAATCAGCACTAAATCAAGATTTTGACTGATCTTTTTTCTCTTGTACTACGTCTTCTTTCTCCGTGAAGAGACCAGGCATTTTTCACAGTTCCGATTGGAAGCCGAATCTCAGGGGAACCGCAGAGCAGACAGAGACGATCCAATTCCGACGGTTCAGAGCAGACAGAGACAATCCAGTTCCGACGGTTTATCATCGACAACCCGAGAAGACGACGACGACTGGAAGGTTCGACGGAACCTGCGCCAACCCGAGAAGACGACCCAGTTCCGACGGTTCATCTACAATCCGACATAAACGACGACGACTGGAATATCCGGCAGCGTCTCTGATCCCCTGGTTGTAGAACAAATAGAAACGACGATGACTGGAATATCCGACAACGTCTATGATCCCCTGATTGCAGAACATATAGAAACGACGACGACTGAAATATCCGACGGTGTCTGTGATCCTCTAATTGCAGAACAGACAGAAAGGACACCGAAGCTTGAATCAGTGAAAGCGACCGATTCCTTCCGAACGAAGACGAATAATGATTTTCCGATTGGAAATCTTGATTGAACGTCACCGAAGCTTGAATCGGTGAAGGATACCGATTCCTTCCGAACGAAGACGAAGATTAATTTCTCGATTAGAAATCTTGATTAAACGACACCGAAGCTTGAATCTGTACCGAAGACGACGAAGACAGATTCTGTTCTCTCACATATTTTCTGGTGAAAATGAATACAGACGAATCTGCTGGTGCTTCAATGACCCGTGATAGACAAGAAGATGAGGCAACGGGTCTTGGCCGTGGATAGGGGTAAAACAGGGGAAAAGAGATCTCCGTTTACTCCCCATATTACCTTCATTCTTCGGAGGGACGAGCACTCTGATTACACCCGTCTAGTTGCATAGAGATTGCAACTACGAGGAATGGGCAAAACACGTACGTCACGTGCTGAATACCAAACGAAAAATGGGATTCATCGACAGGATAATCACACGTCCTCGTCCCGAAGATGCAAAATTTGCGGAAATATATCAAACAAAGTAAAGATCAATCGGTATACACGGAGATATGGATACTTGGTACCGAAACTTAGGAGGTGAATGCAACTATAGATCATGGTTTCAAGCACAACTACTCGACTAAACGGTATCCAAAAGACTTCTAAGCAAACCTAAACTATTGTTCACGATTCGACAAAGTCACACAATAATGACTAAAGCTCGAAAATTCATGCTAGGTATCCATCCGTTTGTTCCTAAAAAATAAAAAAATCAACATCTAATCCTAATCATCTAATCCTAATCACATGCATGATACTCGACGAGTACTCCCCCCAGACTTGAATGAAACACCATCCCGGTGTTCAAGGCCTAAGAGAATCTCGCATACCAAACTACGGGAAAATAAGGGTTGGAACGTGTGCAACTTGTGGTTTATGACCAGGTCTCAAGGTGCTTCAAATCTACTCCGAATCGACCTCGAGATCGAGCGAACTTGCAGACAGCTGAGAAAGGGCAAGGAAGAAGGTAACACAGAGCCGTCAAATCAACGAGATATGGATAATCAAAACGGCCATGAACAACCTCAATTACCTCTTGGTAATTTGGGACCGCAACTCGCGCCTCAACCGCGGGAACCACAGGCTCCTCCACCACGTCGTCTCAGAGATTACGTGGTGCCGACCATGAACAACGTGCAAACAGCCATAAGGATGCCTGCTGTTGCTAGGGAACAGTTTGAGATTAAGCCGGCGATGAATAACATGCTTTATCAGAAGCAATTCATGGGTGGAAATCACGAGGATCCCCATCAGCATCTTACAGACTTCCTTGAGCTTTGCGGTACATTCAAGATATACGGAGTCTCAGAGGACGCGATCTTACTGCGTCTCTTCCCCTTCTCGATTGGGGGATGAGCAAAAATATGGCTGCAATCGGTTCCCGCTGGTTCAATCACGACTTGGGATCAGCTTTGCACATTGTTCTTATCACGATTCTTTCCTCCGAGCAAGACGATTCAGATGAGGGGGGAAATCACAACATTTAGATGCAGAGATGGAGAAAATTTGTATGAAGCGTGGGGCAGATTTAAGGATCTTCTACAGCTGTGTCCATACCATAGTCTCGAGCAGTGGTACGTTATCCAAACCTTTTACAACGGAATTTCAGATGAGCACCGAACGACCTTGGATAACGGTGCTAGAGGATCATTTATGGATCTGA
>CM071874.1:9675089-9686606 GCA_036759665.1 Gynandropsis gynandra
GTGGATAAAGGAAAGGGCATTGTGAATGAGGGAGGAGCTGAATCAGAATTAGAGAAACCGTACGTTGCTCCATCGGTGTACAAACCTCCAATAACGTTTCCTCAATGGTTGGTGAGCAGCAAGAATGAGGTAAGGTATGGACGGTTTGTAGAGATTCTCAAGAAGCTTCATATCAAAATACCGTTCGTAGAGGCCCTCCAACAAATGCCCACGTACGCCAAATTTCTCAAAGAAATTTTGTCCAACAAACAGCGTATCGAAGAGAGTGAGACGATAGCACTCAACGAGGAATGCATTGCCATTCTTCAAAACAAGCTGCCACCGAAGTTTAAGGACCCCGAAAGCTTCTTCATTCCGTGCACAATAGGTAATCTTGATATTGATAAAGCTTTGTGTGATTTAGGAGCAAGCATGAGCCTCATGCCATATTCGGTCTTCAAGCGGATGAACTTCGGCGACCTAAAACCTACCAAGATGTCTCTCCAATTCGCTGACCGTTCGGTAAGATATCCGGTGGGGATTGTTGAAAACATTCCCACCAAGGTAGGTAACCTTTGTATACTCACTGACTTTGTTGTACTTGATATTGAAGAGGATGCTAGGATACCGATTATTCTTGTTAAACCGTTCTTAGCTACTGCAAGTGCGATGATAGACGTACAACAAGGAAAACTTTCCTTACGTGTCGAGGACGAAATGATTGAAGTCAACTTGTCCAAATCCATGAACGGACCCTCCATCAAGGAGTCTTGCTTTCGAATTGTCTTGCTGGATGAGTTAACGAACGATACGTTTGATCAAGTTAAGTATTTCCGATCCCCTCGTGAGATGCTTAACTCAAGTTTGTAAAGATGCAGGATTTACCAATGAAGAAGCTGAGGCGTACGCAGAATTTATGAGTGCTATTCAAGCACTAAGAGACGCCCCATGTGAGGAGATACTACACGAAGTACAAGCAGACTCACAGTGGAGAAGGCGCCCAAACTCGAGTTGAAGCCTCTTCATTCTTCTCTTTGGTATGAATACCTCGAACATAATGATACATACCCCGTTATTGTTAATGCTGACTTGAGTGCAGATGAGACGCAAAAGCTACTTGAATGCTTAAGGAAGCATAGGAGAGTGATCAGATACACCATCGAGGATATCAAGGGACTAAGCCCTTCGTTATGCATGCATCGAATACTCATGGAGGACGGGCATAAACCATCCATCGAAGTGCAAAGGCGACTGAACTCCAACTTAAAAGAGGTAGTGAAAAAAGAGATACTAAAACTTTTGGATGCAGGTATCATTTATCCTATCTCGGACAACGAATGGGTAAGCCCCGTGCATGTCGTACCAAAGAAAAGAGGAATGATGGTAGTACGCAACGATAACAACGAGTTGATTCCAACAAGAACCGTCACAGGATGAAGGATGTGTATAGACTACCGCAAGCTCAACAAGGAAACGAGGAAAGATCACTTCCCTCTCCCATTCATCGACCAAATGTTAGAACGGTTAGCGAATCATACCTATTTTTGTTATTTGGACGGATATTCTGGCTTCTTTCAGATTCCCATTCACCCTCAAGACCAAGAGAAGACTACTTTCACGTGTTCTTATGGGACATTCTCTAACCATCGTATGCCTTTTGGCCTCTGCAACGCTCCGGCTACTTTCCAGCGTTGCATGATGGCAATCTTCTCCGATTTAATTGAGCATATTATGGAAGTGTTTATGGATGATTTTTTCTGTTTATGGCTCTACATTCGATGATTGCCTCGTTAACCTTTCTAGAGTGTTGCAGCGATGTGAGGAAGCTAATCTTGTTCTTAATTAAGAAAAGTGTCACTTTATGGTGAAGGAAGGTATTGTACTTGGACACATGATCTCATCGAGGGGCATAGAAGTCGACAAAGCCAAAATTGAGGTAATCGAAAAACTTTCTCCACCCGTTTCAGTTAAAGAAATTCGTAGCTTCCTAGGGCATGCAGGTTTTTATCGGAGGTTCATCAAAGAATTCTTAAAGGTTACAAAACCGTTGACGGAGTTGTTGGGCAAAGACGCTACATTCGACTTTTCTCAAGAGTGCCACACCGCCTTCAACACCATCAAGACAACATTCGTTTCGACGCCTATTATTCAGCCAACCGATTGGAGCCTTCCATTCGAGATTATGTGTGACGCTAGTGACTACGCCGTTGGGGCTGTTTTAGGACAGCGGAGAGACAAGGTCTCTCATGTAATCTCCTACGCTAGCAAGACATTAGACGACACTCAAACCAACTATGCCACAACCGAGAAGGAGCTCCTTGCTGTCGTCCTCACCTTTGAATAGTTCAAATCCTATCTTGTAGGGTCAAAGGTAATCATTTATACTGATCATGCAGCGCTTAAATATATTCTAGGGAAGAAGGACACGAAACCACGCCTCATCCGATTGATCCTTCTCTTACAAGAGTTTGATCTCGAAATAAGAGATAGGAAAGGGTCCGAGAACGTCGTTGTAGATCACCTCTCTCGCATCATTGTGGATGATGAGAGACCTATCGACGATTCTTTGAGAGACGACATCATATGTGCACTCACTTCAGGTAACCCCGCTCCTTGGTAAGCTGATTTTGTTAATTTTCTTGTGAGCGGTATGCTACGCCTCGACCTTTCTTTTCATGAGCGCATGAAATTCTATGCAGACGTCAAACGTTACCATTGGGACGATCCAATTCTCTACAAGAGATGCACGGACGGGGTCTTTAGGAGATGCATCCCCGAGGAAGAGGTAGAGAGCATCCTTTTCCATGGTCATGGATCGGATTATGGAGGTCACTTCAGCAAATCTAAAACCGCTTGGAAGGTGCTACAAGCGGGTTTTTATTGGCCGAACCTCTTCAAGGATGCCCATAGGTACGTTTCCTCTTCTGGTAGATGTCAAAGAACGGGAAATATAGGTAAGAGGAACGAGATGCCACAGAACTACATCCTTAAGGTAGAATTGTTTGATGTTTGGGATGTAGATTTCATGGGACCTTTTCCCTCGTCATGTGGCAACCAATATATTTTGGTAGGTGTAGATTATGTGTCTAAGTGGGTAGAAGCCATAGCAACGCCAACTAATGATGCTAGGGTAGTGATCAAATTCTTTAAGAAGATCATATTCCCTCGTTTTGGAGTTCGTAGATTAGTCATTAGTGACGGAGGTCCACACTTCATTGCAAGACAATTCGAGTCCCTCCTTAAGCATTATGGCGTGAAACATAGGATAGCTACACCGTACCACCCACAAACTAGTGGACAAGTAGAGGTTTAGAATAGGGAGATTAAGAGTATACTAGAGAAAACCGTGTCTAGGTCCCGTAGAGATTGGTCGATGAAATTAGATGATGCGTTATGGGCCTATAGGACCGCGTTTAAAACTCCCATTGGCATGACTCCTTTTCAGCTTCTTTATGGCAAGTCTTGCCACCTACCTGTCGAGCTAGAGTACAACGCCTATTAAGCGACAAAGCTCATTAACTTTGATCTTAAGAATGCAGGTGAGAAACGACTTTTGCAGGTGAACGAGCTCGACGAGCTCCGTCTTGATGCATACGAGAACTCTAAGATCTACGAGGAGCGCGCTAAGAGATGGCATGATAAGAAGATCCTACCTCATGACTTTCAGCCAGGTGACTTGGTTCTACTATTTAACTCTCATCTTAAGCTTTTCCCGGGCAAACTACGGTCCAATTGGTCTGGTCCTTTTCAGGTACGAGAGGTATTCCCGCATGGAGCAGTAGAACTTTGGAGCGAGACGAGTGGGACGTTCAAAGCTAATAGACAACGGCTAAAGCTCTACCAAGCCGCTCAACCGATTGAAAGTGGAAACTCCATTTCCATTTCCGATCCACCCGTCGCGCACGCATGAGGAATAGAGACATCAAATCTTACAGACGTTAAATAAGCGCTTTCGAGGAGGAAACCCAGCTTTTTTGTTTTCTATTTTTCTTAATTGTTTAGTTTAAGACTCGTTAAAAAAACAGAAAAACACAAAAAAAATACCACCACAAACGTGACTTCAGTTCTTTTACCCTCCATCGGAGCTTCACGTCGTGGACGCTGTTCAATTCAAGTCTAGGGCAGCAGCTCATGTTTGTCAGGTGATTTCGTTTCATTTTCTTTCATTTTCTCTTTGATTTCGTAGTTTTTTTGTTTTTGCTTTCGTGAGTCAGAGTCGTCCAGGCAAATTTCCGGTGCCACGATTTGAGATGAACCCTAAACCTAGGATACTTAAGAAGTTGGCCTTGTCCGTGAGATTTTTCATGTTTGAGCTAGGTTTTTCCTAAGCGTTAGAGCTTATTAGTCGGCTGAAAAACAATAGGTCGTAATTCTTTGGGAATCCTAGTGTTGCTTGTGGGGGGTTTAGACGAGGTTGCTAGGTTAGTTTATCGTTTATTCACTCTATCCAGATGGTCATACTTCGTGTAAACGATGCTTTACTTGTTTTTTATGAGGATTATTATATCATACGAGATCGAGCTTATTTTTCAGATTAATAGCGCACACTAACACTCCACTGTCGATAGAAATATTGCCTAAAAGCATGATCTAAAATCGATGAGTGCATCGGCCTTGATACTCTTTCAATGGTTCGGGTCTAAGTGGTGGGTTGGCGATCATCTTTCTACGTCCTAAGGGCATGGCATAATAAAACGCCGCCTACTCCGCTGCACTCTTGAACGAGATGCATGAGTATACCGTCATCAGTAGTCTGGGTCTAAGTAGAGGCTGGATCCCTTCAAATCCGACGTCCTAGAAGCCTAGTGTGTATGCAAAGAAAAAAAGAGAAAAGAAAAAGAAAAAGAAAGAAAAAAAAAGAAAGAAAAAGCTCTAAAAAGAAACAAGTATCCTCGGTTGTTCTAAGTTTAGCATTTATCTAAAGTCTTGTTTGGTGGAGAGAGTTACGGTGGCTTGTTTAGTTTTCCTTTGATTTACTTTATCGTGGGTAGCCTTGGTGAACCTAGGATGAAGACTGAAAACTTAATTAGGCCGAATTTGTTCTCGACGTGCTAGTTGATCGGTTAGGTTCGCTTTAATGGTATTTCTAGAAGAAAGGGGAATTCTAGGAATTTTTATACCCCACGTGTTCCACGTTTACGTTTGCTTAGGACAAGCAAACATTCAAGTCTATGGGATTTTGATCATCTCGTTTTTATACGTATTTCTTCCACGATTTTAGAGATGTTTACGATATAGATGCGATGTTTACGTATGATTTTGTATCCGTTTTACTCGTTTTCGTGTTTTCATGTTCTTACAGGTTTTAATGCGTACTCGGCTCATGTTGGAGCTAAAGGATGTACACGAGACAAAGTGCCAACATGGAGGATCATCACGAAACAAACGGGACGAGAATCGGCGAGGAATACACTAAGCCCGCGCGGGGTACACCCTTGCCCGTGCGGGGCGTTTAGTCGGCAATTTTGTCCAGGAAATTGAGCACGAGTCGGACAATCTATCAGCACGATCGGGGCATCAGCCCGAGCGGGCCACACCCCATCCCGACTGGGGCATGCATCAGCCCGATCGGGCACTCCCTAGCCCGCGTGGGTCACCTTGTTTTCCATTGCGATCATGCACGATCATCCGCGCCGCGCCCGAGCGGGTCACACACTCACCCCGCGCGGATTCCGTCCGTCACCTGTAACTTGCAGATAAGTTAATTTGTCTTAAAATGAAAAGAAACTTGTTGGTGAGTTATACAATAAAAAAACGACTTTAGAGAAAATGAATAAGAGATATTTGGCTGGAGAAAGTAATGGAAACGTTGCCTAACTTAATCAAGAACGGAAAACTCATGAAAAGGAAAAATCGGTGGCTGCTGCAACAAAAGGAAAAGAACAAACGACCAGAAGGAAAAGAGGAGGAGAAAAGGAAAGAAAATAAGAAGGAAAAGGAAGAACATGAGCTAGGGGTCGAGAGAGCTTTAGTCAGAGAGAGTTTTTGAAGAATTCACACGAGGAGAGAGAGTAGAGAGAAGAAGGAGATTCTTGCAAAGGAGACGTACAAGGAGCATTGGAGATCAATCCAAGATTTTGGTTTCGTTTGATTTTCATGTTCCTTAGACTTTCTATTTCAATTATGTTTGTTTACGGACGCATGAGCGAGTAGTTTGTTTTGTTCTTGGAGAAGGGATTAGCCCATGGCTATCCCGGAATCACTTTGATCTATCTTTGAATGCATCTTCCCGTTTTCATTTATCTATTCTTTATCTGAGTGCTTCATTGACTTGTGTTTACGATGGCCATGTAGATGCATGTTTTAGGATCTTAGGAGAAGGACTGAAAGGAGAATTCTAATTCCAGATAATCAGGTCTAGAACAACCGAGGTTAGGCCACGAAAGTAGGGTAGCAGCGACTGAGGGTAAAACGGATGAATCAAAAATCTTATGTGTTTAGTTCAAGGTGTCAACCATGAAAGTAGGGAATAACTTGACAAAATCACGTGTCTATGCCTTGAGAGAGGGTAGATATCATATTAGGATCGTCTGCCTTAGATAACTTGACTGGGATTGCATGATAGATAGGTTGAGTGTTGGTTTCGGTAGTCTTGTGGTGAAACTGGATTCCTGGAACGTTTGTCTCATTGTTAAGAACTAGTTTGTTTATTTGTTTTTAGTATTTCTTTCTCAATTCCCATATTTCTTTTGTTTGCAAGTTTGATTAGTAGTTTGAGTTTAGGTAGTGTTGCGTAGTTGTGACACCACTTGTTCGTTATTTGAAAGGATCTCCGAGACAAGGCATCTGGCTGTGATCTTCTTCTAACACATTCTTTCGCCGTTACTATGAATCGGACTGGGCGACTTGTTGTATTTCACACCGGTCCGTGGGAGAAAAAATTGTGTTCCTCGGTGTTTCACCTATCTCATGGAAGACAAAGAAACATGCCACAGTCGCACGCTCATCGGCTGAAATAGAGTATCGCGCGATGGCTTTACTCACTTGCAAAATCAAATGGCTTAAGGCGCTTCTTCGTTTCTTTGGTTTTTCTCATCGACGACCCATGCAGATATTCTGTGATAGTCAAGCTGCGCTTCTTATCGCCTCCAACTCGGTGTTTCACAAACATATAGAAGTCGACTGTCATTACGTCCGGGATGAGCTCAAACGGGATCTGATTGCAACTGCACACGTTCGTTCATCCGAGCAGGTGACAAATATATTCACCAAAGCCTTGGGTTAACATTCGTTTTCCTACTTACGTTCTAAGTTGGACACTTGTGATCTTCATGCACTAACTTAAGGGGCGTCATGGGAGATATAATTGGAAATTAATTGCTAGTTTATAGGAGTTAATTACATTAATATTCTCGTATTTATATGAACCGATCTAATTGAATTACTAAAAGGGGAAAATAAAATTTTCAAACATTACGTACTAGAAATTCAAAATTTGAACAAAATTACACACTATTATTATTATTATTATTCAAATAAAGTTTTCATTCAAATATAGTGACATAATCTAATAATATTCAAATATAGTGACAGAATCTAATGATATAAAACAATTCTTTAATATATACAAAAATTTACTGTCAAATATAAATAAAAAAGTTTATCTTTTTCTGTTATATGGTATGAAAAATCTATAAACCATCATTTAATATAATATAATTTAATAATAAATCAAAGTTTTGATGTTATAACAATATATAATAAAAAAACGTTTTCACAATAATTGTTATCTTATTTATGAGATGGCAGTAGATAATATTTTAAAATGTTGCAATTAGATTTATTCATGTCTTTATTAATATTAAACTAGATGATATCCGCGCGTTGCGCGGTTTTGTAGTAATTAAATTGTATTTTTTAAAACGTTGTAGATAATTCAATAATTCAAACATTGTAATGATATTTAATATATGTATCGGCCAAACAAATGCACGAATTCAAATTTTCAAAGTAAAAATATAAATAATAATTTGAAAAAATGTAATGTAAAATAACATTGCGATTTGTTCATAATATCTTTAGAATTTTAAAACGTAATTTGTTGTAGAAAATAATCGCATTATTTGGGCAGGAGTTTTTCACATTATTGTTTTTCGTATCCTTACCTGCATAATTTTTTAGAACTAAATTTAATTTATGACGTGTTTAAAAAAAATTATTGAGGTATGAACATAATTTGGGAATATTTAAAACTTAATTATATTTGCATCTCTTGATTCTCTTTAGATTTTGACTGATGTAACTATTGTGGAGCATAATAGTCCTTGTGTTAACAAACCTGAGTGATACATTTACAAAAGATTATTATGTAAATGTGAATCTGGAAAAATATAAATTAATATAAATGTTAATAAGAATAACGATTGTTACTATCATAATTATTTTCTTGAGAATCATTTGAGCAGTATTTGAAAGAAAATGCATAGCAAGTCCATCCTTGGATATTTTTACGACATATTTTCTGTATTTGAAATGGTTCAGGCAAGGTGAGCAAATTATTACGGAAGAAATACCGTAATATATTAATAAAGAAAAGAATACTAAATGCTTACCTATTTAACATTATAGGTTAATAAAGTGAAAATATCTGAAATGAAAAGCAAATAAATTAATTAATATATATATATATATGATTCAAAAGACATTGTAAGGATGTAGAATGACACTTGTCTTCAGATTTGTGTAGACTCTTGAAAATTTATCTATAAACAATGTTTGTTACAATGTGTTCCCGATCAGAGCAATTAGCCTAATCAACGATTCTCAATCCATGAGTAGAAGCCACACGAGATATGGGTACGTATGTTTGACACTGACTGAATACTGGTTTTGGTAGATACAATCTGATTATTCTTTAACTTTTCTTTATGGTCATTGCATAATGTAGTCTAACGGGAAAATTCCTTCTTCGCAACATAAATGGTAGGGTTGTATTAGTTGGTGATAAAATAATTCTTGGAATGAGTACTTTATTTCCAATATGTGTGTCTGTGATAATTTCTGTCTCTAACACTCTAGATGCTAACTGAATAACAATTAATCGCGTTACATTGCATTTACCCTATATTATGATGCACAAATTGATTTTTATTTTGTACATTGATATATTATATTGAGAACGTTTATTTATATTTTGTATATAAAAATAACGTAGTGATTTTAACAATAAACATAGTTATTGCATTTATATCTTTAAAAAATACAATAGTTATTTGAATACATTTTTTTTTGTTTTTATGGGGAGACATAACACAAACAAAAGATTTTGGTTGATACTGTATTTGAATATAATTGTTGATATTTGAGAAATTTAGAAAACTTTTTGGAACTCGCAAGATCGACATTATCTGAAATTCTTTCCGAATCCGTTATGAAGATTGAAATATAAGTTGATTCAAATTTAAATATTAAACAATATCTACACAGATTCATATTCAAATTTAATTTTCAAAACTATAAATAGGTATCTAAAAAGTTATCAAATTATTAAATCATCATTTCATCTAAATAATAAAATGAAATTAGAATTTATAAAATTACAAAATTACTTTTGAATCCAAAGAATAAGAACTTGAAAACAGTATAGCTAAAAATATTAAATAAGGAAATCATCCCTAAAAATATAATAAAAATTTACCAATATAAGTATTACTAAATCCTAATTAATTTTGAATGTGTTCGATTTAAGTTTGTGTTAAGATTTTGTGCCAAAGGCACAATCACCCGCCATTTTTCTTCGTTGCATTGTGGTTAATCATGACATAAAGAGATAGAAGGTGAAAAATGCACCTCACACATAACATAGACATGTAGAAGGCGAACAATGCAACTCACCTTTAACGATTGATAATACGTGTGTATCATTCATATCTTCGATAATTAGATTGTGGCTCCATTAATTTTGAATTTGTTTGATTTTGATTTGTGCTAAGAATCTATGCTAAGTCATAACATAATGGTCATAATGTATTATGCTTTTCGCGACAATAAAAAAGGAAAAACCAACAATGTAACATGTAACAACTTTAATTAAATTTAACATGCGAGACACAATCATCTACAACATAATATCACATGTTTTTCAATCTAGTATAATAATAGAAAGTTCAATCTAAATCCTTTAAAAACATTTCAAGACAAAAATCAATATTATTCAATATAATTGTTTCTTATAAGTGTAAATCATTTTTTATTAAAATTAAGGAATATGAATAATTATATTTGTATAAATATAAATAGTTATTTTTAAAAAAAATGTTCGTAATAATTTAATTAATATATTTAGATTAAGATATTTTTTATTTGGTATGAATTAACATTTTTTTCTATATAAACAAATGTGATTTAATTTAATCATATATTTATTCATATGTATCATTATTGATATTATTCATCGTAATTTATAAAATCTTTCGTTTTATAAACAAAAGTAACATGAACTACAAGATAAAATTCAAATAGAAGACATCACATGTTGAGTAACAAAATTCACACACGAATTCAAATAGAAAACATCATATATACTGCGCGGAGCCCTATCACCAAAGAAGGCATACTTGATGAATAAAAAACGGAAAAATAGATTCAAGTTAAGGATACAAAAGGAGGATACGGGTCGGAAAAAAATGCTGAAGCTACGACTACATTCTACTGTAAGAGTTTTTGAAAAGAATCAATAACTATATGATTGTAGTGTAGAAACCTATTTCAATGTGAGAGGAGTGGCGCGGAATCGACTTACCTTCAAACCGGCTGTTAGATAGCAAACATGGTGTTTATACACACTCATTCTCATTCTGATGCATGATGAGGATATTCCAAAGGTGTCTTTGTCCTACTCAACAAAGCCTTTCTCTCACCGCATAACCTGTCATCATTAACGAAAAATCATGTAAACAAATTCACAGGGGGCATGGAATAGCATAGTCCTCACTAAAACACATACTCTAGCTAGCTTAAGCTGACCAAATCAACCATAAAACTGATAAATTTCAACGAAAATGGTTTGCAAAGATATTCCTCAAGTTTTGCAGCTTAAGACATTTACATCACTGGGTAATCCCAGAAGAATAACAAACGCACATCCAAAGTTAGCCATTCACACTAACTACTCGATCAAACTGAAAGAGAGTAATTCCACATGAAATATGAGTGAATTCCCGATACTTCCATTCCTATGACTGATGGCTGGAACATGACTTCTAAGCAAAAAAATCTTTCTCGACAACAAAATCTTTCTGCTCTGATGGCGATGACTTGTGATAACACTGAAAGTGTATCATTATTAGGATAGGTTTTTAGATCATTTTCGTATATTTCTTACATCGATTCTTACTATTCCGATACGGTTTCGAGTTATACGTTCCCGTTTTCTCGGTTTTCAGGTTTTTAGGCGACAAGGCCTAAATGAGCTCAATATGAATAATTCCTTGCAAAAACCACATGATTTGAGGACACATCTACTCAGAGCTCCAGAACCCAAAGGAACGCCCGAGCAACGAGCGGAAAAGAGAGATTTCAAGGATACAAGGGTGCCCG
>CM071874.1:9693662-9709500 GCA_036759665.1 Gynandropsis gynandra
ATGGTACATGTTAATCACTGCTGGAAGGTAGGGTTGCATGTATCCATGGTTAGGAGGTTTAGGCTCGGAAGAATCACTCCTCACCGTAGAGCATGAATTTCCCGTCGTCAAGAGTAGGTTATAGATCTATGATCCTTAGTCGTTCATCTATGCAATACCCGGTATCCCGTACACCCGTAGTATTCATCATATCTAGCTTCATCTTTACCCTAATTTCGTTGTCACCATTAGGATAGTTTTAGGTAGATTAGGACCATAGCCCCTCTTATCACTTCTCGTCTTAGTTTAGTTTCATTCTTAGTTTAGCTGTATTAGTCCCTGAGATCGACCCTGGTACTACAAGATCCGTATACTTGCGGTGAAGTGGACTAGGTTATTTATAACTCGCGTTTCCACACGTCAACTTGTCTGTCAGATAGCGCATACTTCTTCTCTATCGACAAGGAATGAAAATTAAGTCAAACCTACAAACATAGGTAGATAAGCTTTCGCATGATAACACAAAAAAATGTCAAATGAACATATTACATGGTACTTTGAGAAAAATGTTGTCTATTTATTACTCAACTATGAGTACTTACTTCTCAGATGCAAACTGACCAACATTGTAATATCAACCCCTGGATAATTAATTTCCCATCTAATTGTGTACATGAAATGTCTATCAAATGTTCTTCTCCCATTAAGTGAAATTATCACACATCTGTATTGGTGTGTTTTTAAATTATATGGTAGCCTACACAAGAACACAACCAAGAACATTTTAGTCCAAGGACATTTTAGTCCATATTATTTAGATCAATTCAAGACACTCGCTCATTTTTCTTACTGACTCAAACAGTACGTGTCTTCCTCATCCTACTTTGTAGAAATCTCATATAAAGATTTCTTGGTATTCACATTACATCGAAAGTACATAATTCAGAATTGATCAGACAATCATAAAGTCATGATATGTTTTGCCCTACAGTCATACTTCTCAATGATATATGTGTGAATCCAGGATCTAAGATTCTTGACTAACAACCCATTAAAAATTATTAATATGAATATTGAAAACAATAGTATGGAGAGAAAAATACCAGGGTTGTCAATCATTGGAGCCTTCCAGTTGCCCTTGTAGTTGGAGTTCTTGATTTTCTGGGGTGCGTTATGACACTTGTAAGGAGTAGAACATAGTAGACTATCTATATACTTTTTAATAACAAATTTGAATAACCTTGGGTTTCCATTCACCCCTGTACGCAGGGTTTGGAATGGTCGAGGCAGCCCATTCACCATCCTCTTATCCCAGACGTCAGGCTGACAGAGAGGATACAAATATATCAACCAAGATGGAACAACAAAAGATGTATATCTCTCTAAGACCCAAGGATCAACCTTCTTGGCATCGGGGTCTTTGATCTTCTTTGGTGGGAGTAGATCCCAGTCAGAGTACATGCTGTCAGTTTGCTTCTCCACATTATCAATGAGAATGCTGTAAGTGGCATCTGGACGGAGAATGAAAGAATAAACATGGGTGAGCTGGTCAGTCTCACATGGGAACTACTTCTTGATAAGGTGATTCAATTCGTTGTAGGTGAGGATAGCATGTACTTTCTTTGTGCTGTAGCCACAGATGTCGGTCTCAGCGTCTGATGACCACACATGAGCTGGTCAGTCTCAGCGTCTGATGACCACACATGAGCAGATATAATATAAAGTTGTGTAAGTTCAAACCTTGTTAGCAGCAACTGAGTTACAAAAACCACTAATTAGATCAGTAAACTCTGAGAATGAGAGTTGTCCATCTGCATTATAGTACTGCATTTCATTTAAAAAATCTCAAATTATTAGTTATAACCATCTAGGATGATATAATTGCTCCAAGAAAAGCCATGAACATAAGTATTCAAAAGATTCAAACATGATCAACATGGTAGCTCATTGCTTCTTAGGTGACACAATTTGTGGTTCAACTTAAATAAAGAGAGAACATAAAGAAATGCACAGAGGGAACATTCAAAAAACAACTGTATAAAAATCATACCATCATAAAACTACAAGGCGATAATAGACAGAGAGGACGTTTAGGTAAAACATACCACTATAGACAAGAGACGCTTTGCAAACGCTTCTCAGTTTCAATTGGGTCCTGCAGTTGCAAAGCCATATACGCTTTATCATATTATTTCTGGTTTCGGATCATGGAAACATCTCCCAACATATTAGTTGTAGACACTTTGCA
Organism: Gynandropsis gynandra; assembly: GCA_036759665.1. NCBI lineage: Eukaryota > Viridiplantae > Streptophyta > Magnoliopsida > Brassicales > Cleomaceae > Gynandropsis > Gynandropsis gynandra. The sequence continues at coordinate 9,695,890 of CM071874.1, forward strand.
GTAAACCAAGTTTATGAACTTTGTTAGCTAAAATAAATTACTTTTGACAAATTTTTCCATGAGCGACATCCAAATGCACCCAATAGATATAACGGTGGAGAGATTAAAATCAAAAGTGAAGCCAAATTATTTAATTCTAAAAGTGCCTTGTGTTACCAGCTGAACCAAAACATGGAGATTTATAAATAGAATTGTATAGGAAAAGCCACATAAAGAAGCAGTCATAAACCATACAATTACAGGGCTTTGAATGCCTGTATGACCAGACGCTCCCAATGAGGGGTACAACATGGGTGATGCATTGCATGTTAGCATTCACGAAGCAAGTGCTGCCTAAATTCCAGAGCCCAGCACCCTGAGAACAACAATCATCCATTGTTTTAACAGCAAAATTGAGGGGCAAAATTGAATTCGATAATCAAATCGAGTAAGATTTGCAGCTAAATACAAACATATCAAAACACATATGTGAGCAATATATAAGCACATGAACATAATCAATGGCAAAAAATCCAACCGATTCGCAAACAACTTGCAGATAATTATAGATATGGAAAGTGTTAAGGATGCGACTAAAGGCTAACAATGCACGTTAGTGTCAACTTTGAGGTAACTAATACACTGTGCCACGACAGTCATGCAAAAAAATTAGATGGAAAAGCACGTACCACGCCATTGGATTTGATTTTCGAAGGTTCCCGTTCGAGTCCCGACCACATAGATGAGCATGAATTCCAGCCTAGTTCGGCCTGCTCCAGTTTAGGTTCATTTTCACTTTCGATCTACCAGAGGCTCAACTCAGAATTTCACATGCCTTGCTTAGGTATCATACATGATAAGGATAGCATACACAACACTAATGTTAAAAAACGGAGTCATCAAAGCCCATGCAGCAAATTATATAAATCAAAATAATCGAAGAAAGATATGAGATACCAATCGGCCGTTCTTGAGTGCAATCCATCATCGTGCGTTCCTCACAACTTGCAAAAAATACTAAACCTCCCACTAACATAAAATACACAAAGGTAATTTAGTAACAATTGCAATGCAAAACAAAACCGATTGAATTAACCTAAACACGAAACAACTTGTTAGCAGTATCCCCTTTTTTTCTACAGCACACTTACATACTTAAATCTTCTTATAATTTTTAGGCTTTCATTGCCTAAAAAAAACTCGAATACTTGATTAAGGGTGTTCTATAATATGAAGCATACTTTAAATTGAAGAATGTGCAGCAACCTCAATTCTTAATCCAGATTCAAAACCCCGATATATTGAGCAAATCGGAAAAAAAGAAACCCAGAGCCGAACTCGCAACAAATATGAAATCTTAAGCCTCCCACTAACGAAAGGTACACAAAATTAATGTAGTAACAGTAGAAACAAATAGAAAAATCAATCAAATTAACCTAAAGACGAAACAACCAACTGGAATCAGAGCATTCTCAGAGATGTAAGTATTCTTCGCCAACATCAGCAACAACAAAAAACACCTAAACCCCGATGGTAGAGCAAACCATGCTAGAAGAAAACAAATTAAGAAATTAGATATATCGAAACCAATATGTCAAAATTTGCAATTGCATGACCCATTGAAGATTGTTCCAAAGCAACTGTGTATATTGAGTTGAATACAAAAGAAAGAACTGAACTTACACACCTTCATTTTATGCTTTGCATTGATGCCTTCCATGGCACCAACAACTTTCACTTTTGTCTCATATTCCACAAAAGCACAACCTAGGCAATTAACTGAAGTAACAATCAAACTTGGTGAAGCAAGAGTAAGGTGCACAATAGAATGAAAATCGAAAACGACGACAAAGGAGGATGAACTTACGATGGGAGATGGAGGAGGGGGCACAAATGCAAGGGGAGTAGAGGTTTTCTCGAGACGAAAGCCTCTCAAATATCCACTCCGCCACTTCAGTCCTTGATGCTTTGTTGGAGAACGATGATATTGAAATGAAAAAATACCGTTAGAATTAGAAACGAAGAAAAGGTAACATACTGACGAAAATAATGAGGTGTTTCTACACCAAACAAAATACGCACACAGTTGCTAAGTAAATTCAAGATGCAACACTCAAATAGTGTTAGCACCCCCCTAGTGCCTAACGGGAAAAACAAGGAGATGAGAAAGGAGATTACTAACCCGTTGCAGTACAGGAGTATGATTGGTGGGCTCCTGTATCTCGTCGCAACACGACCAGACCTGATGTTTCGCTGCCTCCTATCATTCTAGATATATGTCAAAAATTGCGAAAGGAAATATGTTAGACGTTAAACGTCTTTTTAGATACATTAAAGGGACAGTGAACTACAGACTACATTTCAAATTCATGGACAATCCTAAGCTAATTGGATACTCAGACTGGGGCGGATGCAAGGAAGATATGAGGAGTACTACGGAATTTTGTTTTACCCTCGGGAGTGCTATTTTTTTGTGGGAGACTCAGAAACAGTCGGTGATAGCACAGTCCACGGCAGAGGCAGAACACGGTATGGTTGAGAAGAATGTTTGAGGAATTTGGTTTTTCGTTTGACAGTGGGGTCTCTATCTATTGCGAAAACACGTATGCTATAGCTATCGAGAAGAACCCCGTTCAACACTGACGGACAAAACACATAGACATCAAAATTCACGTAGTAAGAGAAGCCGAGAGGGAGTAACACATTACCTTGCTTCACTGCTCGGGGGAGGAGCAGCTCGCGGACGTGCTGACCAAGACGTTGAGCACGCGGAGGTTCGAAGAGATGCGACTGAAGATGGGCGTCGAACCGAGGAGAATCGAGAGTGAGTTTGTTGGAGTCGACTCTCCTCGGTGGCTGGTCAGAACAGACGATGCACGCGGCGGATGAAGTGCAGCAGTGAAGAACTCCAGTTTCGCCCTAGGTTTTTCGGGTGGAGAAGGTAATCGTGCAAATGGGGGAAACACTTTGACCCCTGCTGTGAAGAAATTAGATGCTAACGAGCCTCCAGAGCTGAGCCCACTCGAAGAAGACAAGTCAAGTGGATTGATAAAGCCCAGTCTCGGTCCAGCCCAGCAAATTAAAGAAGCCCCCAACCCATACTTTTGAAGATTGTGACCTGCAACAGAATGGAGACAATTACTGGAGGTTTTATAGCAGGTGTTTACAACGTTTTTGAGCCTATTTTAGGCTAGTTTTCTACCGAAATATTATGTAAAAAGACCTAGGCATGTGATCTAGGTAATATGATCTTTTGTATCAAGTTATATATATATATATATATATATATATATATGAGAATTAGAATGGGGTGAGGTGTATCACCACCAAGAAATCACTAACATCACCATTATTGCTCTGTATATTTTCCAGCATCATTTTCTCCTCAAATCTCTAAACACTATATCCACAAAACAAACACTAAGAGAGATTTTTATTTTTTTCAGTTTGCACTATGACAAAGAGAGATGAGAGATCATGAGCTTATTAAATATTCAGCTCATAAACAACCTTAGAAAGTAACACGAATGGCGTCGAGAATGGCAGGACTGAGGCGGTGCTCTCCGTCACCGGTGAGTGTCAGAAAGAAAACTCCACTTTGGGTCTCCAACGTACACATCCATCTCTTGGTGGGCTCTAGAAAGGGTGAATCGACCGGAGTTGTTGGAGGAGGAGGGCGGGGCGTAGGTACCACACATATAGGAGCAAAGGAAATCGACAGAAGGAGGGATGAACGAACACTCCACCTCGGGTCGCCACCGTACACGTCTTGCTCTTCGTGGGCGCTAGAAAGGGTGAATCGACCCCAGTTGTTGAAGGAGGAGGGCGAACGCAAGTACCACGCATACAGGAGCTACGGAAGTCGGCAGAAAGAGGGATGAATTTGGACATTAAGATGAAGATGAATAGTCATGAAGAGGATGAACCTGAAAAACAATTTAATCGGTGTGAAAAGGAGATTTTCTTCCTCTGGCTGACGTGACATCACCAGAAGGGAGAAAATATCCTCCCTCTTATATATATATGATTAGAAGATGATAAAATGAGAATTATTTAAGAGAAATCAATAATATATGTTTTTGGAAAAAAATATTTATTTAATTTATATTTTTTCTAAAATAATGAATTAAAAATCGTATACGTGATATTGACAAAGTACTTCAATTCTTTGAAATATGGTGTTGTTACCTCGCAGCCACAACAACAATATAGAATTTCTATATTGAATTTTTTAATTTGATTTTGCTACTTCAAATTTTAAAATAAATTAATCCATTTTTGAGATCACATTTAGCGCACGTTATTAAACCGTTTCTTCGCCTTCTAATAGGAGTGTCACTCGGATCGGTCCGGCCCGAGCCCACTTGTGACTGTAGGGTTGAATTCAATTGCGGAAACGTGTTTTTATCAACCCGAATTTTAGATCTAGTCATGTTCGGATTAGTTTTTCACGGATATTCAACGATGAAGAAATTAAGAAATAATTTCGTAATACCTGTCGTTGAATGTGCTGTCATCGGATGCGAGACTTGATAGCACAAGTCCTCTACGCGTATCCACACCGAGATCGGGATTGCTTTGATGTGGAAATCGGAAGAACGAAAAACTATTTTTTGTTCTCCGTTCCTTTTTTTAGTTCTAACGGCTAGGGTTTTAGGTTTTTAGAATTGTGTTAACGAAAACTCGTTTTCCGTATATTTATAATTATTAACTTTTTAATAATTACAAGTTGAACCCATAACTATTCAAATATTACATAAATGGCATGAACCATTCAATCTCCCACTTGCCTTTACGTAATATCTCAAATAGTCGAAATACATGTATCTCCATACACATATTTGCCTGTACATCTTATGTACTAACCCAAAAGAAAAATTAAATACAATTATATTCTTCGGTGCTAGCGGATGAATATAATTGTATCCCACACTGATCGTCTAACAATCATAAGCAGATACCGAGACACTCGTATGCGTATGACCTCGTAGGTTCATCACTAAACTGGTAGTCAATTAGTCTTACTAATTAACTAATCGAGGTTGGCGTCTAGCAACACTCCTCAACGACCAGATAGTGGGAAGTAACATCCTTACTCTGTAGAACCATGGTAGAAGGACAATATTATTATTTACCTCCGTCTTTACAGCTCCGGATAATCCTAGGACATGGTCTAACTGTCAAGTTCTAATAGATTATCAACTATGTTTCATGCCTAACATAACTGACTGGTGAATGATCACAAAAAACTCTGTTTTTCTCTCATTCAAATGCCCTGGCCAAGGTCTTTTCAGTCATTATGTTGCTGACAACATAGAGCTCAAACTCTTTACCTAGAGTTGACGGATTCTATCTTGATCAATCACTAACTGCACAAGCATCTAATTGATAATTTGAAATCAGATTAATTGATTCAAATGAGCCAAAACGGCTAAATATACAAAAGTTCAAAAGTTAGACCTAGTTACAAAAAGACTTATATACCCCTATACATGTATGCTTTACACGCCCCCTCAAGATGGAGCACCCTCGGTGAGTCCAATCTTGGAATACAAGAGCTGAAACGGAAGTCTCGGGAGAGGCTTCGTAAGAATGTCCGCGAGTTGATCCGCGGCTCGTACATGAATAACCCGAAGAGTACTTGACTCGACCAGGCCACGGACGAAGAGATAGTCTAGCGCCAAGTGCTTCATTCGGGAGTGAAAGACGGGCTTAGCACTGAGGTATGTCGCTCCAATGTTGTCGCAATAGATGGTAGGTGGTGATGATGACTCGATCCCAACTTCAGATAGTAAAGCAATGACCCATAGAACTTCCGCGGCCGTGGACGCAGTAGAGCGGTATTCAGCCTCGGTAGACGAACGGGAGAGTCCGGTTTGCTTCTTAGACGACCAGGAAATAGGATGCGCACAAAAGAAGAGGAGATACGCCCCAGTGGACTTGAGATCAAGGGAGTCTCCAGCCCAATCTGCATCGGTAAAGGCATGTAAGGAGAGGGTGTTCTTGGCGGATAAGAAGATACCTCGATCCTTCGTGCCAGCAAGATAATGTAGAACTCTCTTGATGACTTGCCAATGAACATCCGTGGGAGCATGCATGAATTGGGACAGCTTGTTGACAGCGAAGCTAATGTCCGGTCATGTGAGAGATAGATACTGTAGTCCTCCAACAATGGACCGGTACTCCGTGGGATTGGAGAGGGAAGTCCCCATGTCAAGTGTCATACGAGATGATGACGACATGGGCGTAGGAACCGGCTTTGCTTCATGCATGAGACAACGGTTGAGAAGATCTTGAATGCACTTCCGTTGAGTCAAATGTAGGCCAAGAGACGTTCGCATTGCTTCTACCCCGAGAAAGTATGATAAGTCACCCAAGTCCTTGATGGAGAAGCGGGCGTCTAGGGCATCAATGAATTGCTGGACTTTTGATGAGCAATTACCTGTAACAACAATATCATCAACATAAACCAGCACATACAATTGTAGCGCGATTGTGATGAGAATGAACAAGGAGGTGTCCGCCAAAGAGTTGCTAAAGCCGCGAGCAAGAAGAAATGTGCGAAGTTCTGAATACCAAGCTCGAGGAGCTTGCTTGAGACCATAGATTGCTCGCTGAAGTCTGCACACATGAGTAGGATGAGTAGGATCAATGAAACCCGGGGTTGAGACATCTATACCTCCTCCACGAGACTGCCTTGAAGAAAGGCGTTATTAACATCAAGTTGTCGGAGAGACCATCCACGGGAGACCGCAATGCTCAAGATAACACGGATGGTTGTTGGTTTGACAACCGGGCTGAATGTCTCATGATAATCAATGCCCGGTCTTTGGTGAAACCCCTTTGCAACAAGTCGAGCTTTAAATCGTTCCACGGAGCCGTCTTGCTTGCGTTTGATTCGAAACAGCCATCTACAACCAACAATATTCTTTGCTTGTGCTGCGGGAACAAGCTGCCACGTTTGGTTGCGATGTAAGGCTTGTAACTCAGAATCCATTGCATCACGCCATCTAGGATCTTTCAAGGCTTGAGTGATATTAGCCGGTTCACTTTCCACCTGAGCTACAAGAGCAGATCGGTTACTCTTTGAGCGAGTAACCATCAGATGCGAATTTGTGCGAGGACGTTGCGGTGGCACGTCCAAGATAATAAGGTCAGAAGACTGTGACGACGTTGAGGGCTCAACATGAGGAGGATCCGAAGGTGGAGAGCCAATATCTGAGGATTGCAGCGGTGAAGAATCCGAGCTTAGGGGCTGAACCGGTAACGGAGCAATGAGTGGTGGCGAGAAGGATGGTGTAGGGTTGACGCTATTTGAAGAGGTGGCTACCGTGGGTGACTTGGTGGTTTGTGGGAAAAATTTAGTAGGCTCGGCAAAGGGATAGGTAGACTCAATGAAGTGGACATGACGGGATATAAAAATGCGCGACCTAAGTGGATCAAGACAAACGTATGCACTTTGAGTGGATGAGTACCCAAGGAAGAGACATGGATCAGACTTAGGTTCTAATTTGTTCGCTGTATAGGGACGTAACCAAGGGTAACATAGACATCCAAAAACACGAAGTTTAGTGTAGTTTGGTGGTTGTTGGAAGAGACACTCGTAAGGAGAAGACATACCAAGGGTCGGGGTCGGGAGGCGGTTGATGAGATAAGCTGCCGTACAAAATGCATACGACCAATAGGTTAAGGGCATGGAGGAATGCGTGAGAAGGGATAGACCGGTTTCTACAACATGCCTATGTCGTCTTTCCGATATACCATTGTGTTCGGGAGTATGCGGTGGAGATGTGAAATGATACCATGATAATTTGAAATCAGATTAATTGATTCAAATGAGCCAAAACGGCTAAATATACAAAAGTTCAAAAGTTAGACCTAATTACAAAAAGACTTATATACCCCTATACATGTATCCTTTACACTAATCATTCCCAATATCCTTTCAACTTATATCCCAAGACATAAGGTGTCCAGAATCAAAGAATGGTAGATAACTTGTCAGTTACCATGTTGATCTCAGGTCTAAGGAAATTATAATATTCCTATCCTTCCAGAGAAATTCCTATTGACAGTTCAATGGTAATGTAACCATTAGGAATTCTCCCTTAGGGTCAGTTCAATGATCACATCTCTATGTGCATCATCCATACATGTGATTTAGTAAAAGAGATCTACTAATTTCTATCAAATAGAAACCATCACATCCATGTTGATCTATCCGGATTACTAACGTCCAATTAGTTATCCTATGATCAAGAACGATTTAGATTAAGTTTTACCAAAACTTGACTCTCTTTATCACGATCTCTATCATGATGACAAGTTTCTAAACTTAATCATGTACTCTATCATACTAGCTATGAAAATATATACACATATATATTTACAAATATCATCAAAATGATAAAATAATATCATTTTATTTATTCATAAGTGTTCAAAATATAAGACACAAAAATAGGTCTTAAATAGTTATAAAGTTGTACTATTCCTAGCTAATTCCAGCATGCCATGTTTTTCAATCCAATCTTCAACTTGTGCTTGTCAAACTCATTTGAACCAAGCACCTTTGTGAGTGGATCTACTGCATTTTCTTTTCCTTCTACCTTCTAGATTTGAACGTCCCCACGCTCAACGATTTCCCTTATCAGATGGAACTTCCGCAGAACATGCTTTGATCTTTTATGACATATTGGTTCCTTCGCCTGGGCTATTGCCCCGATATTATCACATAATAAAGGAACTGGTTCCTTTATCGAAGGTATCACACCAAGTTCAGTTATGAACTTTCTCATCCAGACCGCTTCCTTAGCAGCTTCGCAAGCCGCTATGTATTCTGCTTCAGTAACCGAATCAGCTACAGTATTCTGCTTGTTTGGAACTTTTCCAACACACTGCACCCCCATTGAGACAAAAGACATACCCCGATGTCGATCTGCTATCATCTTTATCAGACATAAAGCTGGCATCCGTGAACCCTTCTAACTCTAAGTTAGAATCTCCATAAACGAGGAATTGGTCTCTAGTCCTTCTCAAGTACTTGAGAATGGTTTTCACCAATTTCCAATGTTCCTCACCGGGATCTGCCTGATACCGACTCGCTACACTTAGCGCGAAGGCTACATCAGGCCTCGTACATGTCATGGAATACATGATGGCTTCCACTGCGCTAGCGTATGGGATCCTACTCATGTGTTCTCTCTCTTCTTGTGTCTGAGGACAATCCTCTTTGGAGAGAGTAATTCCAGTGCCTATCGGTAGATAGCCTCTCTTGGAATTTTCCATGTTATACCTCTTCATGATGGTATCAATGTACTGGGACTGTGATAGTCCAAGCAACCTCCTTGATCTATCTCTATAGATCTTTATTCCCAGAATATAGGTTGCTTCTCCCAGATCTTTCATGGAGAACTGTTCGGATAACCAGAACTTCGTCTCTTGCAACGCCGGAATGTCATTCCCTATGAGCAATATGTCATCCACATAAAGCACAAGGAAGACAACCGCGCTCCCACTAAACTTCTTGTACACACAAGGCTCTTCTTCGCATCTAACAAAGTTGAACTCTTCAACTGCCTTGTTAAAGCGAATGTTCCAGGTTCGAGAAGCTTGCTTGAGTCCATAAATGGACCTCTGAAGCTTGCATACCATATGACTTTGAGTTGGCGACGTGAAACCCTCAGGTTGAGTCATGAAGACTTCTTCCTGGAGCTCTCCGTTAAGGAAAGCTGTTTTCACGTCCATCTGCCAAATCTCATAGTCATGGAATGCCGCTATCGCAAGCAGAATCCGAATAGATTTGAGCATTGCCACAGGGGAGAACGTTTCTTCATAGTCAATCCCTTCTCGTTGACTATACCCCTTGGCAACTAGACGAGCTTTATAGGTCTCTACCTGCCCGTCCGCTCCAATCTTCCTTTTGTAAACCCATTTACAACCTATCGGTCTGGAAGCCTGTGAAGAATCAACCAAAGTCCATACTTTGTTGATCTTCATAGATTCCATCTCGGATTCCATGGCTTTCCACCATTTCTCAGAATCAGGGCCTTGTATAGCCTCTTGGAAAGTCAAAGGGTCGTCATCTATATGACCGACCACATCCTCTTGCACCATCAGATTAAGTCTGTCAGGTGCACGTCGAGAACGTGTTGACCTTCTCAAGGAAGCCTGTGTAGCAGGTTCAACCTGCGCTGGGATATCTTGTTGGGCTTGTTCCTGAACAGGTTCCTGAACAGGTTCCTGAACTTGTTCCTGAACGGGCACTGTCACTTCAACATTTGAAGATGAAGCGCCGGAGCCTAACACTATATCACTCAGCCAAGAACGCTCATTTGACATCTCATGTCCATGAGCTTGTGTTGGCTCATCGGGTTCTTGAATCTCGTCAAGAACTACTTCCCCACCATGAATTCCTTCATCAAGGAATTCCCTTTCAAGAAAGGTTGCCGTTCTGGCCACAAACACTTTGTGTTCAGACGGGTGGTAGAAATAATATCCCATAGTTTCCTTGGGATAACCTATGAACCTACATCTGTCAGACCTAGCATCAAGCTTGTCTGGCTGAAGTCTCTTAACGAAGGCCGGACACCCTCAAACCTTGATGTGCCTCAGGTTTGGCTTACGTCCTTTCCATATCTCATATGGTGTCTTCGAGACTGCTCTGTTGGGAACTTTGTTTAGCAGATAGGCAGCTGTTTCTAAAGCATAGCCCCATAAGTTCATTGGAAGATCAGTGAACCCCATCATGGATCTCACCATATCTAATAAGGTTCGATTTCTCCGTTCGGATACACCATTATGTTGTGGTGTTCCGGGAGAAGTCCACTGAGACAAAATCCCATTTTGTCTTAGATAATCGAAAAATCCATGACTAAGATATTCTCCGCCTTGGTCAGATCTCAACACTTTGATACTCTTTCCGGTTTGTTTCTCCATTTCACTGCGGAATCTCTTGAACATTTCAAAAGATTCATATTTGTGTTTCATCAAGAACACAAATCCATATCTCGACATATCATCAGTGAATGTGATGAAGTACGAATATCCACCCCTGGCTTGAACTCTCATAGGTCCACATACATCAGTATGTATCAGTCCTAGGAGTTCTGTAGCTCTCTCTCCAGTTCCACTAAATGGAGAATTGGTCATCTTACCAGTGAGACAGGACTCACAAGTTGTATAAGATTTATAATCGAAATGGCCCAAAAGACCATCTTTATGCAACCTGTTTATCCTCTTCTCACCGATATGACCAAGTCTACAATGCCAAAGATACGTTTTTCTTTGACGATCATCTACTTTTCTCTTAAGGCCTGAAACATGCATGTTAATTTGTTCTACATTAACATCAGGTAAGATATACAGCCCTTGTTGCAAATAACCATTCACACAAAATTCATCACCATGATAAATAGAGCAAATGTTATTACTAAAAACTGTTCGAAATCCACGTCTATCAAGCATAGAAATAGAAATTATGTTCGAAACAAACTTAGGAACATAATAACAGTCGTCTAACAACAAGGTCTTGCCCGTAGGCATTACAAGGGAAATTGATCCTACGGCTAGAGCAGCAACACTTGCGCCATTTCCAACCTTCAGACTGAACTCTCCCTTCTTGAACCTCCTACTGATCCTCAGCTCCTGCAACATATTGCACATGTTAAAACTTCTACCGGTATCCAATACCCATCTAGACGAATCAATAGTAGTTAAGGAAATCATGAGAACATTTTCCATGAGAATCTTACATGGCTTCTTGCCCTTCAGAGACTGCAGGTATTTTTTGCAGTTCCTCTTCCAATGCCTCTTCTTCTTACAGAAGAAGCACTCAGCGTCAGCTTGGTCAGATTTGCCCCTTTTGGCCTTGGGTATGGTCACACCACCCTTGGGCCCATGGAGCTTCTTCTTGGGCTTTTTGTTGCTCTGGCCCTTCTTGGAAGAAGAGCCGACCATCATAATCGCACTATGTCCCTTAGACGTCTCAAACACTGACTGACTCTCATAGTCAATCAGTTGGTTCAGCATCTTATGCAGATCCATGTCCATCTTGTTCATGTTAAAGTTAACAATGAACGGTGAGAACGTCTCAGGTAACGACTACAAGATCAAATCTTGAGACAACTCTTTGCCCAGTGTGCACCCAAGCTTCACAAGTTGTTCGATAAGACCGATCATCTTTCGAACATGGGGTTCCACCGGAGAGTTCATAGTCAGTCTAGACTTCAACAGAGCCTTCGATAATTGATATCTTGTCGTTCTGCTCTGTGCACCGTACATCTTCTCCAGATGTGCAATGATAGAGCTAGGATCCATATCCTCATGCTGGCGCATGAGTTCTGAACTCATTGAGGCTAGGATGATACACTTTGCAGTGTCAAGGTCATCCTTTTGCTTTATCCAAGCGAGCAAGTCATCTTCATCGTCATCAGCATGAGATTTCTTAATAGGATTCTTCATCGAATCGAATAGCTTCTCTACTTGAGGACAATCTTGAGGTTACGATACCAATCATCGAAATTTTCCCAAACAAGTTTGTGGACATCGAGAATGGCACGTAGGGAAATTGAAGACATTCTTCTCGAAAGCTAGAAGGAAAAATTGCAGCATTTATTAGAACACTTATTTAATCAAATAGAAATGGACTTTCATGTAAATGATTATTTTACTGATTAATACTACAATAGTATTCAAAAATCGTATTTCTTTCAGTAATATTTCCTGAACTAATCATGCATAAGCCCCCTGGTAGTCAGGTCGTTTCTTAAGCATATTAAACATGTTGATTTTAATATGGCTCTATATCACATAGTCACCTGGTAGTCAGGTCGTTCCTATTGATATAGTTGAGTTCATCCTTCAGCTCATGGTCGGATATCAATTAAGTTTATGTCCTCCGGATAGTCCAGGCGTTTACAAAAAACTAATTGATCCCTCCCATTAGACATCTGATGTCATAGATGTATGAATCGAATTCTTGAACTACATGCCTCCTGGTAGTCAGGCCGTACCATGTAAACAAGAACCTATTCAAAACATCTACGATGAGGGAAAAGCCTAACGATAAACAATTTATCGTTTAAGAACTCAATTATTAATTAGAATTCCTAATTTTAATATGACTCTATATCACATAGTCACCTGGTAGTCAGGTCGTTCCTATCGATATAGACGAGTTCATCATTCAGCTCATGGTCGGATATCAATTAAGTTTATGTCCCCCGGGTAGTCCAGGCGTTTACAAAAACTAATTGATTCCTCCCACTAGACATCTGATGTCATAGACGTATGAATCAAATTCTTGAACTACATGCCTCCTGGTAGTCAGGCCGTACCATGTAAACGAGAATTTATTCAAAATGTCTACGGTGAAGGAAAAAACTTAATGATAAACAATTTATCGTCTAAGAACTCAATTATTAGTAGTTTAAAATTAAAATTCATTTAATTTTAATCTTAATTTTTTTTGTTTTTATTTTTATTTTTTTAAAAGGGTTAGGGTTAAGGGAAAGGGGATTAGGGTTAGGGTTAAGAAAAACCCTAGCCGCGGCCGCCCCTTAGCCCCCGCCCCCTTTTTCGGTCACCCTCTCCGGGCGTGAAGGACCGCCGGGGAAGGCGCCTCCGAACCGC
>CM071874.1:9709538-9719707 GCA_036759665.1 Gynandropsis gynandra
ACAGTCGCCGTCCGTCGCAGCCCTCGCGGGCCCCCGCCTCGCCTGTCGCCGCCCCGGAGAAGGAGCGGTTCGTCTAGGGTTTCAGAAACCCTTCCTTCGCCGCCGATTTCCCTCTCGCACGCGGCTTCAGCGATCGAATCGCTCCCCTCCATCGCACGAAGACGTCGCCTCACCGCCTCACCTGTGTCGCGCCGGTCACCCCAGGAAGCATTGACCCTTCGCTGTCGACCGTCGACTCTCGTGCGGCCGGCTAGGGTTTCGGCCCCCGCCCAGGCGACTCTGCACGGTTCACGTTCTGTTTTTCTTGTGTGCGCGTAGCACGCGATTTTACGTTTTTTCCGATCCGTTTTTCACAAAAATATCGAAAAACTAATACTAAACATGCATCCAGACGCTCTGATAAAATTCTTCTTTATTCATGCTTTTTGTAAACATGCATCCAGACGCTCTGATACCACTGTAGGGTTGAATTCAATTGCGGAAACGTGTTTTTATCAACCCGAATTTTAGATCTAGTCACGGATATTCAACGATGAAGAAATTAAGAAACAATTTCGTAATACCTATCGTTGAATGTGCTGTCGTCGGATGCGAGACTTGATAGCACAAGTCCTCTACGCGTATCCACGCCGAGATCGGGATTGTTTTGATGTGGAAATCGGAAGAACGAAAAACTATTTTTCGTTCTTCGTTCTTTTTATAGTTCTGACGGCTAGAGTTTTAGGTTTTTAGAATTGTGTTAACGAAAACTCGTTTTCCATATATTTATAATTATTAACTTTTCAATAATTACAAGTTGAACCCATAACTATTCAAATATTACATAAATGGCATGAACCTTTTAGTGACCCGAAAGAAACGAGTTCGGATCGAGCCGACCCGAAATCAAATGGACTAAAAATTTTAGGTTCACGGCCCGACGGACTTCGGGCAGTCCACGATGCAGAAAATCAAAAGAAAAGAACATGATGGTTAGAAATTAGATCAATGACAGAAGGATAGAGGAGAAGAGATAGTGGGACGATGACGACTAGATCTACGACGACGAACAAAAGAATCAAGGAGAAGAAAAGAACACAATGAAACACAGACCAAGGAGGAGAAAAGCGACAGACCAAGATGATAGACAATGAGGAGAAGAACACAAGGTGACATACAAGGAAGAGAAGAAAAGCCTCCAAATTGGGATAGCCCGATGGGTCGTGCCACAAATATGCGAGTTTTTAAAAGCACGAATCCGAAAGCCCGTTTGCATTCGGATTTAGAAATTAAGGCTCGAACCTAATATTTTTCGGACGGATTCCGATGGATCGACAGGCCGAAGTCAAATTTGACACTCCTACCTTGCAATATATCATTCTGATACCTTCTTTCTAATTTTAAGTTTCCAATGTTAATCAAGTTATAATGAAGATTTATATACATTTTAATATATAATATTTATTTTATGTAATATTGAATTTGACAAACAATCTTTGAACTTCTAAATTAGCCTTTCTATTTCTTTCTGTTAAATTTCAATTTATAATCATAATTTATTTATTTTTTTTCATAATTTATTTGGAATAGAAAATGAAACAATAACAAAAAAGAAAAACAAAAGCCTCTTTGTATGAAGGAAAAACTCTTGCAATGTCACATTTTTAGAGTTAGACAATGACCATAAGCCATATGACGATGAACAATTGATGCGATTCAACCATTACAGAACGTATGAATCGATGATCGAGTTCTGTTGATGATAAAAGAAGTATTAGCAACATCATTATCACTTCTCTGAGTAGAAATGATTTTTCTATTTTGCAAAGAACCAAAATTTGAAATTGAAAAATATTTGGCCTTCATATGTGAAATACTTGAAATTGAAAAATATTTGGCCTTATCGAGGAGATAACTAGTATAAGGCAAAAAAAACAGAGATCTCAACTCCATTTCTAGGATGATGATTTGTAGGACAAGAAAAATATTAATTGTTCTTCATTATAAAAAATTCAATTTAAATAATTTAAATTAAAAAATCTTATAAACAAAATAAATAAATTTATGAAATTGTGAATTTAATAAAAATGTTAAAATTAGTTTAAAAGTTTTAAAAATATTAGATTAAATTGAATATTTTACCTTTTTCAATTTATTATTTATTATGGCTTGCCCCTTTTATATATAATATATGTGTGAATACAAAAATAAATTAATAATTTATTATAAAATTTGATGAATAATATTAATGGAAATTCGATATTGTTATTAAATAACATAAATGATATTAATATACATTGTATTAGACTTTTATCTATATTAGGTTATGACCCGCGCATTGCGCGGATAAAATTTTATTTATAAGATGAATTTGAAAAATATATGTTAATTTCAAAAAAAAGTTATTATATTATCTTCGTTTATTTATATATTTTATTTTTTATGGATCATTTTTTTTTGTAAAAATTTATTATATGATATTAATATTATCATTTATTTATTTAATTATAGAGAAAATATATATTAATTAAGAGATAGATTGAATCTAAATTAAAATAGACATTAATTAGACATGATAAATGATATCATGACCATTATTTTTTTCATTCCAAATGTTTCTTTTTCTATAATATATAAATTTAAATACTTGTCGTTGTAGTTTTTTAAAATTTAAATTTATTAAAATAAGTTAATTTTTTTCAAGATGACTAATTTTAAATAATATATAAAACTAAAATAAATATGTTTAATAATTATTTTATTAAAGTTTAAGAATTTACAGAATTTTATTTCAAATAAATATATTAACATTTTATATTTTTAAATTATTTATTAATTTACTAATTATTTATTTATTTACTTGTATAATAACTAAAATATTCTCTAATTTAATATAAATATTTTGTGTTTCTTTATAATATTAATTTTACTAATATATAATTCATTTTAAGTAATTTATGAATGGTAATTAATATAGAATAAAAGAGAAAAAAATACCTTGATGATGTGAAAGTTTGAGAAAAGAGAATGCATAAAAAATCAATATTTGTTAATTATTATTCTGTTCAAGTTTAGTAATTTACTAAATTTCATTTCAAATAAATATATAACATTTTTTGTTGTTTATTATTTATTATTAATTTTTTATTTATTTACATATATAATAACTAAAATATTTTCTAAACTAATATAAATATTTTGTGTTTCATTAAAATATTAATATTACTAATATATAATTCATTTAAAGTAATTTATAAATGGTAATTAATGTAGAATAAAATAAAAAAAACTTTAATTATGTTGAAACTTGAGAGAAGAGAATGCAGTGTTGAACTTTTAATATATAGATTTTTCAAATTTTCAGAAGGTTTGGTAATAAAAAAGTCCCAATTTATTTTTGACACTCAATTATATTGTTATATTTTTTCAGGTTAGAAGTTTGGATAGTGTTTTTAATTTTGTTTTTTAATATTATTCTTTAACAAATATTTGTATGTACCATCATAATAAAATATTTATTTATCGTTTTTATTATCGTATTAATATTTTAATCATGATTCGACCACCACTAAAACATGTAAAGAGACATATAATAAGAAGAAAATAATTCTTATCCAATTTATTAAAATTTAGATTATATATAAATATGAATCATAATGTAGTTAATTAATTCATGGATCATATGAATAGTAAATGGGAACCTATAATTATTTGTTATTATAAATATTTTATAAAATGTGATGGTTATATATATATATTATCAACAATTGTGTATATTGTTTGAACAAATAAGACCTTAGTAATGTACAATCAAATAAAGTTTTTTGTTAACTTAGAACTGAACCTACTAAAATATTTATAAAAAGAAAATATATCATCAAAATTTCAATATCGGACAATCTAGCAACCAATATTCTATCTCAAATAGAAAATATTCAGTTGCTTTGTTAGTATAGAAAATTGTGATGATGATCACAATCGTAGTTTATAAATTGGTTAACGGTAGGTCCTATTATATTTCTTGTGTTATCCATTTAATCGATATACTTTAAAATTCATAAAAACTTTATTGTGATATTAATTATGGTATGTTTATTTAATATTTAAGTGCTTTGTGAGTTTATGCATCAACACCAACACAAATTTATATCGATAAAATTTTGAATATAATCAGAAAATTGAATAACAAGTAAGTTTGTAACAATTAAATCCAAAAGATGTTCGATATTTCTATACAATATAGCTTGGTAATAAACAAAGATAATGCACTGCTTTTTTATGGAATACTTGAATCCAAAAATATTTATCTTTTTTTTTATTTGTATGAATTTTATTTGCTTATCTTTTAATTTTTAAACTTTCTTTTCTAATATATAATAATTCTACATAATGTTTTAAAGTTATTCAAAATAAAAATTATTTTTCTTGTTTTGGTGGTTCTTTAATTATATCGTTAATGTCCTAATATTGATTGTAGATTAATTTAAATTTTGTAAAATCTTAATTATGCTACAATAATCAGTAGTTTATTTATATTGAACTGTAATGATCTAATATTTTAAAATAAATAAACAATTACATATAAATAAAATTACAACTATTTCGTTTTTAAACTCGAGCATCTCCTTCGAATGGTTTCATTCACATCTCTCTTCTTTTGTTTCATGTCTGGTTCAAAATTGTCTACTTCGTATATGAAGTAATATCTAATGGAATATTGATGCAAAATGGGGTTGAAAAAATC
The DNA here is from genome assembly GCA_036759665.1 of Gynandropsis gynandra. Taxonomy (NCBI): domain Eukaryota; kingdom Viridiplantae; phylum Streptophyta; class Magnoliopsida; order Brassicales; family Cleomaceae; genus Gynandropsis; species Gynandropsis gynandra. Next base: position 9,714,262 of record CM071874.1, read on the forward strand.
TGTTTGCAAGTAAAGCATGAGTGCAAATTCTTAGTTCCTCTTACTCTTCATGTTATTTTAAAAGAAAAATGTTTAAATATAGAGTTCAATAAATCTAGTCATTAACTTTGAGAGAGTATCATTTTTTCTCCTATCACGATCGTTGAAAATCTCATTTTTCTAGGAAACACCATCAATGAAAATTCAGGAAATGTAAGTGCTCTTAATTATCTTTGAATTATTACCACAATTTTCACGGTCTACTCTTCAAAATGTTGGTTAGAAACCTTATTCTCGAATATATATATATATATATATACATATATATTTGGGTTTGGGGGTATAGACTATGATATTAAAGGTAATGGTCAATGCTTGCAATAAACGAATATGATTCAAGACTCCTTTGTATTTTATAAAAAAAATACAAATCGATCTAGAAATAGTGAAAATCATGATGCACATGGAGAAATGACTTGATTTGACAACATGGTTATCAAATGGATCATAGGGACATGCCTAAAATATAAGACAACTTACAAATTCAACATGCATTCATATCAATCATTGGTTGGATGGTTTCTTTATACATCAATATGATTTATTAACACTTTGACCGTCCTGTTTTATAAACATCTACACCAATCAGAATCTAAATACAATCAACGAATTGCAAACATAAGTAAGTTTTATAGTTTCAAATTATGTCTATACCTCAATAATTGTTTTTTAATCATTTTATAAACTAATTTAGTCCTAAATAATTATGGAGGTACGAATAGGAAAAAAAATCATGCGAAAAACTCATATCCAAATCATGCAATCACTTTCTCCGATAAATTATGTTTCAAAATTTCAAAGATATTATGAACAAATTGAAATGTTAGTTTACATTATTTCGTATAAATCTATTGTTTAAACTTTTATATTGAAAATTAGAATTCGTGCGTTTGTATTGGCCGATACATATATCAAATGTCATAACAATATTTTAATTAATAAATTATGTACAATATTTAATAAAAAAAATTAATTATTACAAAACCGTTCATTATTCTATGATTCAAAAAGGGCGTGGGAATAGAAGTAATATTACTTAAGAAAATAAATTGTTTACTGGGTAAAAATATTTACAAATATAGATAAATATAGATATATGATGTTTCAATTACAACCTTTGTAATGGACATTATAGTTTTGTAAGAAAGATTCATTGTATTAATTCATTTGGGTTCTATCCTAAAATATAAGAAGAACAAAAATATGGACTCACCGACGTGATCAACAACATAGAAGAAATGCCAAATAAGTGTCTATTCTTAAGGAATGTCTTATTTTTTGAGTGAGACAAATTCCTCCATTTATGAAGTACCACTAGTGTCGGCCACTACTCCTACTCCCCACGTGGATTACTTGATTACTGGTTCGGTTACTATTGGTACCCCAGGTTGGGTCTTCATGTTCGAACCATTGTCTCGTTACGTACAAGGGATGAATTAGCTGGTCTAATTGTCACAGATCTTTCATCAACAATTGGGGAAAGATATGTTGTCTTACAATTGAGACCTTCTGGTTAACCATTCATATCAAGAACCTTTCTTCATGAGTTTTAAATATCCTCTATTGTATCCGTATAGTCAAACCGACTTTCATGAGGAGATACACTATGCAAATATAACCACAAAAAGTAAAACAAGCATTTGAGGGAGTATTATGCTTATCAGATACAAACGCGATTATCTGAAGGAACTATAATCATTAAAAGAGATCATATCTTCCAACAATATGTGATTGATGCATACACGATCATTGAACAATGACGGATTCGCTTGAAACAATTAGAAAAAAAATCATTTTGATATATATAATAATGTATTTGATGCAATTGGTAAAGGTGATAGAAACGATAAATTTATAGGCATAATAATCATATTACCTCCTTCTTTTACGGGATGATCAAGATGTATGGTTAAAAACTATCATGATGCATGACTCCATGTAAATGATATGGTAATCTTAACCTCTTTATAACAACGACGACTAATCCAAAATGACATGAAATACTTAATCATTTGGAATTATATGGGAAGAGCAATGCAAATATAGACCCGATATAGAATGTCTGGTATTCAAAATTAAATTAGATTTTCTTTTGAAAAACCTCAATGCATGTGTATTTTTTCCAAAGCCTATCTCATGAACACACATACAACTTACTAATTTCATTGGAAATAAACACAAATCTAACTCTTCATTTTTTGTATTACGAAAATCATAATCTAAAGACAATAAAAAAATTGAAACATAAGTAAGTTTTAAAGATTCCCAAATTATGTCCATATCTCAATAATTATTTTTTAATCATATTATAAATTAAATTTACTCCTCAAATTTATGCACTTAGGAAAAACAATAATGCAAAACCTCGTGTCTAAATCATGCAATCATTTTCTCCGAAAAATCATGCTTAAAAAATTTCAAAGATATTATGAACAAATTGTAGTGTTAGTTTACATTATCTTATAAATCTATTGTTTAAACTTTCACATTGAAAATTAGCATTTGTGCGTTTGTATTGACCATCACATATGTCAAATATCATGACAATGTTTTGAATTAATGAATTATGTATAACCTTTTTGAAACATACAAATTAATTATCACAAAACTGTGCCACACGCAGATATCATCTAGTTGGTTAATAATAAAGGAGGTCTAGGGCGTACCAAGTATTATCGGGGGTTTCATTATTGCCCCTCTTAATTTGAATGGGTTTTCTATTGTGCGAATTAATTACGATTTGTGACAGAATATGAATTTGAAAAATATTGAGGGTTTGATATGTGAAATAATAATTGTAGATGAAAACATTATACCACCAAAACTGTAGATTACATTTTGAAATAAATATTCATATACTCGTATACTCGTTTGTTTTTATCCTTAAAATTGCATAACTAATTTATTTATCAAGTTAATGCATATGTCATATGTACATAATCATTTGTGGAGATTATTTCAATAAATTTAGACCATATTATATAAATATCTTTAAAATTTAGAAATGCTATTATTTTTTTATAAAATTTAAAAATAATTAAAATGATCATAACAAAATGGAAAAAAATAAAATAATGAAACTTATTAAAAAATTTCAATATATATATATATATATTAGTATTCTTATTTTGTAATATATAAATTTAATTTTTTAAGATCAATAAAAATATCTAAAATTGAAATATTTCTTATATAACAATGAGTGCATGTGACATTTAATGATAGAATGCAAATAACCTTTTAGTATTAAGGATTTTTGAAAGAACTATATTTATCCTATTCATTTACATTTAATTTTAGGGAGTCTTTACGAGAAAAAAAAAATTCATGAGTTTAAAGAAACATTCAAAACGATGACAAGTATCAGATAGGGAATACTATTTTTAAACAATTTAGTTACACTATGAATTTATGTTAATCTCGATTACAATTTAGACGCAATATGAATTTATTTTAATCTCGATTGTAAATGATAAAATTGCATATAAATACTTTTATACTGTCAATGCATTATAACACAAAGCACCAAAAGAAAGCAACCAAAGATATATGGAAAAACGACACTCTTGTGTTAATCTCCAAAATATTACAAGAGATATATTTATATCTAACCCTAACTAATATAATTTACAAATATACCTTTCTTATAACAATAAAGTGGTATTGGTCGGAACTGAGACACACCAAGGCTTAGAAGAAGCGACTTCAACCACAATAGCTCACAAACGGTCACAGCCATGGCACGATATTCGGCTTCAGCGGAGGAGGAAGACAATGTTGGTTGTTTCTTCGTTTTCCAAGATATAGGCGATCCACAAAGCTGTATAAACCATCCTATAATCGATTTCCGTGACACCTGGCAACCAGCCCAATCAGAGTCGCACCAAGCGGAAAGAAGAAGATCACGTTTAGCATGTAGTAAGATGCCTTGACCCGGATTAAGCTTGATGTATCGAACAACACGTAAAGATGCTCGCCAATGCTCAACCGTAGGAGACTGCATAAATTGTGATAAACGTGAATATTGTACGATAAATCGGGTCGAGTAACACCCAAATAGACCAGCCGCCCAACTAGACGACGATACCGTTCCGGTTCCAAGAACGGCTATGCATCAGACAAGGCTACCCGATGGTTCTGCTCCAAAGGAAACCGCATCAGCTGTGCTCCAAGTAACCCGACCTCCGAAATTATGTCAAGAGCATATTTACGTTGGGACAAGTAGATACCTGAGGGATTGCGGGCCACTTCGATACCAAGAAAGTACTTAAGAATACCTAAGTCCTTCATATGAAAGCAAGTGCTCAAGTAATCCTTAAAACGTTGAATATCCAAAGGAGAGTTACCCGATAGAATGAGATCGTCTACATACACCAAAAGTTGTAGACGCACGCGATCTCGCTGATACGTAAACAATGAGTAGTCGGCATAGGATTGGCTAAAACCATACTTCTGAAGTGCGAAGCTCAATTTTGCAAACCAGCACCGTGGTGCCTGCTTTAATCCATAAAGGGACTTCCGAAGACGACAAACACGAGTTTCAGTTTCAGATCCCAAACCTGGAAGACGCATGAAAACTTCTTCTTGAAGATCACCATGAAAAAAAGCATTGTGAACGTCCATTTGATGAACCTCCCAATTCAAGGAAGCCGCCACACCAAGGAAAATCCGTACTGTAGTCATTTTCGCAACCGGGGCAAAAGTCTCCGTATAATCTAGTCTTTCAACTTGTCGATTTCCCATAACAACGAGGCGTGCCTTATATCATTCAACAGATCCATCTGAGCGGTATTTGATTTTGTAGATCCATTTACACCCGATTGCCTTCTTTCCCGGAGGTAGATGTTCTAAAGACCAAGTCCCATTTTTTTCAAGAGCCGCAATCTCATCTGCCATCGCACGTTGCCATTTTGGGTCTTGTACGGCTTTCGTGTAGAGCGGAGATTCCATGTTGTTCGTCACCGTGGCTAGGAACGTGCGATGCACTACAGAAAACTTGTCACAAGAAACATAGTGAGCGATCGGAAACGGCTTACCTGAGGATGCAGAGGAGACGGAGACGGGTGGTGAAGGGCTCATAACTTGGACGGTATTAATCACATAATCTCGAAGACGTGAAGAACGTACTTTGGAACGCAATCCACGAACCAGTTCAACGTTTTGATCCGATGGGGTCGCACTAGGGAGAGCTCCCGAGTCTAGCATATCCGTCGCAGGTGCCAATGAAGTTGTAGCAGGATTCTGTTCGTCAAGAGGAGGAACCGATGACTGATTCGGTTGAATCTCAGGCGAAGTATCTGGCGTAGATGAATGAGGAATCACTGAAACCGAATCACCCCCCTCACCAGCGAAGGCACAAGGTGGTCTAACTCATCCTCGGGATACACAGTAGGCACGAGAGGCAAGT
>CM071874.1:9726818-9752387 GCA_036759665.1 Gynandropsis gynandra
AACTCATACCGTAATCCATCAGCATCTGATTCATCCAGATTAATTGTATACAACAGCTTCCCAGAGCAATGTATTAGCTTGTGCAGTAGACAAAGATGTAGAGTTCTGCTTTTTGCAATGCCATGATACTAAGTTATTTCCAAGAAAGAAAAACCTCTAGATGTGTTCTTCCTATCATCTGCATTACCTCCCCAATCTGCATCATTAAAACCAACAAGTTCGCAATTAGTATCTTTTGTATACACAATCCCATAATTTGATGTACCTTTCATATATTTAAATATTCTCTTCATAGCCATCAAATGAGATTTCTTGGGATTAGCTTGATATCTGGCATAAATTCTTACACTTAAACATAGATTAGGTCTGCTTGCAGTGAGATAAAGTAAACTTCCAACCATGCTTATGTAGAGCTTTACTTCCACATCCTCTCCGTATGAATCTTTAGTCAGTTTTATTGTGGTTGACATAGGTGTACTTGTTGACTTACTTTGATCCATTTCAAACCTCTTGACCAGATTCTTCGCATATTTGCTTTGGGATATAAACAAACCTTCATCAAGTTGTTTTACCTGTAAACCAAGAAAATAGCTCAACGCACCAAACATGCTCATCTCAAACTCTTCTTTCATGGTTTCTACAAACCAATTTACTTTAACCCGCGATTTTGATCCAAAGACAATATCATCAATATAAATTTGTACTACCATAAGAACATCAACAGAATTATGAATGAATAAAGTTTTGTCTACTCCCCTCTTTTGTAGTCGTTCTTGATTAGAAAGCTTGTTAATCTTTCATACCACGCACGTGGTGCTTACTTAAGTCCATACAACGCTTTCTTTAACTTGTAAACATGATCTGGATGATGTGGATCTTCAAAACCTTTAGGTTGTTCAATATAAAACTTTTTTTTCTAGAATTCCATTTATGAAAGCACTTTTGACATCCATCTGGAACAATTTAAAACCAAGAGAGCACGCAACTCCAAGTAATAGTCTAATGGATTCTAATCTAGCAACGAGTGCAAAAGTCTCATCAAAATCAACACCTTCAACTTGTGTATATCCTTCTGCAACCAGTCTCGCCTTATTTTTAACAATTTCTCCCAGTTCATTCGTTTTATTCTTGAAAATCCATTTTGTTCCAATGGCATTAACATTAATTGGACGAGGTACTAACACCCAAACATCATTTCTAACAAACTGTTATAACTTTTCATGCATTGCTTTGACCCAGAACTCATCATCTAATGTATCACTAACACATTTTGGTTCTCTTTGAGACGTAAAACAAGCAAATTTGACCATGTCATGATAATTTATCTTAGGTTTACCACATGTTCTTCTAACATCTCCAATCTACCAATGATATCTCCTATTGAGTGATTTCGATGCATTGTTGTCAGAGCCACGTCATTCTTATCATGTTCGCATCCGTTATGTTCAGCTTCCATCCTGTTTTGAGTCTCACCCTGTTCATCAGGTACACTTAAATCTTCAGTTTTCCCATAATGTCCTTGCAATGAATCTATAGAAAAAGAAAACATAATATTGTCAGATGAGTGATCTTCATCAAATACAACAATCAGAGATTCAACAACTGTTCTAGTTCGCAAATTATAAATCTTGTATGCAATTGTACTAGTCCCATAACCGAGGAAGATTTCTTCATCACTTTTTGCATCAAACTTTCCAAGATTTTCCCTATCTTCAATAAATAGCAAGTGCACCCAAACCAGATCGAACATACATACGATTTATGATATAGCAAGTTGTGTTAACCGCTTCTGCCCAGAATCAAATGGAGATAGATTTTGCATGAAGCATGGCACGAGCCATCTCTTGAAGAGTTCTATTCTTACTTTCAACTACACCATTTTGTTGTGGTGTTTGATAACACTGAAAGTGTATCATTATTAGGATAGGTTTTTACATCATTTTCGCATGATTCTTACATCGTCTACATACTAATTCGATTCTATTTTGAGCTTCACACACCCGTTTTGTTGGTTTTCAGGTTTATAGGCGACAAGGCCTAAATGAGATCAATATGAAGGATTCCTGTCAAAAACCACAAGATTTGAAGGAAAATCTACTCAGAGCCGAGACCGAGCTCCAGAACCCAAAGGAACACCCGAGCAACGAGCGGAAAGGAGGAATATCAAGATCACAAGGGTGCCCGGTCGGGCACTATTCTCCACCCGCTCGGGTAAAGTCTACGGGGTTTGTTCATGCAAGATTACACGACCGGGCACATGAACAAGGAGATCGGGTGATCACTACCCGATCGGGCGAGTTCTGACTACCCGCTCGGGCAATCAGCCATCCATTCTGCCTCGTAAGTTTACGCGACTCGGGCCCCTCAACCGCACGATCGGGTGATCACTACCCGATCGGGCGAATTCTGAATACCCGATCGGGCGCAACGTTCAACACGGTCGGGCAAGCCTTTACCCGACCGGGCAACACCACTGCCCGAGCGGGCCGCGTAATCCGTAACAACCTAGATCTAAGTTTCAAACGAGCAAATAAAAGGAAAGGAATAGATCTAGGGCAAAGGGGGCGACGAACAGGGGAAGAAAGCACTGGAAAAACATCTGGGAAAGCTCGGGAAGCATCGGAGAAGAAGAGAAGCACCAATCCGTACACCGGTAACGCATTAGGGAAGGTCGAGGCATCGAGTTCCTTAGGGTTTTATCATGTATTGGTCTGTGTTATCTTCTGTTTTCATGTATTCCATGAGTGAGTAGAGTCCCTACTGCGGGTAGGGTTATCGGATTTGTATGTATGAACGATGATCTTCTTTAATGCTTAGTTTTATGATTTTTACTCTTGATTTACGGTTCTATGGTTAGCAATATCAATCATATGTTAGTGCTGACCGCTCAACAACAATGGATGTCGAACCTTGCTGGAAGGTTAAGGAACGAATCCGGTCCGCTAAGTAGTAGATTAAGCTTTGGCTAATGAGAATCTGACCGGTCGGTTAGCCAACTTAGGGATAGTGATTGCGGTCTTAATGCTGCCATGGTGCGTGTTAATCGGCTGTCGGAAGGCAGGGTTGCATGTATCCATGGTTAGGAGGTTTAGGCTCGGAAGAATCACTCCTCAACTGTAGAGCATGAATTTCCCGTTGTCAAGAGTAGGTTGTGGATCTATGATCTTTAGTCGTTCATGTATGCATTATCCGGTATCCCGTACACCCGTAGTATTCATCATATCTAGTTCATCTTTACCCTCGTTCCGTTGTCTCCATTAGGATAGATTTAGGACCATTAGAACCATATCCCCTCCTATCACCTTTCTTCCTAGTTTAGTTTTGTTCTTAGTTTAGTTGTATTAGTCCCTGAGATCGACCCTGGTACTACAAGATCCGTATACTTGCGGTGAAGTGGACTAGGTTAATTATAACTCGCGTTTCCACACGTCAGTGGCCAATCATGGTTTCGGTTTAGGTCCCTCGGGTTTCGGTCTGGGTTCAGGTTCATCAGAAAACTGGACTTGAATTGAACCCGAATGTTTTTCGGTCTGGATTCCTCGGGTTTCTGTTCGGATTCGGGTTATTCGTGTTCTGAAGCATTGAACCTGAAATAATCCAAAATAAATTCGGGTAATCTGGGTTTTTTGGGTTTTTTAGTTCTTCGGGTTATTTGGGTCCGATTATTCGGGTTGTTTGCGTGCACGTTTCTCACATGATTATAGAGATGTTTATGACCATAATTGCGAGGTTTACGTGTGATTTTGTATCCGTTTTACTTCCGTGTTTTCATGTTCTTATAGGTTTTAATGCGTATTCGATTCATTTTGGATCTAAGGAGCGTACATGGGACATAATTTGACATTGATGGTCACAACGAATCAACCGAAACGAGAAGTGGACAATTCATGGCCAAGAATAATCAAATGCATGATTGAGCATGCATCAAAGGACACAGCTCGATCGAGCATGATCAAATGCACGACCGAACTGCAACCCTCACCTTATGCATGGTCGGGTTTGGTGTCCAGCACGGTCGGGCATCCTCTTTGGTGAAGGCAGCACGGTCGGGCTCTCAATGCTGCACGGTCGGGCATTTGCTTCAGATTCATCCCCTTAGCTTGTGAATGGGTTGGGCGTTCCAAGTGCATGGTCGGGCACAACCCATTGAAGGCAACACGGTCGGGCATAAAGCATAGCATGGTCGGGCATAATGGCAAAACAGCTTGACTATAACTACGGAAGAAGCATGCCTGACGGGGCATGACATGGAGCAAGGTCGGGCATGACTATGTAAAACAACCAACCGACGAATTTGGTTGAAATCAATTGGCCAAGAGTTTCCAAGTCAATTTACAAAGCCTTTAGGACATAAGACATTCAGAATTCATCCATCCACCTACGATCAAGAACACACCATTCACAACCACCATCCATCCATAGAGTCCCCTTGACGGGAGGCACACAAGGAGTTGGAGATTGATTCAGAATCATCGCTCGTTTGATATCTCTATCCTCTTTACTCTACTATTTTGTTTGTGATGTTTAGAATCATGAGCGAGCAGTAGATTTGTTCTAGGAGAAGGGATTAGCCCATGGCTTTCCCGAAACCATCTTTTATTTGTTTATGAATGCATTTTCCCGTTTCGTTTATCTATTCTTTGTCTGAACACTTACTGTGTTGTGTTTATGAATGACCACATATATGCATGTGTTAGGGATTAGGAGAAGGACTGAAAGGTGAATTCTAATCCTAGAAGATCAGGTTTAGAACACTCGACTAGGTCATGAAAGAAGGGTAGTAACGGTGGAGGGTTGAATCGGACGAATCATGAATCATAATGGGGTTTAGTTGGGGTGTCAGCCACGAAAGTAGGGGATGAATCAATCTAGCCATGTTCCTATGCCTTGAGAGAGGGTAGGTTCTACATTACGATCACCCACCTTAGATATCTTGATAGGGAATGCACGATTAGATAGATCGGAGATAGGTTTCAGAAGCTATGCGGTGAAACCGGTTCCCTTGGGCGTTTGTCTCTTTGTTTAGAACTCACATATCAACTACATCATCATCATTACATCTCACTATACTTATTCTTTCGCAGCAAGCATTGGTTCTACTTTTGATTCTTAAATCGTGTTACATTAGTCCTCGTGGGATTGACTACTTAACTACTACATACGTGTCGTGCACTTGTGCGTAGTCTTATGTTAACTTGTTAACTTGACACGCATCAAGTTTTTGGCGCCGTTGCCGGGGATTAATTGTCAACATGTTTAGGATTCAGATGTAGAATCATACTTGTTTTTGTTTTTTTTCTTTTTCTTTTCTTTTTATTTTCTTTTTCGTTTCTTTCTACTCTTTTTACTTGTCCCTTGTAGGTGCATGACCCGATCTCAAGGTAATTCAAATTTGCATCAAATGGACCCCGAGATTGAGAGAACAATTAATAAGCGAAAGAAGGCCAAGGGAGAAGAAAGAATAGACACAACCAATTCACGAGCAATGGACAACCGTAATGATGGTCACGGACACCCACAATTACCCGTCGGTAATGTGGTAGCATTACAGCAACCGTAGGCTCCTCCACCACGTCGTCTTTGTGATTACGTGGTGCTGAATATGAGCAACATCCAAACTGCGATAAGCATGCCCGCTGTTGCGACGGAACAATTCAAGATCAAGCCCGCGATGATCAACATGTTATACCAAAAACAGTTTATGGGCGGAAATCACGAAGACCCTTATCAACATCTACGAGACTTCCTAGAACTTTCCAGCAAATTCAAATCTTGCTGCGTCTATTCCCCTTCTCCATTGGGGGACGAGCGAAGACGTGGCTACAATCTCTTCTCGCTGGTTCGATCACTACATGGGATCAGCTTTGCATGACATTCCTATTACGGTTCTTCCCTCCAAGCATAACGATCCAAATGCGAGGAGAAATCACAATGTTTAGAATCCAAGAGGGAGAGACGTTATTTGAGGCATGAGGAAGATTCAAGGACCTTTTGCAAATGTGTCCTCATCACGGTTTAGAGAAGTGGTAAGTGATCCAAACATTCTACAATGGGATCACGTATGAGCATAGAACAACGTTAGACAACGCTACTCGAGGATCATTCATGGAATTAAGTGTTGAAGAGGCGTACGAGCTAATCGACAATCTTGCCATGAACCACACCATGTGGTCTACACCAAGAAGTATGTCAAAAAAGACACGAGGTCTTTATGAAGAGAACCAAAGAAGTGCTATGGGCGATGTAGTTAATGCCACTATTGTGCAAATTGTGAAGAAATGGATCATATGGCTTACCAATGCACAATTTAAGAAGGCATGGAGCAAGTGAGCTACACCCAACAGCAAGGCAATACGCTATTCAGGAACACATACAACCCGAATTGGAGGAACCACCCGAATCTCTCGTATCACACGACACAACCGGTGAAATTTTCAGGTTTTCAGCAAAGGCAGCAGCAATATCAACAATCACAACCATTCCAGCAAGTGCAGCAAGCTCCTCAACCTCCTCAAGCTCCTTCATCAAGTCTGGAGGTAGTGATGCTTGAGTTCATCAAGGAACAAAGGCAGAAACAATCAAGTCAAGCTAAATTAAACGAGGAAATGGGGACTACGATCAACGAGCTTAAAACTCAGATGGATTCATTGAGCACGCATGTGAAGATTCTAGAAAACTCCATTGCGCAACAAGCTGCATCATCCTCTCAGAATCCTGGGATGCTACCCGGAAAGCCCGATCTCAATCCGAATGAGTACGTAAATGCCATCACGTTGTGCAGAGAGAATACGATCGAAAATCTCCCTTAATGGCGCAAGAGAACGTTGCTGGACATTTGGTGAATAAAAGAGAGGGAAAAATTGCAATCATGGAAAGGTATGAGCCTGATTTAGAGAAGCCATATGTTGCTCCGCCGACATACAAATCTCCTATACCATTTTCTGGACACTTGGTGAGCAGCAAGAATCGAGAGAGTGTGACCAAATTCTTTCGTTGTCTCAAACAACTCGACATCAACATTCCATTCGTGGAAGCCCTCCAAAAGATGCCTAATTGAGAAAATTAGCTTAAGGAGTTTCTTTCCAAGGAGAAGCGCATCAAAGAAAGTGAGACAATAGCACTCAACGAGGAATACAGCACAATTCTCCAAAACAAGCTGCCACCGAAGTTGAAGGATCCCGAAAGCTTCTCCATCCCATGCACCATAGGAGACATTGGCATTGACAAAGCTTTGTGCGATTTGGGAGCAAGCATGAGCATAATGCCACATTTGGTTTATAAGCGGGTGAATTTCGGGAATATCAAGCCTACCAAGATGTGTCTACGACTCACGGATCAATTGATAAGGTATCCGGTGGGAATTGTTGAAAACATTCCCACCAAGGTAGGTAGTATTTGCATTCCTATTTATTTTGTTGTACTCGATATCGAGGAAGATGCTATTGTACCTATTATTCTTGGTAGACCATTTTTAGCTACTACAGGTGCCAAGAAAGATGTATGACAAGGGAAGCTCTCTCTACATGTCGATGATGAGAAGATTGAATTCCATTTTTCCAGTCTTAAGGAGTCATGCTATATTGTTGATGTGTTGGACAAGTCGGTGAATGACACGTTTTACCGCGTAAGTATTTCCGATCCTCTTGAAAGTTGTCTAACGAAGGTTTGCAATGCTCCAGAACTTACCGATAAAGGAGCTAAGGTCTACACAAAATTCGTGAGTTTCATTGAGGCACTACAAGACGCCCCACATGAGAAGACGCTGCATGAAACACTCATTGGTTTTGGGGTAGAGAAGGCAACTAAGCTTCAGCTTGAACCTCTTCCTTCCTCTATACGGCATGAGATGCGAAAGCCAGCAATTCGTCTCAAGAAGCGTAGGAGAGTGAGCCCTTTAACATGTATGCATTGGATGCCTAAAGAGGACAACTGTGAAACCTCCATCGACTATCAAAAGAGGTTGCATCAAAGTTTGGAAGAGAAAGTAGTTGCGAAGGCAATGCGCAATGGGAAAGGCAACCAAGCTGAAAGATGGCACGATACAAAGACCATACATCGTGACTTTCGGCTAGGTGATCTTGTTCTACTTTGTGACTCTCGTTTTAATTCTTTCACGGATAGATTACAATCCAATTGGGCTGGTCTATTTCAGGTATGAGAAGTCTTCACAAGTGGAGAGGTAGAACTATGGAGCCATTCAAGCGGAATGTTCACAGCAAATAGGCAACACCTTAAGCTACATCAAGCCTCTCCATCGATCAAAAGTGGAAACTCCATCTCCCTATTCGATCCACCCATTGTGCACACATGAAGCATGGAGACGTCAAGCTTAACGACGTTAAACAAACGCTTTCTGGGAGGCAACCCAACATTTATTTTTTGTTTATTTCTTATTTTGAACTTGGTGTTTTTGAAAATCATAAAAAAGAAGAATACCTACAACCGTGATTTCACCTTCCTATCCTCCATCGGAGCTTCATGTCAAGGATGCAGTTCAATTCAAGTCTAGGGGAGTACCTCACGTTTGTCAGGTGATCTCGTTTCATTTTCCTTTGTTTTTTGTAGTTCTTAGGTTAGTTTTAGTTATTTTTGAGTTTGATTCATCCTAGGAACTTGTCCGGTGTCACATTTTGAGATGAATCTTGAACCTATGATATCTTGCATGTTAGAGCTTATTAGTTGGTAGGAACGAGTGGGCCTTGGGAATCCTAGTGTTACTTATGGGAAGTTTAGACGAGTTTGCTAAGTTAGTTTCTTTTTCTTTCTCTCTATCCAAATGATTATACTTCATATTGACAATGCTTTACTTATTTTTTTACGAGGATGATTTGATCGCATGAGTTGAGCTTGTTTTGCAGAAAATAAGAGCGCACACTAACACTCCGCTATTGATAGAATCAATGCCTTAAAGCATGATCTAAAATCGATATGAGTGCATCGACCTTGATACATTTTCGATGGTTCGGGTATAAGTGGTGGGTTGGCGATCATCTTTCTACGTCCTAAGAGCAAGGCGCATAAAAACCCCATTTACTCCGCTGCACTCTTGAACGTGGTGCAAGAGTGTACCTTCATCGGTAGCTTGGGTCTAAGTAGAAGTTGAATCCTTTCAAATCCGACATCCTAGAATCCTAGTGTGTGCACAAAATCAGTAAAAGAAGAATAAAGAAAGGAAGAAAAAAATGGAATGAAAGAATAATGAAGCTCGAGAATAAAACAAGTATCCTCTTTGATTATGTGATTAGCATTTGTTTGAAGTCTCGTTTGGTAGAGAAAGTTGCGGATTCTCACTTAGCTCATCTTTGATTTATTTTCTTGTAGGTAGCCATGGTGAACCTACGATGAAGACTGAAAGTTATTAGACCAAAATTTGCTCTAACTTGTTTGTTGATCGATTAGATTTGCTTTAGCGGTATTTCTAGGGGAAAGGGGAATTCTCGCATTTTATATCTCCCACGTGTTCTACGTTTATGTTTGCTTAGGGACAAGCAATTATTCAAGTCTAGAGGATTTTGATCATCTCGTTTTCATACACATTTCTCGCATGATTTAAAGATGTTTATGACCATACTTGCGAGGTTTACGTGTGATTTTGTATCCAGTTTACTTGTTTCTGTGTTTTCGTGTTCTTATTGGTTTTAATGCGAATTAGATTCATTTCGGAGCTAAGGAGCATACACGGGACATAATTCAACATTGAAGGTCACAACGGATCGAATAGAACGAGAAGTGGACAAGTCATGGCCAAAAGTAATCAAGTGCACGACCAAGCATGCATCAGAGGACACAACCCGGTCGAGCATGATCAAATGCACGACCGAACAGCAACCCTCACCTTGTGGACGGTCGGGCTTGGTGTCCAGCACCGTCGGGAATCCTTTTTGGTGAAGGTAGCACAGTCGGGCTCTCAATGCTGCACGATCGGGCATTTGCTGTAGATCCATCCCCGTAGCTTTTGCACGGGCCGAGCGTTCCAAGTCCACGGTCGGGCACCAACCATTGAAGGCAGCATGATGCGTATCAGAGTTAAATATAACCTAATCTACCCGCAAGTGCACGGCACGTGTGTAGTATTTTAGGTGTCGATCCCACAGAGACTACGCAATGCTACCTAAACCCGAACTACGAATCAAACTTGCTAACGAAAGAGTGGTGATGAAGAATAACAATACTGAAAGTAAACTAAACTACTTGGGTTCTAACGATAAGACAAGCGTCCTAGGAAACCGGTTTCACCACAAGACTACCGAAACACACGATCAACCTATCTATCATGCAATCCCAATTAAAGCTATCTAAGGCGGACGATCCTAACATGATATCTACCCTCTCTCAAGGCATAGACACGTGATCTAGACAAGTTGCCCCCTACTTTCGTGGCTGACACCTTGAACTAAACCCATAAACTCTGTGATTCGCCCGTTCACCCTCAACCGTTGCTACCCTACTTTCGTGGCCTAACCTCGGTTGTTCTAAACCTGACCTTCCAAGACTAGAATTCTCCTTTCGGTCCTTCTCCTAACCCCTAACACATGCATCTACATGGCCAGTGCAAACACAAGTAAATTGAAGCATTCAAAAAAAGAATAGATAAACTAAAACGGGAAGATGCATTCAAAATAGATCAAAAGCGGTCTCGGGATAGCCAAGGGCTAATCCCTTCTCCTAGAACAAACAAACTACTCGCTCATGCGTCTGTAAAGAAACATAAACATAGTAGAAAGTCTAAGGAACATAAAAACCAAACAAAACCGAAGTGGTGGTGCTTGATCTCCAATGCTCCTCGCTTATCTCCTCGCAAGAGCTTCTCCATGCTCAATCTCGTCCCGTTTGTCCCGTGATGATCCCCAAAGTTGCTCCTTAGCTCCGTGCATGTTCCTTTAGCTCCAAAATAGTCCAAATACGCGTGAAAACCTGTAAGAACATGAAAAGCACGAAAGCAAGTAAAACGGATACGGAATCATACGTAAAACATCACATATGTATCAAAAACGTCTCCTAAATCGTGCAAGAAATACGTATGAAAACGAGATGATCACAGCACGGTCGGGCATCAAGCATAGCACGATCGGGCATAATGGAAAAACAACTTGAATATAACTACGGAAGAAGCATGTCCGACTGGGCATGACATGGAGCACGGTCGGGCATGACTATGTAAAACAACCAACCGACGAATTTGGTAGAAATCAGTCGGCCAAGAGTTTCCAATTAATTTTTACAAAGCCTCAAGGATAAAAGACATTCAGAATTCATCCATCCACCATCCAGAACACACCATTCACAGCCATCATCCATCCATAGAGTCCCCTTGACAGGAGGCACGGAAGGAGTTGGAGATTGATTCGGGATTGCTCGTTTGATATCTCTATGCTCTTTACTCTACTATTTTGTTTGTGATTTTTAGACTCATGAGTGAGTAGTAGATTTGTTCTAGGAGAAGGGATTAGCCCATGGATATCCCAGAGCCATCTTTGATTTGTTTATGAATGCATTTCCCCGTTTCGTTTATCTATTCTTTGTTCGAACACTTACTGTCTTGTGTTTACAAATGGCCACGTATATGCATGTGTTAGGGATTAGGAGAAGGACTGAAAGGTGAATTCTAATCCTAGAAGATCAGGCTTAGAACAACCAGGACTATATCACGAAAGTAGGGTAGTAATGGTTGAGGGTTAAATCGGGCGAATCATGAAATGTAATGAGGTTTCGTCGGAATGTTAGCCACGAAAGTAGGGGATTACTCAATCTAGGCACGTTCCTATGCCTTGGGAGAGGGTAGGTTCTACATTAGGATCGTTCGACTTAGATATATTGATAGGGAATGCACAATTATATAGATCAGAGATAGGTTTCGGAAGCTATGCGGTGAAACCGGTTTCCTTGGACGTTTGTCTCTTTGTTTAGAACTCACTTATCCACTGCATCATCATCATTGCATCTAACTATTCTTATTCTTTTTGCATCAAGCATTGGTTCTACTTTTGATTCTTAAATCGTGTTACATTAGTCCTTGTAGGATCGACACCTTAACTACTACACACGTTGATGTGGTTAATCTCAAGTAATAATTACCTAGACTAACGCTTTCGCAAGCATACTGATTGTATAGTACCAGGGTCGAACACAAGGAATTGATGCAACTCCAAAGCTAGTAAACTAATGAATAAGACATGTAAAATCAATAAGTGATGGGAATGCGAATGAAGATAAACTAACTAACTAACTAAATGATTAAACTCAATGAACTAAACACCACAGGTTTTGAGAGATGCACGATGATGCAACGAAGTTCTAACAAGATCATGGTTATAGATATCATTACGTATTCGGAAAATTGAAGCTCTTTCCTAGGAAATGACTCTCCCGATGCCTAACCCACTATCTAGCATGCGTACTATCAATCTCCCAATTGTGTAATCTCACCTACTAGATGCATTAAGATCGCTATCCTAATTCCTAAGTTCAAACAACCGACCGGCTAAGGTTCTAAATCAATTGAGACTTCATATCATGGCTACGTTCCAAAATCCAATTCATCTCCCAATTCAATTAGAGTTTTGTAAACATTCATTCTAGTGGCCAACAAGAACAAAAGCATTAAGAACAACCAATCAATCCGAAACGATCAAATATTATAACCAAGCATTAAGAACAAAACTTCATTATTTATCGGCAAAGCTCTCTAACCCATGGCTATGGACCTACTCGAACATGAACTTAGAAAACGAAACACAAAGGATAACCATATTCAACATGGATAAAGAATGAGATTCCTCCCTATTCTATTACGAATGTCTTCAATAGCTCCTCCGCAGTCCGGCTTCGTCGCTCCGTCCTTCGCCCTCGTTTGTGTTCTGCTCTCTCTACTCTCTCTTTACGTCTGTCTGTCGTCTTCTTCGTTTCTCCAGTCTAAATCTCAATTGAATCTCCTTCTTTCCTCTTCTTCTTTCTTTCCTTTTCTTATTTGTCCTATTTTGCCGAGTCTTTTCATTCTTTCCCGTGAGTTTTCCTCTTGTTTTTCCCTCGACCGAACCTTTCCTTTTCTTCATGGCAGCGCGTAGGTTTAATGTTCCCGACCGAGCACAAGAGTGAGCTCGGTCGGGCGCTTCAGCTGATCCAAGCCCGGTCGGACTTCTTGCATGCCCAGGCCATTCAACATCTTCGGCGTTGTTGTCTATTTCATCAGCCCGGTCGGGCTAAGAGGGATGCATGGTCGGGCTGTGGACAATGCACGGTTGGGCTTCTTGCATGCCCGAGCCATGCAACATCTTCAGTGTTGTTGTCTATTTCATCAGCCCGCTCGGGCTAAGAGGGATGTACGGTCGGGCTGTGGACGATGCACGGTCGGGCTGCATTCTGGGACAGGAGCACGGGCGGGCTGTGGACAATGCACGGTCGGGCTGTTGGTTATCTTCAGCTGCACGGGCGGGCTTGAGTTATTTAGCTGTTCACCTACTTTGTGTGCTCGGTTGTGATAGTGAATGTGGTGTAGGAAAATTGCTAGTATGTGCTCGTGTTTACTCGTGTCCGTGTCCGATTTTTTAACGTTTCCTGCAATTACACAAGAAAAGGATGAAAGAGGACTAAATGATGCTTAATGCCTGGTGAACTAACTATGAAAGTCAACTAAAATACTATGACAAAATAGACGTTATCAAACTCCCCAAGACTTGAACGTTTGCTCGTTATCGAGCAACACTAGAACGAAGCAAGAGAGGAGTTAGATAACAACCGAAAACTAGCACAAACAACTCGAAAAGTAAGCCACCCTACGGAACAATGCGCCACAAAAACATGGATCTAAGCGCACCGAATTTAGAGCCCCTATCTACCGAAAGCCACTAGCCTTGCAATCCTACACATATCCTGAGTTCATTTTGCTAACCCCTAGAAACCATCCAAGCGATTTCCATACCTATTCTAATGCACAAACAGTTGATCGTCTCGTTTTAATATGTATTTCTCGAATGATTTTAGAGATCTTTACGATATAATTGTGATGTTTACGTATGATTTTGTATCCGTTTACTCGTTTTTGTGTTTTTGTGTTCTTACAGGTTTTAATGCAAATTTGGCTCATTTCGAAGCTAAGAAATGTACACGGGACACAGTGTCAGCATCGATGATCATAACAGAGCAAACGGGACGAGAAACGGGCAAGACAACAACCTACAAGTACAATGCATAGCTCGGTCGGGCACATGAGGGAATGGAGTGCCCGACCATTCAGCACTCTTAGCCCGACCAATCTCACCAATGTACATGCATGCACGACCGTGTAGGAGTAGCAGAGCACGACAGTGCTCCATGGAGGACAACAATGCTCGACCGAACACCGCACACCAGCACGATCAGGCTCATCAGCCAAAGCCCCTACACGCCATCCCTTCTTGCACGACCGGGCAACTCACTCATCAAGCTATTGCACGACCATGCACCAACTCATGCCCGACCGAGCTCTTGACACAGTAACATCCTCGAATGTTCAGCACGGTTCGTGCTCCCTTGTTGCACGACCGGGCATAACAAATAAGAAGCTGCACGATCAGCCTTAACAACTTGCATGGTCGGGCGTGAAGACAGACCTGCAACACGAGAGAAAAGGAAACGTTCAGCCATGAAGAAACAAAAGGAAAAACTTGATCGGGAGAATGGAAACACACGACCAAAAGGGAAAAGAAGAAGAAAGGAAAGATAAGAGAAGATGAAAGATGACATATTCATTCAGTTAGTAACGTGAGAGAAGGATTATACAGAGGGACACACAGACGTTACAGAGAGGCGCAAAGACAGGGAGGAAGAAGATAGAGACTATAGGAGATATTCAAGGGTCATCGAACATGGACTTCGGTTTCGTTTGGTTTTCATGTTCCTTAAACTATCTATTTCGATTATGTTTGTTTACGGACGCATTAGCGAGTTTTGATTTATCTTTGAATGCAATTTCCCGTTTTCGTTTATCTATGCTTTATCTTAGTGCTTGAATGGGTTGTATTTACGAAGGCCAAGTAGATGCATGTGTTAGGGATTAGGAGAAGGACCGAAAGGAGAACTTTAGTCCTAGAAGATCAGGTTTAGAACAACCGAGGTTAGGCCATGAAAGTAGGGTAGCAGCGGTTGAGGGTAAAACGGATGAATCACATAACTTATGGGTTTATCTTAAGGTGCCAGCCACGAAAGTAGGGGATAACTTGACTAGATCACGTGTCTATGCCTTGAGAGAGGGTAGATATCATATTAGGATCGTCTGCCTTAGATAACTTGATCAAGATTGCATGATTAGATAGGCTGATTGTTGGTTTCGGTAGCCTTGTGATGAAACCGGATTCCTAGAACGTTTGTCTCACTGTTAAGAACTCATAGTTTATTTGTTTTTAGTATTTCAATCTTAAAATCAATATTCCTTCGTTTGCAAGTTTGATTCGGAGTTTGAGTTTAGGTTGTACTGCGTAGTCCCTGTGGGATCGACACTTACAATACTACACACGTGCTGTGCACTTGCGGGTAGATTAGGTTAACAATTGTTTAACTTTGAATCGCATCAAGTTTTTGGCGCCGTTGTCGGGGACTATTGTCAACACGTCTTAGATTAGAGCCTAGAGTCATTCTTGTTTTGTTGTTCTTTTTGTTTTGTTTTCTATTGTTCTTTCTACCTAATTCCATTTGTTTGTCCTTTGTTGGTTTATGACCAGAACTCAAGGTGCTTCCAATCTATTCCAAATCAACTCCGAGATCGAGCGAACTTACAGACAACTGAGAAAGGGCAAGGAATAAGGTAACACAGAGCCATCAGATCAATGAGATATGGATAATCAGAATGGCCATGGACAACATCACTTACCTATCGATAATTTAGAGCATATGCAGCAACATCAACTCGCACCTCAACTGAGAGAACCACAGGCTCCTCCACCACGTCGCCGTAGAGATTACATGGTGCCAAATATGAACAACGTGCAAACGGCCATACGGATGCGTACTGTTGCTAGGGAACAGTTTGAAATTAAGCCGGCGATGATCCACATGCTTTATCAGAAGCAATTCATGGGTGGAAATCACGAGGATCCCCATCAGCATCTCAGAGACTTCCTAGAACTTTCCAGTACATTCAAGATATTTGGAGTCTCGGAGGATGCGATCTTACTGCGTCTCTTCCCCTTCTCAATTGGGGGACGAGCGAAAACTTGACTGCAATCACTTCCCGTTGGTTTCATCACTACTTGGGATCAACTCTGCACAATGTTCTTATCACGATTTTCGCCTTCGAGCAAGACGATTCAGATGAGGGGTGAAATCACAATGTTTAGATGCAGAGATGGAGAAACGTTGTTTGAAGCATGGCGAAAATTTAAGGATCTTCTACTGATGTATCCATCCCACGGTCTCGAGCAGTGGTATGTTATCCAAACTTTCTATAATGGAATCACAGATGAACACTGAACGACATTGGATAATGTTGCTAGAGGATCGTTTATGGATTTGAGCGTCAAGGAGGCATACGAGCTGATCGATAACCTCGCCATGAACCACACCATGTGGTCAACACTGAGAGGTATGCCTAACAGAACTCGAGGTTTATATGAGCTGAATCAGGGCAGAGCAACGGGTAATGCATCAAATACTATGTATTACGTGAATTGCGGAGATACAGAACACGTGGCTTATCAATGCACGCTGCAAGAGAACGTGGAATACATGAATTATGCCCAGCAGCAAGGTACACGCAATTTGGGAATACCTATAACCCAAATTGGAGGAACCACCCGAATCTTTCGTATCGAACGACTGAACCGGTGAAGTATTCGGGATTTCAGCAATGAAAACAAACATACCAGCAAGATAAGTAGCAATTTCAGCATGCTCAGCAAGTTCCGCAAGCTCCTCAACCTCCTCAGGCCCCTTCGTTGAACCTTGAGGCGGTAATACTCGAATTTATCAAGGAGCAAGGCAACAAAAATCGACTCAAGCCAAATTCAATGCGGATGTGGGGACATCACTTAGCGAGCTCAAAACTGAGATGGAATCCTTGAGCAAGCATGTGAAGATCTTAGAGAACTCCATAGCATAGCAAGTTGCCTCATCTTCTCGGATCCCTGATAGCTTCCCGGTAAACCCGACTTAAACCCGAGAGAGTACGTTAATGCTATTTCCGTGTACAACACTGATATGATTGAGTGCTTGCCCTCCAAAGAGCAAGACCAAATTGCTGGAACGTCCATGAAAAGAAGCAAAGGTACAATTGCAATTGTGGAAGGAGTTGAACCAGATTTAGACAAACCATATGTTGCTCCACCAACGTACAAACCTCCTATATCGTTTCCTCAACGGTTGGTGAGCAACAAGAACGAAGAGGGAGTGGGCAGATTTGTAGAGGGTCTCAAGAAGCTTGACATCAACATCCCATTCATGGAAGCCCTCGAAAAATGCCTAATCACGCCAAACTCATCAAAGAGGTTCTTTCCAAAAAGAGGCATATCGAAGATAATGAGACGGTAGCACTCACCGAGGAATGTAGGGCTATCCTTCAAAACAAGCTGTCACCAAAGTTGAAGGACCCCGGAAGCTTCTCCATTCCATGCACAATAGGTAATATTGACATTGAAAATTCTTTGTGTGATTTAGGAGCAAGCGTGAGCATCATGCCACACTCGGTCTTCAAGCGGATGGACTTCGGGAATCTCAAACCTACAAAGATGCCTCTACGCCTCGCGGATCGTTCGGTAAGATATCCGGTGGGAATTTTTGAAAACATTCCCACCAAGGTAGGTAATCTTTTCATTCCCCCTAATTTTGTTGTGCTTGACATAAAAGAGGACGCTAGGATACCTATTATTTTTGGTAGACCGTTCCTAGCTACTGCAGGTGCCATGATAGACGTACAACAAGGAAAGCTTTCTTTACGTGTCGGAGATAAAACGATAGAGTTCAACTTGTCTAGCACTATGATCAGACCCTCATTCAAGGAATCTTTCCTTAGACTCGATTCGCTGAACGAGTTAGCAAAAGACACGCTTGATCAAGTAAGTATTTCCGATCCTCTTATGCGATGCTTAACACGAGATTGCGAAGATGCAGGATTTACTGACGAAGGAGCAAAGCTGTACACGAAATTCATGAGTGCTACTGAAGTGCTAGGAGACGCCCCATGTGAGGAGATACCACACGAAACGCACGCTGATTTCGCAGCGGAGAAGATACCCAAACTTGAGCCCAACCCTCCTCTGTCTTCTTTTCGGTATGAGTACATTGAATGCGATAAAATATATCTTGCTGTTATGAATGCTAACTTGAGTGCAGATGAGATGAGAAAACAACACCCCCCCGTGATCCACGTTACGTTTGCTTAGGGACAAGCAAACATTCAAGTCTGGGAGATTTTGATCGTCTCGTTTTAATATGTATTTCTCGCATGATTTTAGAGATGTTTACGATATACTTGCGATGTTTACGTATGATTTTGTATCCATTTTACTCATTTTTGTGTTTTTGTGTTCTTATAGGTTTTAATGCAAATTTGGCTCATTTCGAAGCTAAGGAACGCACACGGGACAAAATGCTAGCATTGATGATCATAATGGAGAAAACGGGACGAGAAACGGGTAAGAAAACAACCTACATGACCAAGTACAATGCATAGCTCGGTCGGACACATGAGGGAAAGGAGTGCCCGACCGCTCAGCACTCTTAGCCCGACCGGTGTCACCAATGAACATGCATGCACGACCGTGCAGGAGTAGCAGCACGACCGTGCTCCATGAGGACAACAAAGCCCGACTAAACACCACACACCAGCACGGCCGGGCTCATCAGCCAAAGCCCCTACATGACCGAGCATCCCTTCTTGCACGACTGGGCAACTCACTCATTAAGCTATTGCAGGACCGTGCACCAACTCATGCCTGACCGGGCTCTTAACACAGAAACATCCTCGAATGTTCACCACGGCCCGGGCTCCCTTTTTGCACGATCGGGTATCACAAATTAGAAGCTACATGATCGGGCTTAACAACTTGCACGATCGGGCGTAAAGACAAACCTGCAACACGAGAGAAAAGGAAACATTCAGTCGTGAAGAAAAAAAGGAAAAACTCGGATGGGAAGAATGGAAACACACGACCAAAAAGGAAAAGAAGAAGAAAGAAAAGATAAGAGAAGAGGAAAGATGACATATTCATTCGGTTAGAAACGTGAGAGAAGGATTTTACAGAGGGACACAAACACGTTATAGAGAGATGTAGAGACAGGAAGGAAGAAGATAGACTTGCAGGAGACATTCAAGGGGCATCGAACATGGACTTCGGTTTTGTTTTGTTTTCATGTTCCTTAAACTATCTATTTCGATTATGTTTGTTTACGGACGCATGAATGAGTAGTCATTTTGTTCTAGAAGAAGGGATTAGCCCTTGGCTATCCCAAAACTGCTTTTGATTTATCTTGGAATGCAATTTCCCGTTTTCGTTTATCTATTCTTTGTCTGAGTGCTTGAATGACTTGTATTTATGAAGGCCAAGTAGATGCATGTGTTAGGGATTAGGAGAAGGACTGAAAGGAGAATTCTAGTCCTAGAAGATCAGGTTTAGAACAACCGAGATTAGGCCACAAAAGTAGGATAGCAGCGGTTGAGGGTAAAACAGATGAATCATAGAACCTATGGGTTTAGCTTAAGGTGTCAACCACAAAAGTAGGGGATAACTTGACTAGATCACGTGTCTATGCCTTGAGAGAGGATAGATATCATATTAGGATCATATGCCTTAGATAACTTGATCGGGATTGCATGATTAGATAGGTTGATTGTTGGTTACGGTAGTCTTGTGGTGAAACCGAATTCCTAGAACGTTTGTCTCACTGTTAAGAACTCGTAATTTATTTGTTTTTAGTATTTCAATCTTAAAACCAATATTCGTTCGTTTGCAAGTTTGATTCGCAGTTTGAATTTGGGTTGTGTTGCGTAGTCCCTGTGGGATTGACACCTAGAGTACTACACATGTGTCGTGCATTTGCGGGTAGTTTAGGTTAACAATTGTTTAACTTTGAATCGCATCAACAGTTCGGCACCATTCTTAAGAAAATTATTATTCTTTTTCTTTTTCTTTTTCTTTCTTTTTTTTTCGATTCTCTTTTTCTTCTTTTCGGTTTCCACACATTTTTTTGTATATTCGCACTCGGTTTCTAGGACGTCAGATGTGAAGAGGACAACCTTCTACTTAGATCCAGGTTGCAAATTGGCACACTCATAAGATCTTGTAATCTTAACGGAGTGAAGAGGTTGCGTCATTGCTGATTTTTTTTCTTTTGATTAACTACTGTGAATACGCATCAACTCTAACCCTTAGGACGTAGAAAAACCGCCTCGACCCACCACTTAGACCCAAACCACCAATGTTGATGCACTCATATCAATGTAAGGCTGAAAAAGTTAAAGAACTTAGTCTATTGTCAGTGGAGTGTAAGTGCGTGGAAATATAATTATCGAAACAAAATACAGAATGAACGGTATGCTCGGAGATATAAGTGTTTGGGATTGAAGCCTAAGGGAAGGAATGCAAATATGGGCTATGGATTCATGCACGAACACTAACTAATCGATATCTAAAGGTTTATTTTAGCAAACCTAGACTTTTGTTCCCGATTCGACAAAGTTGCTCAGAGGTGACTAAAGTTCGAAATTTCTCGTACTAGATATCCGTCCGTCTAATCCTAACAAAATTAACATAAAAGCAAAAAAAACGAAGAACTCAACTTCTAAATCCTAATTACAATCATGATATTCGAAGAATACCCCCCCAGACTTGAACGGAACACCATCCCGGTGTTCAATCCCTAAGAGAAGGATTAACATGCAAAAACTCGGAGAAAAATAATATAGATAGGAACGAGTGTACCTGATGTGTGCTTGCTGTCCCAAGTTGATGTAGCTGGGTGTACGCGTCTTTTCTTATGTTGTGGATGATTTCGAAGTGGAAAACCTGTAGCAAAAGTCACACAATCAAAAGGGGACAGTACGATACATTTGTTGGTAAGGAGCATGCTTGTGAAAAGAATAAGAGTCGAATTCTAGAAAACTAAAACGAAATAACTAAAAGGATATAGGGCTCGGATTGCCTCCCGAGAAGCTCTTGTTTAAAGTCATGATCCTGACCAAAACGTGCTACTTATTAGGTGACGTCCTCTACATCGTCGTGTACGTAGCGTCTCGCGTGCATAGTGTGCTCGATAGGGTGTAGCACGCGGATAAGTTTGATTCCTTGCACGATCAGTCATTTCCTTCCAAAGCTCAGTCGTGTTGTTACCTATGTGTGTGGCTAGATCATGCTTTCCAAAGAATTCGGTTGAGCTATCCATAAGTCCGGTTATTAACTCCATGAAACCGGTTAGGCGTTCGTCTTTTGTTTCCTTCAACGTTTCCGGAATTTGTTGGTGTGTGAGCCCTTGTGGTGAAGGCTTCATCTTCAGCTTGGGTGTCTTATCGATTTCACAATTAGGTGCTGGACGTTTGATGTGGCTGTTAGGTGTCTCGGGAGTGGTTGAACTCGGGCTACCTGCTGTTTGACACACGCTGGAATCTGCCCTGGATGCGGAGAGGTTTGCGCACTGATTTAGGACGTTTTCTTGATTTGAATTGATGTCCAATCGAGCTGTTCTTATGTGTTTGTCGGTTGAGCACTGCTCTTGATATGGATTGTCCGAGATTTCACCTTTTGCTTGGGTTACAAACTGCTGTGCTCGGATCGCACAAAAATCTGTTCGGAGTGCGTCTAGCTCGGTGTTTGGAATCTCATTCGTCTTTTATTCATCCAGCAGCTTAGTATTGTATGTTACATCGTTCGGGTCTTTGGAAACTTATTTGTTAGCGTATGAAGGCATCTTCTTCAACGCCTCGTGGAATGGAATGGTAATATGCATCTTCTTTAATATCTCAGCAAACTTAGAAAATTGAGCATCCTCGTTCTTTTTGCTTTGACGTTGGGGAAACAACAAAGGAGGCGGTCTTGGATCGACTTTTACGTAGTTCGGCTCTTCCTCCTCTTCGGAGTTTCTTTCTGTGCTCTTCGACGCTACTGCCCTTTTACATTGATGTACTAGACGTTTCACCTTTGTCAAATGTCGAGGGAGTGGCCTGATCCATCAGTCTCTTGCTTTGACGTTGTGGGAATGGCAAAGGAGGCGGTCTTGGTTCGGGTTTTACGTATTTTGACTCTTCTTCCTCCTCGACTTTCTTCTTATGCTTTTCATTGTTGCTGCCCTTCTCCATTGTTGTACGAGGTGCTTCACCCCTTTCAAACATCGAAGGAGCGGGTTGATCCACCGTCTTACCACTCCGTAGATATATGGTGTTGACGTGCTCACGAGGATTTGCTTCCGGTCTCCCCGTTAGAACTCCTTGTGGTTGAGAGGGGTTCGCAGCGAGTTGTGCAACTTGAGTATCCAAGATCTTTATGTGCGTCTTCATCTCCAAAAATTGTTTCTTTACTTCTTCATGTTGTGCTCTCATCCCTGTAGACTCGTTGTATATATCTTTTTTTCCTTGTAAGAGTTGAACCAACATAGAAGTAATATCCGCGTTAGCTTTTTGTTGCGGAGGAGGAGGCGCACGTGGCTGGTAATTCTGGGTTTGGGGCTGCGTCGTTGGCTGAAAATTCTGATTCCTTTGCATTACTCGTGGCTGAAAGTTTCCCGATAGTTTTTGTGCGTTCAATGCACCGTCGGAATTCTTGTAGGAGAAATTTGGGTGATTTCTCCATCCGCGATTGTACGTGTTTCCCAAAGGCTGATTGTTGCTCACGTAGTTCACATCCTCGTACCCTTGAATCCCTTGTTCCTCTACTTGCTCTGAATAATAAGGATGACGTAACTCAGATAGGAGATTGTAAATCCCTGCGATTTGGTCTTTCACCTCGGCTAAACCGGCATGTAAAGAATGCGTCTCGTTCAAGTTACGATTATACGTAACGTGTTTGTGTTCCTCTTGCACACATTAAAATCTTAACTATTCAAAAATCAAAGAATGGTGAATCATGAAAAGATTTGTAAACCAAAAGAATATTACAATTGAGATTAACATATTACTATAATGAGAAATTAGATGTAAAGAAAACAAGTTTTAACAAAGGATAGGAATAAATAATTGTAATACAAAGTTGCGATAAATCATATTGTCTTCCATAGAAACATACTGAACAAATCTTGGTGAGCTCAAATATGCCGATGAATTGAAAAAGCCCGAAAAATCAGTTTTTTTGCTAATATAAAAAAGAAAACACATCCCTAAATGCCAATGAAGGAGTTTATTCTTCTTCATCGTTAAGAGCAAAGTATTTTCTCTTCTCTTATGGCCTAAACATATAAAACACTAGGGCTGGACAAATTACCGGAGAATCCGTCCTGACCCGAAATCCGTCCCGAACCCGTGAAAAATTACTCGAACCCGCGGGTTCGGGTAATGAAATCTCATTACCTGCGAATTCGGGTTCGGGTCCTAAAATAACTTAAACGGGTACTCGCGGGTACCCGATTAAATATATATATATAAATATAAAATTAGACATATATATATTATACTAATTACAAGAATGTCACTCTAACCCTAATCCTAGGTAAACTTTTCTTTTTCTCCTTCCCAGCCTCCCTCCCTTCCTTTCGTCGAGCACCTCCCTTCCCTTTCGTCTCCCTCTCGTATCCCTCTCGTAGTAGCATCTCCATTCCCTCTCGTCTCCTTTTCGTCTTCCTCTCGCAGGAGCACCTCTGCCGACCTGACCAGCGACGTTCTCTTCGGCTCCCTCTCTTCGCCTCCATTGATGCTGGTCGTTTACATTCGGGTTCGGATACCCGCGGGTACCCGGTGCATTTGGCGAGTACCCGAACCCCGGATACCCGAGCTCCTCGGGTTCGGGTTCGGATACGAAAATGACTACCCGTTCGGGTTCGAGTACCCTAAAAAATCCGGGTACCCGACCCGTGCCCAGCCCTATAAAACATCACCATATAGAACATAAGACTAGATGCCTCCTCTGCCGTATAGCTCATCATAAGGGTTTCCATCCATTGAAAAATTTGTAGGATTGATTTTCATTGCGGAAACGTGTTTTATCAACCTGAATTTTAGATCTAGTCATGTTCGGATTAGTTTTTACAGATTTCAACGACGAACAAATATAGAAACAATTTCAGGGTACCTGTAGCGTTGAACGTGCAGTCGTCGGATGTGAGGCTTGATGGTACAAGCCCTCTACGCGTATCCACGCCGAGATCGGAATTGCTTTGATGTGGAAAACGGAAGAACGAAAACAGTTTTTCGTCCTTCGGGTTTTTCTTTTTTCTGACGGCTAGGGTTTAGGTTTTAGAATAGTATGTATCCGAAACCTCGTAATGCGTTTATTTATAATTATTAACTCTTTAATAATTACGACTTAAACCCATAACTATTGAAATATTACATAATTGGCAAAATACTTTCAATCTCCCACTTGCCTTTACGTAATATCTCAAATAGTCGAAATACATGTATCTCCATACACATATTTTCCCGTACATCTTATGTACTAACCCAAAAGAAAAATCAAATACAATTATATTCTTCGGTGCTAGCGGATGAATATAACTGTATCCCACACTGATTGTCTAACAATCATAAGCAGATACCGAGACACTCGTATGCGTGTGACCTCGTAGGTTCATCACTAAGCTGGTAGTCAATTAGTCTCACTAATTAACTAATCGAGGTTGGCGTCTAGCAACACTCCTCAACGACCAGATAGTGTGAAGTAACATCCTTACTCTGTAGAACCATGGTAGAAGGACAATATTATTATTTCCCTCCGTCTTTACAGCTCCGGATAATCCTAGGACATGGTCTAACTGTCAAGTCCTAATAGATTATCAACTATGTTTCATGCCTAACATAACTGACTGCTGAATGATCGCAAGAAACTCCTTTCTTCTCTCATTCAAATGCCCGCCAAGGTCTTTTCAGTTATTATGTTGCTGACAACATAGAGCTCAAACTCTTTACCTAGAGTTGACGGATTCCATCTTGATCAATCACTAATTGCACAAGCATCTAATCATTTTCAATATCCTTTCAACTTATATCCCAAGATATAAGGTGTCTAGAATCAAAGAATGATAGATAACTTGCCAGTTACCATGTTGTTCTCAGGTCTAAGGAAATTATAATATTCCAATCCTTCCAGAGAAATTCCTATTGACAGTTCAATGGTAATGTAACCATTAGGAATTCTCTCTTTGGGTCTATTCAATGATCACATCTCTATGTGCATCATCTATACATGTGATTTAGTAAAAGAGATCTACTAATTTCTATCAAATAGAAACCATCACATCCATGTTGATCTATCCGGATTACTAACGTCCAATCAGTTATCCTATGATCAAGAACGATTTAGATTAAGTTTTACCAAAACTTGACTCTCTTTATCATGATCGCTATCATGATGACGAGTTTCTAAACTTAATCATGGACTCTATCATACTAGCTATGAAAATATATACACATATATATTATGCAAATATCATCAAAATGATAAAAGAATGCCATTTTTTATT
>CM071874.1:9771999-9787168 GCA_036759665.1 Gynandropsis gynandra
AGACTTGAGAGAAAATGTGCTCAGATTACAATCAGGATCATGGAAGAGAAGTTGTCGATCTAGAGCAAGCAAGTAAATTCAAGGAAACCATAACATCAAAATGGATATTTAATTTACAATGATAAGTTTAGAACTAAAAAGCGCAGATGATAAAACCCCGAGCAATGTATCAATCCTCTAGTAAGAAAATAATTTTACACAATGGACTGCAGAATGATAGAATAATCATGGCCGCCAAATGAGACAATTTTTTTATCACATGGATGAGAAATGAAGAACAATAATTTTCTTTATATGCATCAGAAATGGAACCCATAGGTATTAGATGTATTAGATGAGTCAAATAAATTTCCTAAACATACTTTCAATGGTCAAGCATAGGAAAATTTGTACCTTAACTATACCATAAAGCACGCCTTACATATTTTCAGTTATAAACTGATTATATTAGAAAACCTATATCCAAAAAGATCAAAAGCCTTGTCATGATGAGAAATCAACCTAGCTGCCCCTACAAGTGCAAAACCAATAGAGACAAATACCCTGAGCAAGAAATGTTCTATGCTGCCACTAACTGCAAATATTAGAAACCAAATATTCTATAGACACAACAGACATTCGGACACATAGAGCAATAATCAAATTCGTAGCCTAGACTATTTAATGAAACGAAAAAATAGCACATGCAAAACATAACAACAAATAAAGTTAAAAGACTCAATATCGATCCTGAGGAATTGTGGTATGAATTGGTGCCAGTGGATTCAGCCATATAAAAAACAGAGCTTCAAAAGTAAAACTGAGAGTGATAGAATGGAAGACAAACAACCTATCCATAGCCCAAAGCTAAAGGAAAAATGTTAGCAGAACAGCGCCAGGTCTACAAGACTTCAGAACCATCATCATCTGCAGAATAGAAAAGTATTTTAAAGAACCACATGATACAGGTTATGTTCCTTACTCTAAACTTTATTCCGTTTAAATTCTAGAATAAGTTTCCAAAATCAAGAGTCTAAAATCAAGATGTTGTTCTATTTAACCTAATACCTAAAATTGAAAATCTAAGTCTTTCTTCCAAATGGTTCATTTGTAGAATAAAAAATCAGAAAAATAACAGAGGGCATGGATTTATCCCTCTGAAATTTGCCCTAGTTATTTTTTTACCATTAGATTAGTAACATTATCCAAAATAGAAATGCAATTCTTCGTGTATAACCTAACCTTGTATCGTATAACCTTGCATCGGTTATTCCTCGTAACAAAGAGCTGCAAACTTACACTTGGAATGAACTCAACGGAACAAAACTTCTTGACCTCTCAATGCCCAAACTCTCTGTACAAACTCAAGGCCGACGTGAGGCGCTGCAACAACAGCTTGGTGTTACCGGAAAAATAACAGAGGGCATGATTTATCGCTCAAATGAGAACATGAGAAGAAGTCGGTTGAACTTGTAAAGGAGGAAACATGTTTTATTTGTACTCGTCTAATTGTTTATTTTTTTTGCAAATTGAACTTTTTTAGAGATAAAAACATTTAAATTGAAATTTTTTTACTTTTACTCATTTAATTGTTTAATTTTTTACATGTTGAACTTCTCATACATAAAAACATTTAAAATTGATATTTTAAATAATACAAAATTTAGTAAATAATGTTTGCATGGAGATTTAAGGTGATGAATGAGGTGACTTTTTGTATTCCAAAATAAAATAAAATAAAAAATTGGTTGATGAGGTGGCTTCACCAAAAGCCACCATTTGCAAGAACTTTTATAAATTGAAATTTTTTTATTTTTACTCATTTAATTGTTTAATTTTTTACATGTTGAACTTCTCATACATAAAAACATTTAAAATTGATATTTTAAATAATAAAAAATTTAGTAAATAGTGTTTGCATGGAGATTTAAGGTGATGAATGAGGTGAATTTTTGTATTCCAAAATAAAATAAAATAAAAAATTGGTTGATGAGGTGGCTTTACCAAAAGCCACCATTTGTTAGAACTTTTATATATATAACTAGATGATACCCGCGCGTTGCGCGGTTTTTCGATAATTATGTTGTATGTTTCTCAAATGTTATTATGATAATTGATATATGTAGCGATCAATACAAACACACGGATTCTAATTTGCAATGTAAAAGTTTAAACAATAGATTTATAAGATTTAATGTAAACAAACAATGACATTTGTCTTTGGCAAAGCCATGATTTCATATGCAAGATATAAAGCTCCTACACTTTTGTGATAATCAAATTGTATTTTTAAAATGTTATATATATATTATTAATTTAAAAATTTTTTATGACATTTGATATATGTATCGACCAATACAAACACACTGTTATTATTTTCAATGTAAAAGTTTAAACAATAGATTTGTAAGATGTAATGTAAACAAACACTGAGATTTGTTCATAATATATTTGAAATTTTAAAATGTATTTTGTTCGGAGAAAGTGATTGTCTCTTTTTGGATAATTTATACATTTGAATAATTTATACATAAAATTAGTACCAAAACAAACTCATCATCACATAAGTATAATGATTTGACTTTGTAGAACTTATTGAATAATCACAATTTCTTTGCCTTAGGAATTTTTTTATTTACTCAAAGAAGCAATATAACAATATATGTATAACACGAACAACATAATAATACAAAATATTAATTAAGAGGATAATAAAAAGGATACCAGAGTCTCATTATGATTATATATGTTCATTAAATTGGTTCTAGAATTGTCGTTTTGTCTTTATTCCCTTTTTAATCCACAAAAGTTCTTATTTTCACTCACTTCCTCTTTAGATTTTTGTTATGTGATAAGAGTAAGAGACGTGAATACTCGAGACAAAGAAACAAACCTTAGCTTCTCGCTTTCTCTTGTTTTCGTCACTCTTCTCTAATGTTTGCAATTGTGACCATATTCTTGACCCTTTTTGTTTGTCCAAATTTATGTTATTCAAAAATACATTAATAAAAGATGGACTTTAAAAACTTTTATTTTATCCAAAATATTGTTCAAATGATCTCTAAATGGATGTATAGATTGCCTGATGATTATCTAGAAACAATGTCTAAAATACATAAAATTTAGATTAATGTTCCTATGTAATGGAATATCGCCTCGAGAATCAATTATTGATTAATTGAGTTTTTAGATTGCTTTTATATGTAATTGGAGGCTAAATTAATAAAAGATTAAAAAATTAGTTTTTTGTTGGTTTTTTAAATATATTTGTTATAGATGTCAAAATTATTAGTAAAAAATGAAACAAAGGATGTTAAGACGAAATTACATAAGTAATTAAATTGAAAATCTATATTTAATTACGAAATTAAATAAATGTTTAAAAATTTCAAATTATAATAAAAAATATAACTAACGAAAAAAGTAACCTTAAATAAAAGAAAATATAATGCTTTGATCAATAATACATTTTATTAAGAGATTGAAGAAAATGAACAATTGTGGAGTCCTTAGCCCTCTTGACCCTTGGTATCGCCCTCCTTCACGCGTCTGCATTCATCTGGTTCTTTTAAAAAAGTTATCAATCCTATAACCTTATGCATTGCGCCCTCATCCCTAAACACCTTCAATGAGAAAAAACAAACAATCGATAAAAATGTTTAAGAATGAAACAATCACACCTCAATGAACCATTTATAGAATCTTGCCGCATTATCAGTAGGCTCACCTACAAGAAGGCATAAAATAACAACACAGATTGAACCTTGAGAGACATAGAAGGGAGGATCTCATTTTAAATTGGTGGAAGGTTAGGGTGTTGAAAAATCCGGTCTGATCTCGGATGTGCCATCCAATAAGATAGAACATATCCAACGCCAAAATTAGAGAACCTCGACCTCTTCCAGACCCTAGTGTCGAGAGGACCTGATTACAATTTGATATTTTCAAACAACCGAAATTTTCAGATAAGAGCAAGATAATCTCCTTCCAAAATATGAAAAAAATCTAAAATCCAACAAATTTAAGAAATCTAATCATTCCATTTGAGATCAAAAGCATTGGAAATACCAAGTCCTAGTTATTTTACCCCGAAAACCAAGCATACAATCAGCAAAAATCAGAAGATAAGACCCAAAGCAACTCAAATTCGAAGGCAACTCGGACTGAAAAAATGAGAGAGACAATTTGTTTAGGAAAAAAGAGTCAAAGTTACCTGCGAGCCATCATCCGCAAGCCACCGTCGCTATTGCCTGACAATAGACGAATCTCCTCTGCGAGTGTTATCGTGATGATCCTAATCCATCAGCGACGACTCTTTTTCTTATTTGCAGACATCTCGTCATGCTCCAATCCGGAATCTTACATTTTCTTGCTCCGCTGTCGACATTTCTAGATGTTGGGAGTAACGGGAAGCAAGACTTACAGGTAATCGCAACCTTATATTCTACAAATGCTATCAAAAGAATCGAAGAAAGAGATTAGCTACCAATCGTCGTTTTCTGAGTGCGATCTGCATCGCCCTTGAAAAAGGTAAAATTTGCCAACATTTGTGTGCCAAAATATGACCTTTATGGTGCATAGGGAGCTAGCATTGATGTGATGGAAAAAGGAAATGTACTACACATGCCTGGACTCCAGCCCACAGCTGAAGCAATTCATTCGCTGAAAAATATTCATGCCAAACAGAGAATGGGCAATACATGTGAGGTTTGCGCAGTCCCATGAACCCATACGGTTGCTCTCTGGAGATTATGTATCAAAAACATTTGTGACTGGAGTAACTGAGCCATGAAGGCGGTCGAAGATTTCTGCAAGTACTTCTGATGCATCATTCATGTGACCCTGCCAGTCCCACCAAATATTAAGGCTTAGTTTTGGATCGTCGACAGGGGTAATGACATGATGATTCCATAAGGTAAAAGTTTATAACCACAGAAATGCCTTTCCCTCTTGAAAGAAACTGCTATCCGGATACAGGTTGCTTAAATCTAGCCTGAGCGATGTAGGGGCCACATGTTCTTTTTGTGTTTCAGTTGAGGCGGCACTTAAAGCGGTGAAAATTTCATACATTGCACAGACCACGCAAGGATCCCCACATGATGATGCTCCAATGTTGATCTCCGTAAGAATTCAGCTCGGAACTATCTTAGATGCCATAAAGACTAAGAATAGAGAAATCAGGATTCAGGAATGATAACTGTTTAAAGCTAGCTGATGACATGGAATACCAAGAAATGTGAACCACTATGTGCATAAATATACCTGTATGATAACATTTAGAAAGCAATTATTTTCTCCAAGTCCATTTTGTAGGCCTGTGCCAAATACGTCAGTGTGTACAACATCCTGAGTCTCTCCCACAGTCACCTCAGATAGAAGGCCATCATTGCTTGTTTCCAAAACTGTGCTCTTAGGTGAGCTCACGCTTGATAGCATCTTACTTTGTGATTGGTAAGTATCTGAGTTGATAGACAAAGGTTCTCTAGTCAGATCCTAGCGTATATCAGGGGCTACCTTTTATTCAGACTTAATCAGAGACAGAAGAGACTAAATGTCAATTTCTCAGGACTACAAAATACAACACACATTTGTCAGATATATCTAAGAAAATACAGACAGATGGGTGAGAAGATTGTTGAATTCAATAAACAAAAGGTGTCCACAAGTTGGCAAGATGCTAAATACACCACATTCCCCATGTGAATAACGTTAGTCATTGTCAGATCAATGCCTCAAGTGGGATATGGTACTACGTAACTGCTGAAATTAATTACTTACAAAAGGGTAACAAAGTCAACTTCGAGACATGATGTATAATCAGATATGGTCAGAAAATTACCAAGGCTTTGGTGACTGCTTTTATAAGGTCAGACTGGAACCCTTCCTCTTCATATCTCTGAGAAATTGCATATGAGATATCAAGGCGGTTCCTGAGTGGGGTACGCCAAAATAACTTGATCCAAGGGCGCGTCAACGATGATGGAATCTCCACCGCTTGAGAGAGAGACTCCTCCCCCGGCGTTCCTCGACATCACAAGTGTCCTCTCTTGCACATGGACAACATAAATTGTCAACAACCTAACTACGTGGAAAAGGTGCATCACATCATTATAAAAAAAATAAAATATAATTTTGCTGCATGCACCAGCAGTCATCCCTTCAAACAGACATAAGATTGCAATCTACACAACATGAACTCCTAAAATATTAAAAGCACTATACATTTGACTTTTTTTCATGTTTATACTTCAATAATTATCACGTTACTACCAAAATAATACACAAACTATAATAATTACTTCCAAATCAACCCATGAATGAACACCGCATAGATTGTACAATCTATTCTAAAGTAACATAATAATTTATGTATTAAACGACAAATATTTTATTGTAATTGTGTCCATTTGAAACAAATTCATGTAATTTTATTTTACGGGAGTTTCCTATGTATATATATATTGAAACAAACAACTCTCTCCTCAATACTCACTTCCGCTCGTGCCCCATCTCAACACCCCATATTTGTGACCCACCATGGATGCCTGCACATACATTGTTAACCAACCTTTTTTCATAGATCCAATTGTAAGAACAGATTAACAAACTTTAGTCTTTTACCATTGTATGCTCAGTTTTCCTGTGAATGACAACAATGGTCGATCATTGAACCCATCTGACATCCATATCGGAATTGCACATCCAAGCAACAGCGACAAGTGCCTACACGTAACACACATATGACTT
Source organism: Gynandropsis gynandra (assembly GCA_036759665.1). Classification (NCBI taxonomy): domain Eukaryota; kingdom Viridiplantae; phylum Streptophyta; class Magnoliopsida; order Brassicales; family Cleomaceae; genus Gynandropsis; species Gynandropsis gynandra. The sequence goes on from CM071874.1 coordinate 9,778,726, forward strand.
ACGTTTCCTATTAACCACATTCTCACTTCCCACGCCCACTCAAGATACAAAGTTTGTCATACCTGACGATTAGAAGTTCAGAGTCACGGTGGTCTGTGAAGGCACTCATGAAAAGCTGTAATGGTTCTCCCAGAGGCCATATCCTCCATACTTGCTCTTAATATGAACATCCACAGTAAGCAATAGAAAGAGTTTAAATCCAAGGAGCTAATATCGGGAATTTCCAGTAGCTTACTCCAATGATCTCCAACGCCAAGAAGACAACCAGAGCGACACCAAATGCAAGAGCCAGAAATTTAGGCTGTAAATCAGAATGAAAGAAACATGTTTATAAACTGCAACCATTAGATATTCTTTGACTACCATCAGGATTTGTGCTGGACAGGAAAAGAATATCAGCTGGAAAAAAGCGATCCTATTTTATCGAATAACTAAACAAAAATATAGAAATAGCTTATAGAGAGAAGTTCGAAGAGAACCCAGAACAGGCTTTCCATCAGAATAGGCAATGTCATCGAGGCAGAGATAAACATGACTTCTACAAGAGAAAGAAAGTACTCACCCTGACAATGTACCCAACCTGCAATTTCCTCCAGGGAATATGTTTCCAACAATGATCTTGTAAGATCTCCACTAAGCTACTATTTATCAGAATGAAGCTACTATTTGCAAGCAGGGAAAGACAGCTGGGGACTTTGAACAACACTGAGTAATTTGTTCCAATGCAAGGAGAAAGATGCATTTCAGCAGTGCAAAACACAACACGAACAGTAATTCCATGCTCACCCCATCTTCAAATGCCTCTTTAATGAGAGAGGCAAGAAGCACCAGTGATAGTGGAGCCATAGTTGTGATTGGATTTACATGGATACAAAACAAACAAAAAACTCTAGTTTAGATTTAGTTCAAAAGATAGGATAGCATTAAGAAGATTCATAGCTAGTTTACAACACAAATTCATACGACACAACAACATGGTTTCAGGATATAAACATATCATCTGAGGAATATAAAATCCAGATTTCTTACCACACGGACGAAGAGTCATGATGTAACAATGACATAAATATTGACATTCACACACGGTTAGATACTACTTTTCTTCAACATTCACCAACAAAGTAATAATTTCAGGCCAAAGAGATAATGCTGGTCTTCCGTATTGAAACAGATCATGAAAAAGGAACTCGTCAATGTCGATGTCAAATGATCAAATAAAAAAATGTATGACATTATCTCAAAAAACCATAAAATATAGATGAGATAACTTTCATAGATAGTCAAAATTATTGAACTTCCTCGACTTGAAATACCTTATAGGTGTCATTGATAGACATGAGATTCCATGAACGTATATTTCCAAACAGCTTCATTGGACCCTGAAAACCGTAACTTGCGAGACTTAGAAACGCGGCAACAGAAACCCTAAAAAACAAAAATGTTACGACATGGGCAATACCTAGGAAAAATGGAGGTAGAGGATAGGGTTTTTGGAAGACAAGCGGTCGAGATCGCCGATGGTGGCGCTGCGCCGGAGACTGGGTCTCTGCCTCTTCGATAAGGAAATTTGTCCAAAGACTAAGAGAACAGACCCTCCTCCCTTGCCGCGGTGCCCCGACCACTGTCGAACACCGACACCAATTGCTTCGCTGATGTTAACGCCGGAGCCAGGCCAAGAACCAGAGGTGCTTCCACCGCCGTCTTCGGAGGGCTTGCTCCGCTGTCGAGGATGGCGCAGACCTCCGTGTCGAAGAACCCAGGAAGCTTTCTCTCCCTCTTCGCCAGTCAATTTCTGACCATCCTCTCTCTTCGCCGGCGATGGCTATTCATCTGCTGTCTTCGGAGGCACCGACTCCAATTCCTTCGCCAATTTAGGCAGCGTTCAACGGAAAAGCACGAATGGGTATTTGCTAGGTTTCGTTCAATGAAAAAGGATCCTACCTCATCGAGGAGTTAAACCACCGGGTGGAAAAGGCAACCTTAATCGTGCGAGTTCTGCCTAATTCCGCAATCTCCACCGGCGCTCCCGCCCCTCAGTGGCTTCGATTTCCTCCCGTCTCCGCTCCTCCATCTAGGCGCTGGAAGTGGAAGACGAATTACAAATTTAGAGTTCGTTCAATGAAAAAGGGTATTTGATGGAAGAATTGAGTAGGAAGAGGAAACACAGACTCCAATTCCTTCGCTGATGTCGACGCTGGAGCCAGGCCAAGAATCAGAGTCGCTGATGTCGACGCTGTCGAGGATGTCGTAGACCTCCTTATCGAAGAACCAGGAAGCTTTCTCTCCCTCTTCGCCAGTCAAATTCTGACCATCTCTCTCTCTTCGCCGGCGATGGCTATTCCTCTGGTTTGTACATCCTCACTCCCCTTTGCCCTCTTCATCCCCACGCGAGCCGAGCGCGCGGTTGACGGTCCCTTCTCCCTACTCCTTCCGTTTGCATGCGTTGAGGGAAGCGTGTAGGAAGTGGTAGATTTATGGGGTATTAATTGAACTGAAGAAACTGGACATTTAAACATTTAATGATGCATTGTATGAACAAAAAAAAATGGCCGATTGTAATTTTTGATGAGATAGGTTTTTTCCTCCTGCTGTTGATGTGGCAGCATGAGAGGGTTGGAGAAAAGCCATCTTTTATATATATGATTTACTAACTTGAAATTAGGAGAGTAGCAAAGCTAAAAAACAAAAGAAAGAAGCATTCGATAGAATTCATTTGATTTTTATATAAAAAGAAATTATATATGTGTTTCGATTTTTCCTGAACACATTTGACAATGAATAAGTGGGAAGTATAGGATTATATATATATATATAGAGAGAGACAGGATAGTTTCCATTTTCGGTTGATTTGTTTTAAAATTGATATATTTCTTAAATTTTTAGAATTTAGAACTATTTGTATTCTACATATACCTTGAATATGTAATATATTTCTTCGTATTTCTATGCTATTGTCATAGATTATGAATCTAAACGCAATGTTGAAACAAAAATCCAAAAAGATACCCAACCTTTAATTTTTCCGAAGCTTAGGAAAACCAAAGGAAGAAAAATAAAAGGGAAAGCCATAGCCTATGCAATATATGTATATATATATATATATATATACACACGAGAGACTAAGACTTGTTAGAAGAACTTTTGATCTCCCCTTGCAAAATTAAGGAAGGTCCGGAATAAAATTTTTATATTAAAAATATACCATTAACAAATTTGTAATACTAATAATATATTTTTAGGATTTCTAACTTTCTAAAAAAATAAATTCCTAAATAAAATAAATATTTATAAAAATGACAGATTACAAATATTGAGAATGAAATTATTAGACAGAAACAAATACAAATTGTGAGATGGCATGTTAAAGTCTGTAATCCCGCTTTGGTCGTCTTAGACTTGTTTCAATAAAATTTAAATCTCATCAACTACAAATTGATAAATTTTCCTATAGATATAAACTGATTTTAGATAGGATATTCAAATATTTAAGACAAATATAAGCAATATAAGTTCATATGGTATATTACTTAAGATTTTTTGTGTCGTCATTTTAACATTAGAAAATGATGATATTTTAATAGAGTTATTAAGATGAAAATACACCATAGTTTTGGAAAATTATGCTAATTTATTAAGATATGTTAAATCAACATTTTGAGAGATGAATTTGTTAGTCACATTTTTTTCATCACTCTTTATTATTGTTATGTTTTATCAATAAAATCATAATCATAGTTGAAGATGAAGATATTCCATGGAGATGGATGTACATTCTTCCCATTGTATCTTCCCATTGTACATGTGAAACGCAATCTTTTGTAAAAGTTTCATACATTACAAAAGAAAAAAATGCGAAACTAATCCAAAAATGGAAGTTGAAGATTCATTTATAAGTCTTTCGAGCCAAAACCGAGTTAATAAGAATGTTCTTCAGACGATGAAACGAGGAATGAAATTCACTAATAACTTGATAATGGAATCTTGAACTTATTCTTGAAACAATAAACATTTTAGACCCTCGATTCGGCTAGTGAACCTTGGACACAACGATGACGTCACAACACTTATTATCTAGTGTTGATGAGTCGTTGAACACCATAGTCGCACTACAACAACATATGCCACTTACAACGGTCATATCCATTGGAAATGGCTCGGTTTCCATTGGAAATGATCTTTTGCAATTCAAACGCATTTCAAGACATTGGAAATCGATCATTGAATATTCGTTTCCATTTGCAATGGTTTTTAAATGGATAATATCTGCCGAAAATTATCAAGGGGTTGTAATAGATGTCATCGTTAGACGTTAAAACAAATGGCCGTTACAACGTTTCAACGGATGCGAGTTGGAAAATTGCAACGAATATACGTTGCAAATGTTGCTTGGATACCAACGGTCATCTGTGAAATGTTTGATGAGAATTACCAACAAATATCCGTTGGTTTTGTATTGGCGGGGAATTTTTAAAATTTTCCAACGAATGTCCGTTCATAATTTGTTTTCTATCAACAGATATCCATTGATAATTTGACGAATTTAAAAATTTAAAATTAAATAAATAAAAGAAAAAAAATTTGATATACAAACTTTTATACAAAATTAAAAAACATATTGGCTACATATCATCTAAACCAGTATCACCGTTATCTTGGTTTCTGTTCTCACCAACGCCTCGGGAAGGGGCTGCATCGAAATCGATGGTCGGCTCTTGTCTCAACGATGTTGCCTCCGTGGTGGTAGTGGCTGATATGATTGACCGGTCAATAAGTCGATGATACTCTCCCTATGATGCATCTCAGATTGCATATATTGAAGCATAGATTGCGTTTCTTGAAGAGTATTTTCCGTTGCTGGAAGTATAGTCTTGAGTTGCTCGATCCGCCATTCTTTTAGGAAAGTCTCTTGGACCGTGGGGGTACCATTGTGGTATCCTCTACAGTATACTTTTTAGATAACCCAGACCGTATAGACGCCCCTCTTATATATAAGTGCAAGGGACATAAATGTAATTTCGGTTGATTAGGGTTTTCATATTTTGTATATTTTGCTATATAACTGATGTAATTATTCATTCAAGGAAATATACGAAAACCTTTCCACATGGTATCAGAGCGTCGATCCGAACCTGTCTAACGACAATTAATTCCTCGGCCGGCCTCTCCTTCCCCCCCTCAAACCGACGCCGCCGCCTCTCGCCGCCGCCTCTCCTCCCCCCCTTGCGGTCGCCGACTCTCTTTTCACCTCTCCTCCGGCTGTTCAACTTCTTTTTCCCCCCTTGCCGTCGTATCACCACGCAAGAAAAACAAAAACCCATACCCCTAGCCGTCGTCCTCCACCCTTTCCTCGCATCCAGGTTCAACCACACTTCCCCACCCCACGTTCGCGGCTTGTTGTTATAGCATCGGCTCAACCCTAAATCTAACCCTAGATCCAAAACCCACGTTCAGGTGTTGCCAACGTCCAAATTTAGATCCGTGCAGTCCTTGAAGGTCATCGGTTGGAGTGTTTTCTCCAAACCGATTCACTTGTTCCCGATGCCACTATCACTGTTAATGGCATCTCAACACCGAATCCAGCGTTTGCGTCCTTCAAACAGCAAGATCGTCTCCTATTCTCGGCCATTTTAGGAGCAATTTCGCCCCCATTACAACCGATGATTGCTAGGGTTTCATCAGTGCGAGAGGCGTGGCTTCTCCTTGCTCGCACATATGGTAAGGCATCCAGGGGGCACATCCTTCAATTGAAGGAACAACTCAAACGAAGCACCAAAGGAATTCAACCCATAGATGATTATATGCGCACCATTATCAACAAGGCGGATGAATTAGCGCTCCTTGGCAAACCTCTTGATGCGGAAGACTTGTTGCAATACATTCTTGATGGATTGCCGGAGGACTACAAACCAATAGTAGATGCTGTGAGTGCCCGAGATAGCATCATTCCGATTGAGGAACTCCATGAGAAACTCCTCAATCACGAAGCGAAGCTGCTTCAAGCCGCCCCATTGCTATTCACGCCGCCCGTAAATGCGCTTGCTGTCAACACTCGTCCGAATCAATCCAATCGCAATCGACAGAATGGTCAAGCCCAATGGCGTCGAAATGAGAACAGATCATCATCGGGATACCAAGGTCGCTGTCAATTGTGTGGCATCTTTGGGCATAGCGCTCGTAAGTGCCCACAGCTCGGAACTAGAAACTCTACTCCTGCACCGTCACCACCTTGGGCTTCATCACCACGACCATGGCAGCCACGTGCCCACAACACCACTCTCACCAATTATGAACCGGAGTCATGGCTACTTGACAGCGGCGCTTCCCCCCACATCACATCGGATCTCCAAAATTTGTCACTACATTCTCCGTACAAGGGAGGTGAGGAGGTGGTAATTGGTGATGGTTCCTCCTTTCCCATCACTCACATTGGTTCTCTCTCGATCCCTACCTCGATAAATGATTCTAGTTTGCATCTTGATCAAGTTCTCTGTGTCCCTACGATGAACAAGAATCTGATCTCCATTCATCAATTGTGTCGGACTAATGACATTTCCGTGGAATTTTTTGATGATCATTTTCAGGTGAAGGATCTAAAAACGGGGGATCCTCTGCTTCACGAAAAGGCTAGAGATGGTGTCTATGAGTGGCCGAAACCCAAACTCACCCAACCTCCAATTGTGGCTCTTCATAGTGTCAAGACCACTTTGTCCGAGTGGCATTCACGTTTAGGTCATCCTTCGCTTTCTATTTTAAAGCATATTGTTTCTAAGAACTGTTTACCATTGTCTAAGTCGAGTTTGTCGTTGTTATGCAACTCTTGTTCCAGTAATAAAAGCCACAAATTGCCTTTTCATGAATCTTCCATCTCTACATCATTTCCACTTGAAATCATCTTCTCCGATGTTTGGACATCACCAATCATCTCGGTTGATGGTTTCAAATATTATGTCATCTTTGTTGATCACTTCACTCGATATACATGGCTGTACCCACTCAAACAAAAATCCCAAGTTCGAGAAACCTTTATCACGTTCAAAGCTCTAGTTGAAAAACAATTCCAAAGCGTCATCCGTACTATCTACACCGATAATGGTGGAGAGTACATTGCTCTTGCTTCATTCCTCCCCACAAACGGCATATCCCATCTTACCACCCCCCCTCACACGCCTGAACACAATGGTATATCGGAGCGTCGTCACCGTCATATCGTTGAAACCGGTCTTTCTCTCCTATCTCATGCGTCCTTACCTCCTTCGTTTTGGTCATATGCATTCCCAACTGCAGTTTATCTCATTAACCGCTTACCCACTCCCGTTCTTTCGTATGACAGCCCATTCACTAGACTTCTTGGCACCCCTCCGAACTATCTTAAACTTCGGACTTTTGGCTGCCTATGTTATCTGTGGCTTCGTCCATACTCCGCAAACAAACTTTCACCCCGTTCCAAACCCTGTGTCTTCCTAGGATACTCCACCACTCAAAGTGCCTACTTGTGTCTTGACCCCATAAGTTCACGAATTTTTACGTCTCGGCATGTCGAGTTTCATGAAACTGACTTTCCATATTCCCACTACTCCCAATATTTCACCAACAACGACTCCAACCCCACTTCGCCTGCATCCTCATGGTCGTCACCAGTTTGTGTTGTTCCATCTTATCCAATGCCACTCATGACACCGTCTTCCTCCGTCACTCCTGTAACGGATCCTTCACCGGACATGCTCACTTTGAGGGCGCCCGCGGACATGGTTTCTGTTGCAGATAACTCCCATTTGGATGTTCCGGCTATTACTGGTGGTGGCAACATTCATCCAATGCAAACAAGATCTAAATCAAAATTGTTGCAGGCCTCTAGCCCGACCGGGCACCAGGTACATCGCCCGATCGTGCATCATGCCCGACCGGGTAACCCTTCCACCCGAGTCGTGCAAAGTTTCGGGGATGCTTCAACAACAGTTACCCGATCGGGCTCTCCACCTTCACCCGATCGGGCACATTACACCCGAGCATGTGACCCTTCCACCCGAGTCGTACAAAGTTTCGGGGATGCTTCAACAACAATTACCCGATCGGGCTCTCCACCTTCACCCGATGGGGCACATTATACCCGAGCATGTGACCCTTCCACCCGAGTCGTGCAAAGTTACGGGGACCATTCAACAATGATTACCCGATCGGGCACTTCCTCTTCACCCGATCGGGCACTTCTTTCGGACACCGAACCTACAACTGTCTCTCAAGCCCTAAAAGATTCGAGTTGGAGGAAGGCTATGAGTGAGGAATTTGATGCACTTGTTCGTAATGGAACATGGGATCTTGTACCGGCTCAACACGCATCAAATGTAGTTGGATGCAAGTGGATTTATCGTATCAAACGATTACCTGATGGTTCGGTGGATCGCTACAAGGCCAGACTTGTGGCGAAAGGTTTTACACAACGACC
>CM071874.1:9799359-9831831 GCA_036759665.1 Gynandropsis gynandra
TTGGTTTGATCCTTTTCAGGTACGAGACGTGGAACTATGGAGTGATGCGGGTGACACGTTCAACGCCAATGGACAGCGGCTTAAGCTCTACCAAGCCGCTCAACCGATCGAAAGTGGAAACTCCATTTCCCTTTCCGATCCACCCGTCGCGCATGCATGAGGAATGGAGACGTCAAAGCTTTATGACGTTAAATTAGCGCTTTCTGGGAGGCAACCCAGCTGTTTGCTTTTAAATTTTCTTATTTTTTAGGATTAAGACTCGGTTATTTATTTTTCATAAAAAAAACAACACAAAAATAATAACACCACAAACGTGCTTCACTTCCTTCATCCTCCATCGGAGCTTCACGTCGAGGACGCCGTTCAATTCAAGTCTGGGGGGAGCAGCTCACGTTGGTCAGGTGGTTTCGTTTCACCTTCTTTCGACTTTTTAGTTTTTAGGTTATTTTTGCGATTTTTAGTTCGTTTTTGTTTTCATTGAGTCAGAGTCGTCCCAAGGCACTTGTCCGGTGCCACGTTTTGAGATGAACCCTGAACTTAGGAATGCTTAAGAGGTTGACCTTTTCCGTTAGACTTTGCATGATTGAGCTAGGTTTTCCTATGCGTTAGAGCTTATTAGTCGGCTGAAAAACAATAGGTCGTAGTTCTTGGGAATCCTAGTGTTACTTGTGGGGATGTTTAGACGAGGTTGCTAGGCTGGTCTGTCGTTTATTTTCTCTGCCCAGATGGTCATACTTCGTGTAGACGACACTTTACTTCTGTTATATTGAGGATTATTAGATCATATAAAATCGAGCTCGTTTTGCAGAATAAAAAGTGCACACTAACACTCCGCTGTCGATAGAAATAGTGCCTAAAAAGCATGATCAAAAATCGATATGAGTGCATCGACCTTGTTACTCCTTCGGTGGCTCTGGTCTAAGTGGTGGGTTGGCGATCATCTTTCTACGTCCTAAGGGCACGACACAAAAAGCCACCTACTCCACTGCACTCTCACACGAGATGCATGAGTATACCGTCATCGGTAGTCTGGGTCTAAGTAGAGGCTGGATCCCTTCAAATCCGACGTCCTAGAAGCCTAGTGTGTATGCAAAGAAAAAGAAGAAAAGAAAAAGAAAAAAAATGGAAAAGAAAAATAAAAAGAAAACAAAAGAAAAAAAAAAAGAAAAGCCATAAAAAGAAAATAAAAAAGGAAGAAAAAGAAAAAGAAAAGAAAAAGAAAATAAGAAGCTCGGAAAGAAAGAAACAAGTATCCTCGGTTGACCTAGGTTTAGCATAGTCTGAAGTCTTGTCTGGTGGAGGGAGTTACGGTAGCGTGTCTAGTCTCCTTTGATTTAATTTCTCATGGTTAACCGTGGTGGAACTAGGATTAAGGCTGAAAACTCGATTAGGCCGAATTTGCTCTCGACATGTTAGTTGATCGGTTAGGTTCGCTTTAGCGGTATTTCTAGGAGAAGGGGGATTCTCGTATTTTCATACCCCATGTATTCCACGTTTACATTTGCTTAGGGACAAGCAAACATTCAAGTCTGGGGGATTTTGATCATCTCGTTTTCATATGTATTTCTTGCACGATTTAGGAGACGTTTTCGATACATATTTGATGTTTTACGTATGATTCCGTATCCGTTTTACTTGCTTTCATGCTTTTCATGTTCTTAGAAAAGCCTCACCTGGTCGGGCACAACCCTTGCACGATCGGGCAAAACCTACGGCCAATTGTGTGGACCATTTAGCACGACTCGGGCAAGCATTTAGGACCATTTTGCCTTGTGCCCGAGCGGGCACACATGCCATGCCCGATCGGGCACCATTCCAGCACCACAGGACGCGCACGAACTGCCCTAGCCGCACCCGAGCGGGTACACTCACTACCCGAGCGGGTAGCGGCCCGAAACTGCTCAAAACTTAAGTAAACTTAACTTAAAACATAAGGGAACTCGTGGGGCAATTAGGGCAACAATTGGACCGACTTAGGAGGCTTAAAAGGAGGCAAAAAGATGTCATTACAGCAAGCTTACAGAGGAGAAGAATTCAGCGAAGATAGAGGAGATTCTTGCGAAGATATAAGCGAGGAGCATTGGAGATCAAGCACCACCACTTCGGTTTTGTTTGGTTTTTATGTTCCTTAGACTTTCTACTATGTTTATGTTTCTTTACAGACGCATGAGCGAGTAGTTTGTTTGTTCTAGGAGAAGGGCTTAGCCCTTGGCTATCCCGAGACCGGTTTTGATCTATTTTGAATGCATCTTTCCGTTTTAGTTTATCTATTCTTTATCTGAGTGCTTCAATTTACTTGTGTTTGCGCTGGCCACGTAGATGCATGTGTTAGGGGTTAGGAGAAGGACCGAAAGGAGAATTCTAATCCTAGAAAGTCAGGTTTAGAACAACCGAGGTTAGGCCACGAAAGTAGGGTAGCAACGGTTGAGGGTGAACGGGCGAATCACAGAGTTTATGGGTTTAGTTCATGGTGTCAGCCACGAAAGTAGGGGGCAGCTTGTCTAGATCACGTGTCTATGCCTTGAGAGAGGGTAGATATCATATTAGGATCGTCCGCCTTAGATAGCTTTAACTGGGATTGCATGAGAGATAGGTTGATCGTCAGTTTCGGTAGTCTTGTGGTTAAACCGGATTCCTAGGACGTTTGTCTCATCGTTAGAATCCAAGTAGTTTAGTTACTTTCAGTATTTTATTCCTTATTCACCTTCTTTCGTTAGCAAGTTTGATTCGTAGTTCGGGTTTAGGTAGTGTTGCGTAGTCTCTGTGGGATCGACACCTAAAATATTACACACGTGCCGTGCACTTGCGGGTAGATTAGGTTATATTTAACTCTGATAACGCATCACTACGCAACCATTTTTTAATCAACAAAAAAATTTTTAAAAAATATATTTATACAAATGAAGAAAAAAAATACCATTTATTTTATTTCGACTCTAAAAAATTTAATATCCAATAAAAAAATGAAAAAAAAATTGTTATGACCTATCTCTTTATCACAAGCATATGTATTTTACAAATTATTACAAATTCAAGTTATTAACTTTTATAAATTAAAGATTGTCCTTCAATATAACAAAAGATCTGGTAGTTCTGAACTCACAACACTCGACTCAAAAATTGAGAGGACCATAAAAAAATTTGCAAGCTAACAAAGAGGAGGGAGATGGCAAACAATGCTGACAATGTGGTTCTAGAGGAGGATTATGGAGTATATACAGTCTCTAGATACACCCAAGTCTTGTCTTGCATTCGATGCCCAAAGATCGATCGTACCCGATTTAAGCTTCAACTCTCATTTTTAAAAATGTTAAACCAGATCACGTTTAGATGAAACCCTAATGAAGACCCAAACTTCCACCTCACAAAATTCAAGACGATGTGCGGATCCCTCAATCTAGTATAGGGAATAATGGACGAGGCGATCATTCTTATGACCTTCTCGTTCTCTCCTATAGACTAGGCGTAGGAGTGGCTCTACACACTAGCACCGAACTCCATTACAACGTGGACTCAGCTTGAGGAGTGCTTCATGATGTGTTTCTTCCTGCTTCGAACTCTATTACAACACAGTTGTCAATTACCAAGATTAATTCCTTTACTCAATAGGATCGTAAGATTTTTCACAAGGTGTGGGAGCATTTCAAAGGCTACCAATGGGCATGCCATACCACGAGATGGATCGGAAATACCTCATCTCAACTTTCATTGAAGAACTCCGAGAGGACATTCACATCTGGATCAGTGCGACGTGTGGAGGATCATTGCACAACCTCCATTTTAACTTGCTTGAAGAGCAAATAGAGAAGATGGAGAACGAGCGGAATGCTCCGAGCGAGTACACGAGGAGATTCTTGTAAAAGAACCGATGTGGCTGAAATAAAGCTGCAAGTGGATGGCATGGAGTGTGGAGAAGTAGTATCATCAAATCTTCGAGGGTGCAAGGGAGTTTGATCGGAAGTATACATGGTGTAACAAGCAGAAGAAACGAGTTACGTGGAGAATAATCTTGATTCAAATGCGTACAATCCGAGTTAGAGAAATCTTCTGATTTCTCCTACAAGTATATCGCTAACACGCTAAGAAGTATACCACATTAGAGTTATTAGCTGCAAAAATTCCCAAAGCCTCCTCAGAATGAAAACTTCCAAAAAAAATATCACGTTCTACCAGCAGAGGAGAGCCGGTATGATGGCGCAACAATCAGAGGCCAATGATGAGATAAAGTATATGCTCTTGCAATTGATCGAGGAGCATAAGATTAATGTAGAGCTCCGGGAAATGAAGCGGACGATCGCACAACAAATATAAGAAAACCACACTCCTCTCGAAGTGTTATATGCGGATGTCTCCCAACTTTCCATGACACGATTGGCAAGAACATTATCCGGGGAGCATGATCAAAATTCTGTGAGTAGAAGCTAATATAGTCGAGTTTGGAACCATAAACGAGCGTTTTTCAGGAGGCAACTCGAACCTTTTCTATTTTCGAACTATATTTGTTTCTAATTATTTTGGACGTGGGGTAAGAGACTTTTGTTAGCGAGGAAGAACCCGAGAACTAAACCCAAACTCACATTCTCCTATTTTCCTTTAGATCTTTCCAAGATAATCATGTTAGTTTACTTTATTTTTTTGTAGGAAAGAAGATACTAGTGAACTAGTGCTTAGGCAATTTTGAGGTAATGTTTATCAGCTCGGCCATGTTAACTCTGGTTAAGTGGGTTTAGATTTTACTAAAAATCTGCACGTTGGAGCAAGTTGGGACATTCGTCCCAAGACTATTCGCTGAACCGAGACAATTTTTACTCACGAGGCACTGAATTCCCATTTATGACGTGTCTCCATATCTTTACTCTTTATTTTTTTCCAATAATTTATTTGGTGTCTATCTCTATGTATGGTATTCGAGATTCTTTATCATTTTCATATTCTCATATGAGTGAGTGCAACACAGAAAGACTGCAAACTGAAATGACGAGATATGGGACGGAACACTGGATAATACGCCTAACATAAACATGTGCAAGAACATATTACTGTTTTTTAGTGATAATGAGTTTATGTGTTCCTGTCTATCCTTTTTCTTATGAATTTTGGTCGTGTTTCATAGAGTAGTTAGACACGGAGGAAGATGTCAAGTCTAAGAGAATCTTTTTTTCTTCTTTTCTATTCATTCTAATCCATAGAAGACATGTATACATTTACCTCGCATCTTTGTTAGAAAGTGGTCGAATGATGTTAGGAGATTAGGGAATCTTTCTTACTCAAATTGCTACGCATACTAAAATTAGTCGACTAAGTAATTTTGAACAAATTGTTAAACATGGTTCATTTAGAGGTTTCTATTTTAATCCTTTTCGCTGCTCTTTTTCTTTGACCTTCAAATCTCTCCATCATCGTGTGTTTTCAATGCTCAGCTACAGTTGACGATGTTATGTTGTCAGTAGTTGTATATTTGAGCCGCCTAGTCCATCCTCAGGTCTTGATGATGAAAATGTATATAGCTTATCACAAATATTATCTAGTTTGATTCTATTAAACAACACTTTTTATGTTTTTGTTCAAATGCTTTTCCAAACAAATTGTTTTACCATATTTGGCTAGAGCATAATTAATGAGAGCATAATTAATGACTTAGCGCATTCTTCTATAACGTTTCCTTTACCAAAAACAAAGTGTGTACCTCATTTTGTGCATTCTTCTACAATGTTCCCTTTACCATATTTAACTAGAGCGGAATCAATGCCTTATCACCTCGTGTCCTACTTCGCGAGATTAGAAAGTCTACATACAATCTCTTTATCTTCAAACTTCAAATCACATTCTTTAAGAAACTCATTATTTTTGTGAATAATGTAAATATAATTTATTTTGCTATATAATATTTACCATAATGTTTTCTCTAATATGTTCATAGTCCATATCATGTATTATGAATATCCTTTATGGTACATTAATAAAGGCATCCCATTTTACAAAGTTACATCGTATTAGTCTAAAATAAATCCCTAGTTTTCCCTATTATATCATTAATTTTTAGCCGCCATCTACTTCCGATAGCTCGCTAAAATACGATGGTCCAAAGTCCTTAGACATGATCGTCAATTTCCGTATGTTTCTCATCTATGTATGCTTCGTCTTTTTTTTGTCTTCGCTTAGCCGCACCTTTTCGTCACGGACGTGACTCTCTCAATCTTTTCATATGCATGTGATCAATTTTCTATCACTTGCTCCTTGATACTCCTTATTACTTTTTTTAGTTCATAGACGCGGCCCTAGTAGTCCCTTTGTCATTGCGTCCTCCCTCGCGCAATGTGTAGTATTTATCACCCAAGGAATGTCTGAGAGAGTTGGTTTCGACATGAACATCTATTTCAAAAATAAACGAAAGTATCACTACAAAAAAACATGTCCGTTGATGATGAATGACAACAGATTGCAACGGATTTAGGAGAACTTCCAATATACATATATCCATTGCAATCCGTTATAAATTTCAACGGAAGTGTAATGAATATCGTCCGTTGCCACTTCCGTTGCAATCCGTTGCAACTTTTAACGGGATGTTAATGGATATCTTCTGTTGGTGTCCTCCGTTGGAAGCCCGTTAGAAAACCGAAAAATATATTCCAACGGACATACATTGCAAATTCTAATGGATACCCATTGGAAATTGTAACGGATAGCCGTCGAAATTGTGAATTTCGAGGATTTTCGGTGGAAATAAATTCAAGTGAGCTTGCAACGGTCATCCGTTGAGGTTTCCAAAGGATGTCCGTTACAATTTAAACCATTTAATGATAACAATCATGGTTTTAGCATGGTTTAGGAACGGATTGGGAACCGATTTTTCGGTTCCTAAAACCGATTTTTCTTGTAGTGAAACCATCAACATGATTATATTTTCAACAAAATGTCGTCTTCTTCAAATCGAGATATATATAGATCGAGAGAGTGGATGTATAGAATATAAGATCCTATAACCGAAGAGATTACGCAAGAATTCTGACATGGATTGGAGCAATTCATGAGTTTTGCATCGATGCAATCTTTGTGTCAAGAACGCGGGACAATGTTATGTCCATGCAAAAGATACAAAAACATGAAGTATCGAAGTCAAGAAATTGTTTGCAAACATCTTTACAAGGTGGGTTTCGTGGAGCATTACGAAAACTGGTTTTTTCACGGCGAAAATTGCGGTGTTAGAGATATTCTGCAAGAATCACAAGTAGAAATAAATGAAGAAGTTATTTATGAAGCATCAACGACTAATCCATATGTGGAAATGGTGTCACATGCTTTTCCTGGAGCTGTTAATGAAAAAACTCATGAAGAGATGCCGAACATCGATGCATGCCGATTCTTCAACCTATTGGATTCAGCGAAATAGCCTATATACGAAGGTTGTCGTGAAGGTCAGTCTCGCTTATCTTTATCTTCAAGATTGATGAGTATAAAAATAGACTACAATGTTGTTGAAAATTGCATGGATTCATTTTGCAAAACCATGCGTTAATATTTACCAGAAAATAATAAGCTCCCGAGACATACTACGAAACAAAGAATGTGTTAAAAGATTTGAGAATTCCACATGAGAAAATTGATAATTGTAGAAACAATTGCATGTTGTTTTGGAGAAATGATAAAGACTTTTTGGAATACAAGTTTTGCGGTGCAAGCAGATTTTGGCCAAAACCATCTTCACGTAAATATGTACCATACAAGAAAATGTTCTATATGCCTATAGAAAATAGGTTGAGAAGGTTATTTGAATCGAAAAAAACTGCTGCGGCAATGAGATGGCACGCAGAACACTCGACGACCGATGGTATAATGCAACATCGATCGGATGGTAATGCTTGGAAAGATTTCAATGAAATATTTCCTAAATTTGCATATCAAATGTGAAATGTTTATCTTTGCATGTGCACTGATGGTTTTAGTCCATATGGACAATCTAGAAGTCAATATTCTCTGTGGCTGGTGATTTTGTCTCCATATAATTTGTCTCTCGAAATGTGTTTGAAAAGGGAGGTAATAGTTATGATGTTGCTGATTTCAGTACCAGAACATCCGAAGAAAAGTTTCGATGTCTTTTTGAAGCCCTTAATTCATGAATTAAGACATTTGTTGAACAAAGGAATTCTTTCTTATGACGTCAGTACGAAGCAAAATTTCACATTGGAAGCGGTCTTGTTGTGGAAAATTAGCGACTTTCCTTCCTATGGAATGTTATCTGGATGGAGCACACACGGAAGATTGGCATGTCCATATCGGAAAGATAAAAAACATTTTCGAAAGGACATGGTATAAAAAGAAGAGGCACCGTGCATGCAAATCAGAACATAAATCCTTTACGAGAGATTGAACACAATGGGTGAATTACAAGAATCGGTAGAATACGGTGGGGACCGTGGGCATCGTAAACCGAAAGGGCAAGGTGAATGACATAAATGGCATAAATGTAGTATCTTTTAGGAACTATCATACTGGAAATCATTGATTTTACGTCATAATTTAGATATTATACATATCAAAAAGAAATTTTTCGATAACTTCATCAAAATTTTTTTTAATGTGGCGGGTAAAACTAAGGATAATATACAATCAAGAAAAGATTTGAAGACAATATGTCGACGACTTGAGTTGGAATTAAGAGATGGAAGGTCACATGTCCCAGTATTCAGATTGTCTGGTCAGGCGAAAACAACATTATTAAAGTGGTTAAAAGAAGACTTAAGTTTGATAATTTGAAATCTGAATAATAGATTAGAATAAGCCTAAACGACTATATGTACAAAATAAAACATTAGAACTAATTACAACATTAGACCTAATTAAAGAAATTACGTTTCTACCCTTTTTACATGTATATCCTTTACACGCCCCCTCAAGATGGAGCACCCGTGGTGAGTCCAATCTTGGAGCATAAGTCCTCAAATGGTAGTCGTAGTCGCAGAAGAGGCTTCGTGAGAATGTCTGCAAGCTGATCAACTGCTCGAACATGAGTGACCCGAAGAGTGTTCGACTCAACCAAGCCGCGAACGAAGAGATAGTAGAGAGCCAAGTGTTTCATCCGAGAGTGGAAAAACGGCTTGGCACTTAGATATGTTGCTCCAATGTTGTCGCAATAGATGGTGGGTGGTGATGATAGGCCGCCAACAATGGACCGGTATTCCGTTGGATTGGAGAGAGAAGTACCGGTGTCTAGTGTCAAACGTGAGGTGGACGGCATGGGTGTGGGAACCGGCTTTGATTCATGCATGAGACAGCGGTGGAGAAGATCATTGATGTACTTACGTTGAGTCAAGAGTAGGCCATCGCATGGCTTCTACCCTGAGAAAGAACGATAGGTGACCCAAGTCTTAGATGGAAAAGCGTACGGCTAGGTCATCAATGAACTGTTGTACCCGTGATGCGGAATTGCTTGTAACAACAATATCATCAACATAGACCAGCACATACAATTGTACTGTGGTTGTGTTGAGAATAAACAGGGAGGTGTCCACCAGAGAGTTTGTGAAACCACGAGCGAGAAGAAATGTGCGAAGCTCCGAATACCATGCTCGAGGAGCTTGTTTAAGTCCGTAGATTGCTCGTTGAAGTCTGCATACATGATGAGGTTGAGTTTGATCAATGAAACCCGGGGGTTGAGACATGTATACCTCCTCCGAAAGTCGGCCTTATAGAAAGGCATTATTGACATCAAGTTGTCGTAGAGTCCATCTGCGAGAGAACAATACTCAAGATGACACGAATGGTGGTAGGTTTCACAACCGGGCTGAATGTCTCATGATAGTCGATGCCCGGTCTTTGGTGAAACCCCTTTCCAACAAGTCGAACCTTGAATCGTTCCACAGATCCGTGTTGTTTTTGTTTGATGGGAAACACCCATCGGCAACCAACGATATTCTTTGCTTGAGTGGCTGGAACAAGCTGCCATGTTTCATTGCGATGCAAGGCTTGTAACTCGGCATCCATTGCTGCACGCCACCGAGGATCCTTTAAGGCTTGAGTGATATTTTCTAGTTCACTCTCTACCTGAGCAACAAGAGCAGATCGGTTATTGTGCTTAGAAACATTACTCTATGAACGAGTAACCATCGGATGAGAATTGGTTCGAGGACGTTGTGGTGGCACGTCCAAGATGATGAGCTCAGGAGATTGTGACGATGTTGGTGGCACACCATCAGTAGGAGTCGGAGACCAAGAGACAATATCCGAGGTTTGCAGCGGCGAATGATCCGAGCTTAGGGGCTGAGACAACAATGGAGTAATGAGCGGCGGCGAGAAGGATGGTATAGGGTTAACGCTTGGTTGAGGGGTAGTAACGGTGGTTGGCTGTTTGGTTTGTGGGAAGAATTTAGGAGGTTCGGCAAAGGGATAGATAGACTCAAAGAATTGAACATGACGTGAGACAAAAATGCGTGACCTAAGAGGATCAAGACAAACATATGCCCTTTGGGTGGATGAGTACCCAAGGAAGACACATGGATGAGATTTGGGTTCTAATTTGTTGGCTGTATAAGGACGTAGCCATGGGTAACATAGACATCTAAAGACGCAAAGCTTAGAGTAGTTTGGTGGTTGTTGGAAGAGACACTCGTAAGGGGAGGACATACTAAGAGTAGGGGTCGGGAGACGATTAATGAGATAGACCGCTGCACAAAATGCATAAGACCAATAGGATAAGGGCATGGAGGAGTGCGTGAGAAGGGAAAGACCGGTTTCTACGATGTGCCTATGTCGTCTTTCAGATATACCATTATGTTTGGGAGTATGTGGTGGAGATGTGAAATGCGAAATGCCATTAGAGGATAGAAAAGAACGTAAGGCAATGAATTCACCTCCATTATCAGAATAAAGTGTTGAAATGCGTTTGTCGAATTTGTTTTCAACAAGTGATTTGAATTGAATGAATGTGTCACGGACTTGGGATTTGGTTTTGAGTGGATATAGCCGTGAATAACGTGTAAAGTGATCTACGAAAAGGACATAGTATTTAAAACCATTACCGGAATAAATAGGCGATGTCCAAACATCGGAAAAGATCACTTCAAGTGGACGAGAAGTGATAAGAGTAGAAGTTGAAAACAATAATTTGTGGCTTTTATTACGACAACAAGCATTACAAAACACATGAGGGGAATCCCGAGACAATGGTAAATCAAAAGTTTTGATAACTTTATTCAAAATGAAAGACGACGGATGACCTAAACGGGAATGCCACTCGGACGAAGTGGTCTTGACACTATGAAATGCATGAAAAGGAGACGAGGTACTTGATGAGACAGGCCACTCATAAACTCCATCTTTAGCTCTTCCTTTCAGAAGTTGCGCCCCCGTGCTGAGATTCTTCACCTGAAAATCATTAGGAGCAAATTCAACGGATACGTCATTAGTTTTGCACAACTGATTAACCGAAATCAGATTCTTGCAAATCTTAGGTACACATAGAACATTGCGTAAAGATAATGATCTAGTGTCAAGGGGTATAGAAATGGAACCTGTGTGTGTGATGGATAAACCGTTGCCATCACCGACAACTACATCATCGCTGCCGCGGTAAGGAGAGTGAATGGCAAGGTTCGAGAGGTCCGACGTGATGTGATGAGACGCTCCACTATCCAGTAGCCACGAGGTTGCATCATAAGAAGAGGCAGCGGCATGATGAGCTTGCGAACGTGGCTGCCAATTCGGTGATGAATTCTGCCATGGTTGCACCGGCGGGTTCTCAAGAATACCGGGTGAAGAGACAAGTCGAAAACGTGGACAGTGTTGAACGCTGACGAGGACGACGAGACCAATTGGTTTGGCCGGACGAGCGAGAATTCGAGCGGGACCAATTTGGTGACCGTGCGACCGTGAGATTGGCTGTGATGGGAGCAACGGCCAAAAGAGGATGCGGCTCAGCAGTAGCCAATTTGGTCTCATGATTGAGAAGCTTTTCGTGAACTTCTTCAACGGATGCAGCAGTGTCCTTCGTGCAGATTACATCCGCAATCGGCTTGTACTCCTCGAGAAAGCCATCAAGGATTGCATCGAGGAGATCTTCATGATCCAGCGGTTTCCCTAAGAGGGCAAGTTCATCAGCGGTGGTCGTGATGGCACGCAAGTATTCATCAATGGATTGAGACCCCTTGGAGCACCGTTTGATTTTGTCACGTAGTTGAAGGATATGGCCACGAGACGTTTTGCCGTAGGTGTTGGCTAGCGTCTTCCGCGCCTCGTAGGTGGAAGGAGCGCATGCAATAAGGGGCTGAAGGAAGGCCGATATGGCTCCAAAGAGGGCTGAGAAGAGAAGGCGGTCTTGTTGTTTCCATGACTGGAAATTAGGGTTGTCAAGGGACACACCATCGCGGTGGATCTTGGCTGGAGGAACAATGGAATTGTCATCGATGAAACATTGGAGGTTGTGGCCTTCTAGGAGAGCTCGAATCTGAACATTCCATGTGAGAAAGTTGGTCGGTGTTAGCTTGGTAATGTTGGTCATGTTGACCGTGAGAAGAGTGCTTAGCGGATGTTGTGGATCGAAGGTTGGAGCCGCATCGGAGATATGGGCTGTAGGGTTACTTGTTTGGCCGGCCATGGATTAGGGTATTGAGGCGGCTGAGTAAGAGATGCAAGATCTAGGGTTTGGTGTTGCGGATCTAGGGTTAGGTGATAGGAGAAAGGCGACCGCGACGCGATAACCATGGGACGCGGCGCGGGACGATGGAGGGTGGGCGAGCTGGGACGCGAGAAAAACGGGCAAGGCGGCCGAAGTGGAGGACGACGGCCATAGATCTGGGTTTTGGCTCTTCGTGCATGATGGTACGACGGCAAGGGAGGGAAAAAGAGGGTGAATGGCCGGAGGAGAAGAGAAAAGATGGTCGGCGAGGAGGAGAGGCGGCGGCGGTTTGAGGGGGGAGGAGAGGCCGGCCGAGAATTTAGGAAGTTTGTTGTCGTTAGACCTAGCGCTCTGATACCATGATAATTTGAAATCTGAATAATAGATTAGAATAAGCATAAACGGCTATATGTACAAAATAAAACATTAGACCTAATTACAACATTAGATCTAATTACAGAAATTACGTTTCTATCCTTTTTACATGTATATCCTTTACAAAGTTTCCAGATGGATATGTATCGATCATTGCTCGGTTTGTGGATATTGTTGGTTCGAGGCTGGTTGATGAATCTACTAAAGAAGAAATGTAAATAAAATAATGTGTAATGTAAATGATGTTCAATGTTTTTAGATGAGTAATGTAATGTAGATGATGTGTAATCGAAAAATCGAAATGTAAATAGAATCGAAGCATATATAAATGATGTTCAATGTTTTTAGCCTACATATGATCTACTACCAACGGGCATGCGTTGCAATTCTTAGCGGATGCTCGTTGGAACAAGAAATCGCCTCTGACACTTAGAAAAAAATTCTAAGTTTTCCGCAATTGTTACTGGCATCCGTTGGAAATTTGCAGCGGATTTCCGTTCAAATTATGCTAACGAGCATCCGTTAAGAACGGGTAACGGATGACCGTTATAATTTTTAACGGGCATCCATTACCACTTCTAACGGGCATCTATTACACATTTGTAAGGGATGCCTGTTGCAAGTGTAATGATGCCTACTCTAGGCTGCAAAAGTTTCCAATGGGCATTCGTTGGAAATCGTAACGGATGCCCGTTGCAAGGGGAGACGAACTGTCATTTCTCTGACCGTTTCCTTGGGAACACGCATTTCCAACGGGCATCCGTTGGAATTTCTAACGGATATCTGTTGGAGAAATAGAACGTTGTATCAATTAACTATGTCCGTTGAGTTGACGTATTATCAACGGATGTCCGTTTGAAATTTCTGCATATAAACCATTGAACAGTTTCATTTTTAACATAATTCAAAACTTCAAAATCCTCTTAAAAACTTCTTCACACACACAAAATCACACCTTCAAACACTAAATACGAAAATGAGGGCTAGACGATTTATAGGTGCGGGAGGTGTATCAGCTGGTTCCGCGGGAGCCCCTCCCCCGCCTCCACCGCCACCATATCGTCCTCTTTAACAAATTTGGCACCGCCAATATTTGATGAAGAGGACGATATGGTGGATATCGATTCCTTGATCGATAATTTTGACGGGCGTCCCACCCTTCCAATTATCGACCCTGAACGTCCTCTTGGGACGCTATGGTAACTTTAATGTTTTATACTTTTATATTGTTTTACTTTATAAATGGTATCTAATTATTTAATTTTCATGTGTAGGTTTGACGTGGATGATGTTCTAAAGCATATGAATAAAAACATCATCCAAGGGTCCTTGCAGGACCAACTTTATTATTCCTGCTAAGTTACGCCAGAAGTCATACGCCGCCGATGGTGGTGCACCTTTATAGTAAGTGTATTTCAAAATATAATTTTATTTAAAATAATTATTTATATATGTTATAAACTAATTCATTATAAATTATTTGCACCGAGCATACAGATGGCAGAAAAAGGATACAACGCGCATCTATACGGTATGGATGCGCGACATGCAGGCTCAGATGCGCTTGATGATGAACAACCCAAGCGCGCAAACCGACTTGGACGACGGACGAGGTCTTCAATCAACTTATTCAATATTGGGAGTTTGAAGACTTCAAGGCCAAGAGCGGGAAGGCCAAACAATGTCAGTACGACGAGAAGGTTCCCGGAGATTGTCCTTATCGCCATACTTCGGGATCAAAATCATTCTCGAAGAGGAAACAAGAATTGGTAAATTTATTATTATTTAAATTTTTGTATTTTTTAATATATTTATCTAATTAAAATTATTTTATATCACAAATGCAATGGATATAAAGAGAACCAACTCTTCTTGAACTGGTAATGGAAACCCACGCCAAGAAGAAGTCGGTCGTCGGGGAAGAGAGTGACGGACCTGAACTCGTCGACCCTCGAGCGGACAGAACCGTGAAAGCTGTGATAGAGAAGATTACACAACAATCACAAGCTTTCGGTTCAACTCCCGAAGACCTCAGTCCTTTACAAAAGGACAAAGTTCATTTGGAGGTAATAATTTATTATTTATCTTTCAATTATAAATAAAAATTTTGTAAAAAAATTCTAACTCTAATTTTTTTGTTCTTTATTTGGTTAGACCGTATAAAGGATGTTTATACGGTCTCGGAGCACTTCAAAAAGATATGGTCGAGGACGCCACGACGGTACCTCCCCTGGTCCAAGAGAGCTACACACAACAACAACGGATCGATGATCTCGAAGCACAATTTCGAGATACTCAAGCCCAGCTGTAGGCAACACGATCACAAGTGCAGCACATGGAGAGCGTCATAGAGTTGCTATCCAGCCAAGTGAGGGGATCAACGTCGCGGCAAGAAGCGGGTACGATTCGGATGCAACGCCTTCCAGAGGTGCTGGTAACCACAACGATGATATCGGGCCAACCAATTCAAATGAACTGTAATAGATTTAGGTTTAAGTTTTTGAAAAAAATTTATTAGTTTAATTAAAAAATTTCAATTTTTTTACAAATATTTTTATTTTTTTAAACAACATTCCAACGGATGCCCGTTAGAAATTCTAACGGGCATACGTTGGAATTATTTTTCTCGCCAAATGGTAACGGATACCCATTGTCATTTCTTGCCATTTTGTAACGGATGCCCCTTGACATTTCCCACCAGTTTGCAATGGATGCACGTTGGAAAATTTGAATTCCCGCTCTTGTTTCGCGTCGGTTTGGCAATGGAAGCCTGTTACAAAATTGTAACGGACTTCCGTTATAATTTTGTAACGGGCGTCCGTTGCAACTTTTTAACGGGAGCCCGTTGTAACTTTTTAACGGGCTTCCGTTACAGATTTTTCAACAGACATCCGTTACAATTAGCCAATGGGTCTATCCGTTGGACGTCCGTCATAATTTTTCAATGGATATAGACCGTTGGAAAGCCGTTGGGAATCGCAATGGATGCCGATTTGTAACTCGCGTTTGCCAATGGGCTCAGATTCGTTGTCGACCGTTGGGAATCGCTTTTTGCAACGGATTTTGGGCGATTTCCAACAGATATGTCCGTTGGAAACTCTTGTTTCTTTGTAGTGCATATAGTGTAAAGATTGACAAAAAGCTATGTAAGATTACCACCAGTGAACTACCATTCCACTTTAGTTTCCAAAAGATCAAGAAGATCTCAGCTCTACTTGCCAATATAGATGTCATGGTTAAGGATAGATCACTTTTTATGCATGCACTCAACAATTTGAATTAAAATTTTTGTAACATTTTCAACGTCATCCAACATAAACAAATTGTTCCTTCTCTTTAGATGCTTCTCCACAAGGAACAATGCCTTGCACAAAATCGGTGACCCGATCTTGTCAAAGTTATAGTGTCCATCATCACCTTCAAGAAGTAGTGTCCATCATCACTTCCAAGAGGTAGTCACTCATAGCATTGATCAAACACACTCATATAATAAACTAATAGTTTTTCCTTTCCAAATTAATTGTTCGAACCATTTTCTAGAAGCAAATACATAAAACCTAGTCATGATAAATAATAAATAAAGACAAAATGTATGATAAAGCCTGTCGATACCTATTTCATGGGGTATTTCCCAACATGACACATTCTGAGACTAGTCCATCTCCAGAACGCTTGACAATGGAGTTTCCACATAAGGGTTATCACTAAAAAAGCTTATAGACTTTAATGTAATAGATAGTGGAATCAAATCTTTTAACCATTCTAACATTCATCTAAAATCCAAGGTATCACAAAAACCATAATATTTTCCCTAGCCCCATGCTTATGATACCTCACATGGCCTCATATCATCACCACCCACCTTCTCACCAACCCGCCTATTTTTTTCAACTTCATTACGATAACCATCAAACCGAATTATGTGGTTATAGCGTGTCGACACACCAACCAACTAATATACTATTTCCATGTTAAACCCTTTTTCACATACCATTTTACCCATACCAGACTAGTTACCCCTAGAATCATGACTTGTCTGAATACAATTTAGTTGTTACCAGATGTAATCTTAGGTTCAATTTCCATATTAGTGGTCGCGACCATCATATGCAGGGGGTAATTACTCACACAACACACCCTAGAAAATACCATGTTGCACCTCCATATACTGCTGTTAGAGATGCTAAGTGGATCTTCAAGCCGTGGGTTAGCCTTAACCCAACCCACATAAGTGGGGCTGTTTTAGTTGATCCACATGTGTTAACTTGTATAGGCTACAGGTCAACCCCCATACTAGATTACAATTATATATTTATAATGTAAATACTTTATATACATAATATTAATAGTATATAATTATGATATTTTCTTATGAAACACAAAATGTAGTTGCAAACCATCCATGAAGATGAAAATTATGTTTTGAAGTTTCAACTTTTAAAATATTTATTTAAAAATATTATATTTTTTTTTTATATTTTAGACTTTTATTTGGATTTTCTAGGTTTTTTCCTAATAATGTTTTGAAGTTCCAAAGTAATTAGATTTTTCATTCGATTTTTTATACATTGATTTAGATTGTTTATAAATTTTTAAACATTTTTATAAATTATTAATTATACATTTGTATAAAAAAATTTAATTTGCGAGTCAACCATATAAAATATATAGACTAACCTAAAAATAACCCAGTCCATATTGAGTTACTGCATTCACTGCCCCATGTGATGTTCCTAGTTTATAATGCAGCCCCACATTTTGAGGTCCCGCGTCTCGTGATTCCAATGCCCATGCCCGTAAATAATTTTTTTAAGACTTGAAGATGATAAAAGTTACAATACCACATCTACATCGTTGTACATGCGCATCGACACCATCAAACATCTCATGTTGCACGCAGATATATTATTTTTTTAGTTTGATCATTGAACAACATGTTTATGTTGGTGACATATCCTTTATCACTACAAGAAAAAAACGGATGGAACAACATATATGTCGTTTGAAAATTATATCAATAGATTTCATCGGATTGTAATGGATATCATGTCAAAACATCAATTGCCATCCATTGATATTATCAACAACATGTGTACAAAAAAATTCAATATTCCATTAATAAATGTTGAAACTGAAATATTCAACGACTTATCAACGAAAAAGAAAAATTATAAATTATCAACAACATTTCAATGGATAATTACAATTGGAAATCTTTGTTGGAATTCATTCAAATATAAGATAAAGTTGTTTGTTTTTTTAAATGGATACTCGTTGTAATTATTAACTAGTCTTCGTTGTTAGTACAATGCATACCTAATGGAATATTTGAATGTTAGAGCTAATCATTGAAAATTTTTTTTCACAATCAATCATTTGTCGTTATTATGAAAAGATGACGAGTGAAACTCCTATTTATATTGTAAAGCTAGTTTTACTATAATCACCTATTAATTTAAATTTAGTCTCTCAAATTCTCTCAAACAAATAGAAATTTATATTGATCGAGATAATGGATGTACTGAAGCAAATACATATTAATAATTCATACAATGGATTTTCTATTGATAAGGAATCAACATTTAAAAAAAATAAATAAAATAAGCTAACTTAAGAAAACATGGGCAAAATTTCTCGGAGAGAAGTGAGGTCACTTGGTCGAACGTCGCATAGGTTTTAACCTTAAAATTCATAAAACTAAAGTATGTTGCTCCAAACAAAATGATTTAGTGGAGCATTTTCTTTCTTTTCTCGGCCTTCTGCCCTTGTAGGGACCTCTTACAGTTTTTGTTAAATGTTTCTTAACGTCCTCGGGTAGTCATTTTCTATCATTTCATGTACATTTGAGCAAACACATCCCAAAGCTCCTTTGTCTTGACCTTCGTTGTTGGTTCCCGTATGTACATTGTACTTACCTTGTAACTTGTTTTTGTGAGTATTAGATTGATGCATTTTTGGAACTAAAAAGTCCATCTCCCTGATCATAAATTGGGATTTATGCCTCTATAAGAGCCTCTCTATGGGCACATACACCACACCACTTCTTCTGGTTGGAAGATCGTGCACACCACATCTAGTCCTTTCTTTGTATATGGTGGTTCCATCTTATAGAATTCATCTAACGAACCCTCCAATGAATTAAGAATAAAACTAGACACACGATGAATTAACTTTTTAGAAAACAACATCTTTTTATGCATAAATACATTCATTGGAGGGTATAAAGATTTAGGTATAAAGGTCTTGTTCTCTCACACACTCAAAGAAAGAAACATTATTCTCATGGTTTTGCTCTCACATGCCTTTGTCTGAGTTTCTCTTAAGACCTCACCATATTTGTATTGATCTACCTCATTGTCACTCACATTCTCACACCTCTCGTCCCTCATTAGTTTCTTACCGTTTCGTGTAATTCCAAGACATTTTGCACTATAGATGATTCGTCCTTTGTTGCCTCATGTTCCTCTTAACTTTGATCTGAGTTGGCAGACATGGTCATTCCTTTTTACAACATCGTCGTCTGGTTCTATGTTATGTTTGCCATCAGCCTACAACAACATTATCCAATTATTTTGATAGTCTTTCGTGTAGTGACCTAACCCTGACATTCAAGATGTATAATTCCGAGGTTACATGTATGGATTCAATTGGTACCTTGTGCCTTCGGTTTGGATGTCTCTTTGTAAGAGTCTTCTATGCTTTGAATTTTCTGCACCAATCGTTGTAGTCGTTGATTTGCCTTTATATTGTATTGACATGGTACAAATTGATGTCTCATCACTACACACATTTCATCGTACTTCACTATTGGTTTCTCTTCGTACCTCCAATGAAACGACTAAGCTGAACCCCCTATGCAACCACATACTCAATAAACTTCACCACAACTAACTTTACTTTTATGAGTTTGCAATACTAATGAAATTGAAAACAATCTTTGTTTTCCTCTCCCACTCTACAAATGCTTCCACATCGCTCAGTCCAATGACTGTAGGAATCTTCCTCTTGATACTGTTAATATCATCATCGATTCAATCCCTCGCGTGTTTTGATATATTCCTATTTTCGTTTTTTCGTTTTTCCTTTCTCTTCTTCCTATTTGTTGTCTTTTTATTTTCTTTTTTTTTCTTCTTCGATTTTTTTCTTTTCTTGATTTCCTTTTTTGTTCTTTTTCTTTTTCTTCTCCGACCATTTTTCTTTTCTTTTTTGTTTTTTTCCTTCTCTATTTTCTTTCATTCTTCTTTTTTATGTTAGTTTCCTTTTAATTCTTTTATTTTTTTTGTGTTCTTTTTTCTAAAAGGAAAAAAATCTAAACCAACTAAAATAAATCAAAGAAAGGAATAAAATAACTGTATAAATTATAGAAATATATAGGCTAACGCAAGAAGTGATCTCTGATACCACTTATTATGAACCTATATCAATGTTTTATTTTTAGAAGAATAAAATCAGACTAAAACCCTCTAGCAATTTGACATAAAATTCTGGAACTTGTCTTTTCTAAGAAAATAAATCTGAAACCCCAAGTATAACCGAACTAGAAAACCCCAGACTCCATGAAAAACACTACAACACTTGTGATCTAGTGTTGAGAAGTCGGTGAATAATCAAAATCTCTCTAAAATTTAAGAATGACTACAAAGGGTCCTTATAAGGAGAGAAGGCCAAAAGGAGCATGAAAATTGAGGATCATACAATGCTAGACTCGAGTAGAATTATGCTCGATTAGAATGCTCGTCTAGAGAAAGAAACACTAACACCAAGCATTTTCTCTTGACTAGCATACTTTATTTTTATATATTTTAAGTTTTAAGACTTATACGGCGCTCGATCGAGCGGCTTGACTACTTGACCAAGTGATTTTTACAGAGTTCTATTAATATAGTTTATTTTATTTTGATTTCTATTATTTTTTTGATCCCTATAAATAGAGAATCCACTGTATATATTTTTTTAAAAAATTAAATGAATTTAGAGTGTTTTTTGTTTGCTATTTCTTGATATTTAGTTTCGAAAATCTTAAAGAGATTCTGAGTGTTCATTGACTTATTAACTCTAGATCAGAAGTTCTGTTACGTCTTTTGATGAGTTTGTGAATTTTTAGTTGGACTGTAGTTGGGGTACATCCTTTTTGGAAAGACAAGTTTCAAGTTATATATTGCAATGCTAGAGGGTTTTCAGTCCATTTTCACCCATCTAACAAAGGAACATTAGTCTTATACAAACCTAGATTGATATTTCATAGTTATAAATATGGAATCGAAATGAAATATCCTAGAACATTTTTTCCCTAGGAAAAAAATCCCAAATCCCACCTACAACCCCACTAGTAACCATAGAATGAGCGAAAGATACTACAATACTTATGATCTAGTGTTAAGAAGTCGATGAACACTTCGATAGCCAAATCTCAAGAATTGGCAAGAATAAACAATCTCTATTAGTTAAAAATTTGTTAAAAACTCATACAATTGATCCTTTATGATAAGGATCCAACAATAATGAAAAAGTGAATAAAATAAGCTAACTTAACAAAACTAGGTAAAATTGCAAGTTCCAGCAATCAAGTCCCTTAGTTCAAAGCAACATAAATTTTAACCCTAAAATATGAAAAACTAAAGTATGTCAGTGCATAGAAAATGCTCGGGTAGATCATTTTATTGTTCTTGCTTAGCACCATTAATTGTTTTTTTTATGTCCTCATGGGTTCATTTCCATCCTTTCATGTTCATTTGAGGGAACACATCCTGAAGCTCCTTTCCCTTAACCCTCGGTGTTGGTCTTTATCCAATTTGGTTCGGATCCAAGATCTCATGCTCATCATAATCCATATGTCGAAATGATGATACATATTTTTCCAACAGTTCTAGAGTAAACGCTGTAACATAAGCCAAACAAAGATGCGGGACAATTCTTCAACTTACTGTATATGACCAAACAACATATATATAAAGATTGTCCTAAATATCAATCATGTTTACCTTTAGAATCAAAGCTGATGAGTTTATAAACTAATTAAAATATGTCGGAGAATTGCATGAATTCATTTCGCTAAACTATGTATGAGTACTTACAACAAAATAATCAAGCTTTATAGATATACTATGAGACAAAAAATGTTTTAAAAATATTTATACATGTCGTATAAGAATAATATTTTTAAAATTAGTTACATGTTGTTTTTGGTGAAGACAAAGACCTTTGGAATGTAAATTTTTCAGTGCTAACTATTTTTTTTCTATCTATGGATGGGGCACACACGGGAGACTCGTATGTTTGTATTGCATGGATGATACTGATTCGTATCGTCTTAAACATGAGAAGAGACCATATTGGTTTGATTGTAATCAAACATTTCTTCCTCATGAGCATCTATTAAGAAAAGAGAAGAAAAAAATTGAAAGAATGTGGTGAAGAAAGAAGAGACGTCGTTAATGAAAACATGTGTTTGAATCTTATATGAACACCTAAGTATAATGGAAGATTTAAAAGAATCAGATTGAATGCGGTAGAGATCGTGGCCATTGAAATCTGCAAGGCAAATGAGAGTGTATAACTCCTATAAAAGCAAATTTTTCTTTTTGGAAATTACCTGAATCGAAATCACTTACATAGTGATATAACTTGGATGTTATGCATATCGAGAAAAATATTTTCGATAACATTATCAATACAACTTTAAATGTTACAAGGAAAACGAAAACAAAATGGTGAAGATCAATGGGGGAATAGGAAAGCACCAAGTTCGACGTGGAGATTATCAAGTCTAAAAAGACAACATGGTTGACATGAGAGTTGATACTTGGCTGGTCGATTCAGATTAGATAGATATATCCATTTGAAAGAGTTTTATTTGATCTAAAGAATAAGTAAATAAAATATTTATTAGAAGATATCACGTATTTTTTCAACACGTTCTATTTTGAGACATATATGCTGAACAAACATAGAAGGTTAAAGAAAGATCTTGTAAACTATCTATATCAATATAATCCTTGTTTTGTGTTACCTATAGATTTTCAGTCAAATTAGATCTACCAAGGGGAGATGAGAAGAATATTGGCTAACACTAGATTAGTTTAATCATAGCCACACATAAATTTTGCTAAATTGTCAATAACTATTGCAATTTTTGAAAGATATAAATGTATTGTGTTGTTTAATTATAGCTCTGCCCCCATATAATAAGACTTTTCAATGAAGCACCTATATGTTCCAAACTGGGGTTTGTTAAGATCTAAGATCATAAAATTTTTTTCAAGAAATAATCTGATAAAGAGAAATACCTTTTTTCTAATTGAACTCTAATACCACTTGCAAGGAATCAATATAAAAAATCAAGAACTCTTCGATTTATGATTGAAGCTTTGAATTGATTCGTAATCAAAATCAACAATGTATTAATTATGGTAAAAACATAGATGAACCCTAAAGAATTGAAATAGAAAAGAAGTAGTTTGACACAAATATTTAACGCATTCGGAAAGAACAATATGATATTCTCATGTGACGAGAAAAATATGAATACTTTTATTCATATTGCTACAAGAAAGTTTGATAGAAAACTCATTGACATAATCTTTCAAATATAAAATAGTTGATTGTACAATTTCCCATTTTCATGTGTATGTACCTTATTTTATACAGAGTTTTTATCCTTCCGAAGTTGGGCATTATTTTTGTTACTTAGTTGTATGGCTTGTCAAATTTACTCAAACGACATTACACTTATAAAGAATATTATTGTGAGCGGTGTCCAAATGGGTGGACTAGCCCAAACCAACCTAACCCAATTCAAAGTGGATTTAGTGACTTTTTGGGTTGGGTAAACCCCGATCATTGTTTAAGTGTGCCATTGTAGTTTGGCCCAATTCTTTGGGTTAACTCAACCCATTCAATAAATATGTTTATTTACATTTAAAACTAATTATATTTATTAATCAAAAGTAATTATGTTTAATTATAAAAAATAATATATTATTTATAATAAAAATTGGTAGAAAGTAAAATATGTAATTTAATTATATATGAATCGATCTCCGACGTTGTTAGGATCGAGTACAATCGTTAGTACCATCAATACCATTGTGTAAAATAAGGATGAATTTTTTGTTCGTCCCTCAATTCCAAATGGTTATTTTTCTATCCCTAAATCTCAAATATATTAAAAAAAGTTTTAGTTGTAACCTAATTATAGACAAATTTGTGGTTCGTCTTTAATAAATTTTTGTTCAGATTCAGAGAAGGATTAGTAATAATTTTTTTAGATCTACCCTAATTTAATCTTTTTTTTCTCTCTACAAACTAAAATAATACAAAAATATAACTTTTTATTATTTTATTGTCTTACTTTTTATTAAATTTTATTTAGAAATATTGGATCGAAAATTTCGTCCTTAATTTTGGATGAATTCTGGATGAAATTTTTCGTCTGTAATTATAGATGAAATATTCCCCCTAATTGTAGACAAATAATTTTGTTCTTAGTTTTGAACGAATATTAAGATACTATTCATCCAAAATAGGTCTTAAAATATTTTTTAATGAATTAGAGATATATTTATCTTTTCTAAATTAGTTTTTTAAAAGTAAAATACAATTTCTTTTTTATATAATAAAATAATGAATTTTATAAATTTAGCCTCATAGACAAATATACACAATTATATTTACATATTAACTTGTATCTAATTTTATTTAATTATAAATCTTACAATGAAAAGAAAATGGAAAAACAAACCCAACCCATTTAACAAATGAGTTTGGGTTTTCTAAACCATTAAATACATGGGTTGCGATCCAGTCCATTGCCTTAAGAAATCGGGATCGAATGATTTCACTCATTTCGTCCTTCAATATATAAGCTATAAAAGGTTATTTACATATATGGGTTGATCCGGTTTTCCCATGACATCAAAGCTAAGCTATATAGAGAAAAAATAAAATATTTTAAATTATGCAAATATTGCGTAATAAATGTTTAAATTCATATCTATATATTAAAAGTTTGAACAAATACTTGCTTCTCGTGCATTCTTGCTTCACATCGCGCCACGTCACCTAAATAAATTTAGAAAAAATTCAAACTTAATTTATTCCTGATCGTGATATTTCCGTTGTCAGGATGCTTCAGTTTCCTCCCCACAATCCCACCCATTATGTTCAATACACTCCTGCAATCTGCAGCTGGAGAGTTTGCCCTCCATGGTTTCTGGGGTTTGGTCGGATGACAGGCATTCGCAGCTTGAAGTAACTACTAAGTTCCAGAAACTGCTGTCTATAGGTATTTCTCGTTGCTGTTTATATCTAATTGGGTAAGCGAATCAATGATTATGCAATGAATCTCTGCAACTTGATATATTATGGTGGCAGAGCAAAGCCCTCCAATCGAGGATTCATTTTTTTTTCTCTGCAACACGATTTCTTTCTTCTCTCTCCCACGATAAACCTATTCTGGATTCATTTCACGTTCTCTCGATCGACAGGCTCTCTTCTCTCTCACATCGGCTGCTTCTCCGGCCGTCGGCATCGATAAACCGATGATCTCCGAGAAATCATCCAAAACGCTGCCATTTCGATTGGGTCATGGGTTTGATCTTCACTGTTTCGAGACTGGATTCCATCTGATAATCGGTGGAATCGATATCCCTCACGACAGGGATTGCACGGCTCACTCCTCATAATGGGTTCAACGAGAAAAGTGTTGGATCTTTCTTGAAATCTGGGTTTGATGCTTACTGGGAATCTCTGATAGATACAGAAGAACTCAAAGGGTATGGGAATTGGAACAGAAAATCTCTCATTGAATCCATTTTTGCTATGCTTAGCCAACCTCAGAGGCCTTACACCTCTGCCGATGATCTATCAACTCTCGATTTCGCAGCAGAAAGTGAATACCAGATGTTTCCCGGTGAAG
This sequence comes from Gynandropsis gynandra, assembly GCA_036759665.1. Lineage (NCBI taxonomy): Eukaryota > Viridiplantae > Streptophyta > Magnoliopsida > Brassicales > Cleomaceae > Gynandropsis > Gynandropsis gynandra. The sequence goes on from CM071874.1 coordinate 9,825,264, forward strand.
AAACCACCATATCCAAAGGCTATCTCAGTGTCATCAATCATTTAGCTTATGTTCTTCCTCAGGGTTTGATTCAATTAAATCGAAAAGTAACCAAGATCGAATGGCAGACAGACGATGAGTTCATTGAGAATGGTCATGGTGACAATCGACCCATTAAACTGTATTTCTCAGATGGGTCGATAGTTTGTGCTGATCATGTTGTAGTCACGGTCTCTTTGGGAGTACTTAAAGCTGGTATTTCATGTGAACAAGGCATAATATTAAATCCTCCATTACCTAATTTCAAGGTCGCAGCAATCAAAATGCTTGGCTTTACTTATCTAAGGAACCAGAGGATTTTGGATTGGTTACTCCATTACCGGTCTTCGGTTATCTGTCTCCAGGTAATTTCCATTAAAGTTGTGCTTTTTGTTGTTCTTTTTTCGGTCTCAAGTGAGATTTCAACCTTTTTTTCTTCACCTTCCTATGCAAATGCGTTGTTATTAGGAATTTTGGGTTGGTAATGAAGAATTATTGCAAATGTACAAAGAGAGGCTGGGCAGTGCGGGTTACACTTCTTTTTAGTTAGCAAGAACGAATGGGCGTGGAGATGGTGAGTCTCTTCTCCTTCTTCTGCTGCTCGAAGTGGCTCAGGTTGTAGCTAGGGGGCAGATATTTCCTGCGTTTCTGGTTAAAACTGACTTGTTATAAGTAAATATTTCCTTCGCCAAAAGGGCAAAATCTCTAGGTGTCTATTGCACTCTAAAAAGCAGCACAACATTTAGTTTAATGTTGCTAAATATGCTTCAGTTAAAGGGTGTTGGGATTTAGACCAGCTCTATCACTGCTTGTAGATGCTGTTCAGATGTGTAATTCAAAAGATTTTGGCTTTTGAACTGGTTGCTCATTGTTGTTGCTATAATATGTAGCACCTGTTGTTTGTAGACTGTCATTTAAGCGGCAACCATATTCTCAATAATTGTTTGATAGGTGGGCGGAGTGGATATAAAGACCCTCCAATGTCAAATTCTATACTATAGGTTTGGACTCCTGCATTTGATTGACCGCAATCTTTATCATGTTTACTCTTCCGTACTGTCTCGATGGAAGATTAGCATTACTTATTATTACAGGTTTTTTACCTGCCATTCACAATGACTACTTTCAAGTTGTGAATTACCGGGAGCTGCTCTTTAACGACTTTGGAGACCGTGTTGCACAGCTCTTGAATATTCAATCTGTTGTCCCCATTACACTTGATTTAACCAAAAAAGTTCAACAAGAGATTCTTATAGTGAATATCCATCTGTTGTTTCCTCATGATTCCAGTTTGTCGATTGTGAGATTGCATCAGGTATGCCTTTCTTTCAATAATTACATCTTAAGACTTAATTGTACTAAGCTATTATTGCTAATTTTATTGTCTTGCCTCCAACAGGTCTACAAAATTCTTGAATATCTGGAGAATACCAACAGGAGAATGTCTTTCTTCAAATTTTCCCTCCAAATTATGTAGTCTCAGAACTATTGTCTTATTGCAGTGACTAGAATGGAAGCAAACGTGGGCATGTCTACAAATTTCTGAGGTCTCAGGGTTTTGTATCGTCATATGATATTGCTCATCAATACAGTGACAGTGATGCAGATGCTCACGGGGTAAATTTCTTTGAGAAACTTTTTCTCTGCCTTTCTATTCAGTATATGTATCTTCAACATCTCTGACAACTTTGTTCGTTGTTTAATATGGAAGATTCGAGGATTCCGAGTGTTACTTTGTACACAATTTTTTTTAATAAAAATTATACAATATATTTCATATATTCAATACTATTCCTTTTTCCGTTTAAGTTAAATATAACTATATAAAACAGGTAGAATGATAAAACTTGATACATTGCTATAGGTCATATATTCAAAACACCTTCGAAATGATTCTTCTTAAATTCACCCAAATTGAGTGTAATACAATATTAACTTAATTTAGAAAAAATCGACAAATAATGACATATTTTGAAGTCCATGATATACTAAGTTTTTTATAGAGTCAGGTAATATGCTAATATGCATGTTAGATCAATCCAAGATGTCTTACAACACTGAAGACGATGCAGCGTATGAGATGGTATACCATTGATACACTAAACGTGTATATAATTATCCAGAAATCTATGACTAAGTGAGCATTTAAGCACATATCAAGAAATGTAAGATAACCATGTCAACCTAAGATATTATGTTTCTGACTACAAATTTTTTAGAATTTTCCTACTTGCATCATATGAAATTTACAAGCAACATTTAAATCACAACCAATACCTAAAGAAATAAAAAAAACAGATAATTATCGTACATGATCCAAGAAAAGAACCAAAAGCAATATTTTGTAGGTGTTCCTAAATAATTGATCTTAAAATTGAATTTTTCATTTGCAGACAAATTGTCTGAGCTCTCTCCTCTAATTTTAATACTCCATGGTCCAAATAACTATGTCATGTTCGATTTCTTACGAACTCTTCTCAAAGAAGTTTTCCATGTCATTATCTGTGGATATGAGGACACGCTAATATGGGGAACTGAGGTTCTTCCTGATATTGTTCTAAATTTCAATTTCAATTAACGTTAGCCACCACACAAACAAAAATACATTATCATCCAGCGCATCGTGCGGGCCTTTTTCTGGTATTCATAAAATTTGTAAATATGATTTGAATATCTTTACATATAGAGAAAATTAGTAACATAAATATATTAGAGTATCGAGGAATATATGGAAGTGAATCAAAACGAATATTTAGGAATAAAAAATTGGAAGGTTAATACTTGTTTTTGCTATATAAATAGACATTCCAAAAAAGTCTTTTAATAATTACCAGAACCTAAAAAAACAACAAATGGCTTTTTACAAGTGTTTCCTCATCTTGTTCTTTTTCTTACTCACAATTTTCATATATATATATATATATATATATTATATTGTTTGATCTAATTCACATATTATATTCATTTTCATAATTAGTTATGAAAATAATATGAGATTATATATATATATATACATGTTTTGATTGATCAAATTCACTTAGGTAACTCCAAAGGTTAATTCAAATGGTCAAAATATATACACCAATAGTATTTATTTTGATTCAAACTCCCACACATAGGGGTAATACCATGACTTTCTATATTTCAAGATCAAAAGATAAAAAATTCGGTTGTTAAAAATATATTCAATCTCGTTGGTTAATATATCTAGATAAATAAACTATCCATTTTGCTAGGGTGGTCCTATTCACAAATTATAAAAGGATGCACAAAAACACATTATCCATTTAAATTTAAACGGTTGCGAATAAAAGTATTGACATGATTTTATATGGCCTAAATGGAATGTGCTAGGTAGAATGATAAAAAAGTATTACTGATGTAAAAACACCACGTAATATATTTAATTGCATAAATTATTAATATGATTAGGTAAATAAATTATACAATTGAATGGTAATGGTTGGTCCAAATCATGTAAACTTATTAGTTATGAGAGTAATATATTGATATATTTATTTTTTATAATAATAAATGAAGATCCAACAGTTCGGGAAATTGAAGGAGCAGTCTCTTAATACCAATTAGACATGTAAAGAGATCAAAGATTGCAACAAGGCGTGCATTGAAAGAGGTTTTGTGGGAGGAGGATCTTGCATAGGAAATGGTCACGATGAGTTATTGTGTGTCTGTTCTCCTTAAATTCTCTTTTATTTATATATATCGACAGTTTCACTTGATTTCTCGAATAATAAATTTAAGTCATAAATTTTACATATTCTAAAATTATATAATCTAAAATTATATTTTGGAGACTCATATAACAATTCGCAAAAATCGAAAAATTCTTGACAATTCATAAACATCTTATCAATATACATTGGAAAATTGATCAATATTTTTTGTATTTATGAGTTACAAATATTAGTTACCCTCAAAGAATAAATGTTATAAGATTAGCCATTAAAAATATATAATATTGGTTTACATCTATCTATGTTTAGTTGTATATCAAAGAAAAATTAATTTAATGATATTTAAACTTCGTTTTTATTTTTATTAAATGTTAAAAATATATATATTGTATCCGGAGAACTTCTCATATACATGTAATATTGCAAAATAAATACATGACTTTATATAGTGTCTTAAAAATTTACTAAGCTTCATTCTTGAAATATTATCAATTTGAATTTAAACCGATTTATGATCATATATCACGTTTTAAATGGATTATTTTTAATATTCTTCACCCGAAAAGATAACCCATTATGGCTTGATATCTTTTTGATAAATATTTTTAAATTGATTACATATTAAAATGTATAAATTTTTATACCAAAATTTAGAGTTAATATTATTTGATAATCGTATATTGGATTGTAAGTATAATTTATTATTTAATATTATTGATGTTATTATCCAAATGATTGGTTGTTGAAACATATGAATATGAGACAATAAAAATTATATTAGGGTGTTAAATTGTTCGTCAACCCACGGGTTGATCCTAATCCAACCTGTATAAGTGCGGGTCGAGTTGAATTTTTTAACCCATATTTAAAATGGGTTCATGGATTGGACTAAAATTTTAGTTGACCCATATGGACTAATACATATGGGCTACGGGTCATCCCGTGGATAAAATTAAAAATACATTATATATATTATAATATATATATATATATATATATACGATCCACATTTGGGCATTCTTGAAGTAAGTTTTCTACTTTGTTTATTAATATTTATATTATGATATAATTTATTTATTCGATTGGAGTTATTATCATTATAGGATTTTTATAAATTTGATAATATTTTTGAGATGAATGAAGAAGAAGGCAAATCACTTTTGGATATATGTTTGGATGAAGCGAAATTGAGAATGTCTGATTATCTTGATTTGGATGTCTTGCACTTTTGGAAGGATAATTCAAATTGGGTTTAGCGACTTTTTGGGTTAACCCCGACCATTGTTTGAGTATGTCATTGTAGTTTGGTCCAATCCTTTGGATTAACTCAACCAATTCAATAAATATGTTTATTTACTTTTAAAACTAATTATATTTATTAATGAAACGTAATTATGTTTAATTATAAAAAATAATATATTATTTATATAAAAATTGGTACAAAATAAAATATATAATTTAAGTATATATGAATCAATCTCCGAAGTTGTTAGGATCGAGTCACCATCGTTAGTACCATCAATACCATTGTCTAAAATAAGGATGAATTTTTTGTTCGACCTTCTATTCCAAATGGTTATTTGTTTATCCTTAATCTCAAATATATTAATATAAATTGTATAAGTGCCGGTTGGGTTGAATTTTTTTTTTAACAAATATTTAAAATGAGTTCATGGTTTGAATTAAAATTTTAGTTAACTCATATGGACTAACCGATATGGGTTACTGGTCAACTCGTTGGTCAAAATTAAAAATACATTAAATATATTATAATATATATTATAATATATATATATATATATATATATATATATATATGCGACCAACATATGGGCATTCATGAGGTAAGTTTTCTACTTTGTTCATATTTTTAGTATAATATTTATATTTCCGATATAATTTATTTATTCGGTTTGGAGTTATTATCATTAAAGGATTAGTATAAATTTGATGATATTTCTGAGACGAATGAAGAAGAAGGCACATCACTTTTGCGTATATATTAGGATGAAAAGAAATTAAGAATGTCGGATTATCTTGATTTGGATGTCTTGGACTATTGGAAGGATAAATCAAATTGGATTTAGTGACTTTTTGGGTTGGGTTAACCCCGACCATTGTTTAAGTGTGTAATTGTAGTTTGGCCAAATCCTTTGGGTTAACTCAACCAGTTCAATAAATATGTTTATTTACATTTATAACTATTTATATTTATTAATGAAAAGCAATTATGTTTAATTATAAAAAATAATATATTATTTATATAAGAATTGGTACAAAATAAAATATATAATTTAATTATATAAGAATGAATCTCCGACGATGTTAGGATCGAGTCACCATTATCAATACCATCAATACCATTGTCTAAAATAAAGATGAATTTTTTGTTCGTCCTTCTATTCCAAATGGTTATTTGTCTATCCCTAAATCTCAAATATATTAAAAACAAATTGTAATTGTGACCTAATTAATAGACAAATTTGTGGTTCGTCTTTAATAAATTTTGTTGAGATTTAGGGAAGGAATAATAATAAATTTTTAGATCTATCTCTAATTTAATCTTCAATTGAAAAAATTTGGAAAAACAAAACCAACCCATTTAGCAAATGAGTTTGGGTTTTCAAAACCATTAAATACATGGGCTGCAATCCAATCCATTGCCTTAAGAAATCGGGATCGAATGATTTCACTCATTTCACCCTTCAATATATAAGCTATAAAAGGTTATATACATATATATGGGTTGATCGGATTATCCCAAGACATCAAATCTAAGCTATATAGAGAAAATATTAAATATTTTAAATTATGCAAATATTGCATAATAAATGTTTAAATTCATATATTCATCA
>CM071874.1:9857265-9872156 GCA_036759665.1 Gynandropsis gynandra
ATCATAACAAAATATCATAATTTGTTTTTATAAAAATATTTATAAAATCATAATATTTACAAAGAAATATTTTTATAAAATTTATTCACCTTAAATATCAAAAATTTTGTTTTTTATTTGCAAGGATTATTAAATGTTTACCTTAAAAAAATCTATCCATAAAAAAACTATTCTTCTCACCCATTTATTCCCACTTAAAATTACGTTTACTTTTGATGAAAGTTTAACCTACAAAAAAAATCTTTACATAATATCATATTTTTTTATTAAAATATTTATAAAATCTATATATAAAAAGGAAGATAAAATGATGCATCATCCTTTCACCACCTCAACAACATTTAAAATGTTTTGATATTTTATTTTAATTTATAATTTAATTTTATAGTCTCTTCTCCTTGGGCCTCCTCATCAGGAAAGAAAAACTCAATTTTTTTCATTTTTTAATCCATTAAAGATTTACAAAGATTTATGATAAATATAAACGGGTGTTAGATTATATTTAATTTTGATGTTTGTATTTTTATCTTGGCATTTGAAGCTTGGCACTAGATTGGAAGAAAGACACATATTTATTGCGTATAACTTTTTCGTTTTCGATTTTAATCTTATCGAAAATATATCTGGATATTTATAAAAGAAATTTCATGAGAACGAAAATGGAAGACATTACAGTAGGACTCATTGTTTTTTAAAATTTATAAGCAATGTATTCTAAAATTAAAAAAGAGAGAAAAAACATGGATATATAGATGGATTACGAAAAGAAAACTTGCATGGATTTAGTCTCAACGGCTCTTCAAGATATTTTTTTCGCTTTTCGAAGAGAAGAAGAGCGATGACAGAAAAAGAGTGAAATCTTAGGGAGATTGAGAGAGATGCAAGAGGAGAGTGAATTCAAGGAGAGAAAAAGGGAAAACATCAAAACTATATTCATGATTTATTGTATAGAGAGAGAGAGAAAACTCTAAAAATAAAAAAAATTTAAATTTTGTTAAAAGTACAATATTTAAATTGTAAAAAACATCAAAAAAATTATTTTGATGAATCTGTTTTTGACAAAGAACGAGAGAAAACAAAAGGAAATATGAAAAGGTGAAAACTTTTTTTGCTGGTGATTCCTCTTGAATTAGTTGTGTATTGAAAGGAGAAATATCGTTTAAACGGAGAACCAAATGAAAAAATAGAGATTCTGTGAGACACAAGGTATTATGCTGAGTGGGAGAGACTAAATTTTTCCATTTTATTTAAATAGATACAAAATAAATTAAAGAGAAGAGATTCAAAAATTGATGTAATAAGTTGAAATATACATACACAAACATATATATAAATAAATATAGGGCAAATCAAATTATTGATATTATTGTTTGTAGGTATTATTTTATAGCAATTATATTTTTAATATTATATATATATATATATGTTAATACATGGAATAGAATAGATAATCTTACAACTTCTATTTATTGCACACCTATATTTATATATATATATATATATATATAATATTTTCATGGCGATTAAATGAAAATTAAATTGAATGGTGGTGCTTCACTAATTATAATTATGAGACAAAAATACATCATAACTTTATTAATTGGTACTAATATTTTCACTGTAACATGGAATTTAAATAAATTCATCACATTTACTTTTCAAATTGGTAAAAAAGAGTTGTCTTTAATTAAATTTTAACAAATTTTTGAATTTGGAGTAGAATAATTTTTTTGAAATAATTAAAATAATAATTTAAGTTGAGTAATTTAGGAATATGAAATGAATAATAGGATATACGATTTTAACTTACAGTATATATATATAGGAAAAACATCTCATTCCTCCCTTGAAAATCATGTTTTAGTCCTATTCCCCCTCGATTTTGACCCTCTTTCAATTCCCCCCTCGATTTTCAGTTTTCATCCTATTCCCCCTCAATTATCAAAAATCTGCCTAAAACCCCCGATTTAGACCCAATTTTGACCCGATTTGATCCAATTTTGATTTTAAGTTTGACTCAAATATGACTCAATTTTAACCTAAATTTGACTCGATTTAATCTCAATTTGTACTTAATTTTGAACAAAACTTTTACTTAATTTTAGCGCAAAGTTTAACAATAAATCAAGTTAATTATTCAATTTAATCGACTTACTTGATTTAATTAATTCCAAATAAAATTAACTACGGTTTTTTACTTGAAACCAATTTTAACCCAAAATCGACCCCAATTTTGACTTAACCCAAAATCGATTCAATTTTTACCCAAATTATGATCTCAATTTTGAATCGATTTAATTCGAATTTTTACTTAATTTTGACCCGATAAAATTAAGTATAGTTTTTACTTAATCCGTAATTTTAACCCAACATCGACACCAATTTTGACTCAATTCTACTTAAATTTAACCCAATTTCTACATAATTTTAACCCAAAATCGACCTCAATTTTGACTCAATTTTAACCCAAAACCGATCTAATTTGTACATAATTTTTAACCCAAAATCGACCTCAATTTTGACTCAATTTTAACCCAAAACCGATCTAATTTTAACCCAAAACCAATCCAATTTTAATCGGTTTTTACTAAATTTTAACCGAAAATTGATCCCAATTTTGACCCAAATTATGATCTCAATTTTGAATCAATTTAATCCGAATTTTTACTTAATTTTGACCCGAGTTTTTACTTAATCCCAATTTATACTTAATTTTTACCAGAATTTTTACTTAATTTTAACTCAAATTTTAACAATAAATCAAGTTTATTATTCAATTTAATCGACTTACTTGATTTAATTGATTTCGAATAAAATTAAGTACGGTGTTTTTACTTGAAACCAATTTTAACCCAAAATCGACCCCAATTTTGACTCAAATTTTATCAAAACCGATCCAATTTTGGGTCAAAATTTGGTTAAAATTTTGGGTTAAAATTGCGGTCGATTTTGGGTTAAAATTGGTTTAAAGTAAAAAAAAAAACCGTACTTAAAATTGGGGTCGATTTTGGGTTAAAATTAAGTAAAATTGAGTCAAAATTGGGGTCGATTTTGGGTTAAAATTACGGATTAAGTAAAAACTGCACTTAATTTTATCGGATCAAAATTAAGTAAAATTTGGATTAAATCGAGTCAAAATTGAGATCATAATTTGGATCACAATTAGAATCGGTTTTGGGTTAAAATTGAGTCAAAATTGGGGTCGATTTTAGGTCAAAATTGGTTTCAAGTAAAACTCGTTCTTAATTTTATTCAAAATCAATTAAATCAAGTAAGTCGATTAAATTGAATAATTAACTTGATTTATTGTTCAAAATTGAGTTAAAATTAAGTAAAAATTTTGGTCAAAATTAAGTACAAATTGGGATTAAATGAAGTTAAATTTAGGTCAAAATTGAGTCATATTTGAGTCAAAATTAAAATCAAAATTGGGTCAAAATTGGGTCAAATTCGGGTCAAAATCGTGTCAAAATCGGGTCAGTTAACGGATAATTAACGGATAAATAACAGAGGGGGTTTTAGGCAGATTTTTGATAATTGAGGAGGAATTGGATGAAAACTTAAAATCGATGGGGAATAGGATGAGGGTCAAAATCGAGGGGGAATAGGACTAAAGCATGATTTTCAAGGGGGAATAGGCTGTTTTTCCACATATATATAAAAGACGAAAAAAATTCTCTAACTAAATCCATGAAATAACGTTAAAGTTTAGGATTTAAAGGGAAAAAGAAGACAGAGGAGAAAGCAAACAAGAGATAATCCAAATATAAGTGGGGAGCAATGGTGAATGAGAAATTTTGAGTAGGATATGTTTTGAAATAATTAAAAATAATAATTTAAGTCGAGTAATTTAGGAATATAAAATGAATAATAGGATATGTGATTTTATCTTATAGTATATATATATATATATATATATAAACAACGAAAAAAATTCTCTAACTAAATCCATGAAATAACGTTAAAGTTTAGGATTTAAAGGGAAAAAGAAGACTACAGAAAAAACAAACAAGAGATAATCCAAATATAAGTGGGGAGCAATGGCGAATGATGAATTTTGATGTCGATGATTTTCTAGGTTATATTTGATTGTTTTGGAGTTCACCATGTTGGTATGTTCTGCAAAAAGTTTGAAGGAAGATTTTAGGTTTTTCAATTCAATCTTAGAGTTGTTGAACGATTCATTTACGAAGTAACATCATTCTTTTCCTTTCTAATAAACTCATGTCTTGAAATAAACAAAGGAAATCTTGTGCGAACTCGCGTAGACCACTGCAGCTATCGCCATAAACTTGAACTACAACATCTACTAAAGCTATAACATATGATTTATTATTTTCATGTTTATAAAGCTTTATACAAACAAAGTATCATCCCGCATCGCGCGGGTACTTTTTCTAGTACATTAAAAACAAATTGTAGTTGTGATCTAATTTATAGACAAATTTTTGGTTCGTCTTTAATAAATTTTGTTGAGATTTAGAGAAGGATTAATAATAACTTTTTAGATCTATCCCTAATTTAATTTTTTTTCTCTCTACAATTCACAAGAAAACTCCAAAATACAAAAATATTTTAATTTTTTAATATTTTATTGTCTTACTTTTTATTATTTTTATTTTGAAATATTGGATCGAAAATTTCGTCCTTAATTTGGGATGAATTCTGGATGAAATTTTCGTCTCTAATTATGTATGAAATATTCCCCCTAATTGTAGACAAAAAAAATTTGTTTTTAGTTTTGAATGAATATTAAGATACTATTCATCCAAAATTGGTCTAAAAATATTTTTAAATGCATTTGAGATGTGTTTTATCTTTTCTAAATTAGTTTTTTAAGAGTACTATACAATTTCTTTTTGTTATAATAAAATAATGAAATTTATGAATTTAGCCTCATGAACAAATATACACAATTATATTTATATATTAGTTTGTATCTAATTTTGTTTAATTATAAATCTTAAATTGAAAAAAAATTGGAAAAAAAACCCAACCCAATTAGCAAATGAGTTTGGGTTTTCAAAACCATTAAATACATGGGCTGCAATCCAATCCATTTCCTTAAGAAATCGGGATCGAATGATTTCACTCATTTCACCCTTCATTATATAAGCTATAAAAGGTTATATACATATATATGGGTTGATCGGATTTTCCCATGACATCAAATCTAAGCTATATAGAGAAAATATAAAATATTTAAATTATGTAAATATTGCATAATAAATGTTAAAATTCATATATTCATAAAATTTGTAAATACGATTTGATATCTTTACATATAAAGAAAATTAGTAATATAAATATATTAGAGTATCGATGAATATATGGAAGTGAATCAAAACGAATATTTAGGAACAAAAAAATTCGAAGGTTAATACTTGCTTTTGCTATATAAATAGACATTCCAAAAAAGTCGTTTAATAATTACCAAAACCTAAAAAAGCAACAAATGGCTTCTTACAAGTGTTTCTTCATATTGTTCTTATGTGTGCTTGTTCTTCAAAATCTAGGTATAATAATCTTCTCACTCACAATTTTCATATATAGATATCATATTTTTTGTTCTAATTCACATACTATATTCATTTTCATAATTAGTTATGAAAAGAATATAAGACTATATATATATATACATGTTTTAATTGATCAAATTCACGTAGGTAACTACAAAGGTTAATGCAAATGGTCAAAATATATACACAAAATAGTATTTATTTTGATTCGAACTCCCACAATAGGGGTAATACCGTGACTTTCTATATTTCAAGATCAAAAGGTAAAAAATTTGGTTGTTAAAAATATATTCAATCTCGTTGGTTAATATATCTAGGTAAATAAACTATCCATTTGGCTAGGGTAGTCCTATTCACAAATTATAAAGAGATGCACAAAACACATTATCCATTCAGATTTAAACGGTTGCTAATAAAAATATCGAGATGATTTTATATGGCCTAAATGGAATGTGCTAGGTAAAATGATAAAAAAGTATTATTGATGTAGAAACACCACGTAATATATTCAATTGCATAAGTTATTAATATAATTAGATAAATAACTTATACAATTCAATGGTAATGGTTGGTCCAAATTATGTAAATTTATTAGTTACGGGAGTAATATATTAATATATTTATTTTTTATAATAATAAATGAAGGTCCAACAGTAGGGGTTGGTGGAAGGAGCAGTCCGTTAATACCAATTGGGACATGTAAAGAGATCAAAGATTGCAACAAGGCGTGCATTGAAAGAGGTTTTATGGGAGGAGGATCTTGCATAGGAAATGGTCTCGTTGAGTTATTGTGTTTTTGTTCCCCTTAGGTTCTCTTTTATTTACATATTTATCGACAGTTTCACTTAATTCTTCGAATAATAAATTTAAGTTACAAATTTTACATAATCTAAAATTATATTTCGAAGACTGATATAACAATTCGTAAAAACCGAAAATTCATGACAATTCATAAACATCTTATCAATATACATTGGAAAATTTATCAATACTTTCTGTATTCTGAGTTATACAAATTACTTACCCTCAAAGAATAAATGTTATAAGAATAGCCATTAAAATATATATAATATTGGTTTACATCTATCTATATGTTTAGTTGTATATCGAACAAAAATGAATTTAATGATATGTAAACTTTGTTTTCATTTTTATTAAATGTTGATAATATATATTTTGTTTCCGCAGAACTTCTCAATATACATGTAATATTGCAAAATAAATACATGAATTTATATAGTGTTTTAAAAATTTACTAAGCTTCATTCTTGAAATATTATCAATTTGAATTTATACAAATTTATGATCATATATCACGTTTTAAATGAACTATTTTTAATATTTTTCACCCGAAAAGATAACCCATTATGACTTGATATCTTTTTGATAAAAATTTTTAAATTGATTACATATTAAAATGTGTAAATTTTTTATACCAAAATTTAGAGTTAAAATATTTATTAGGTAATCGTATAATAGATTATAAATATAATTTATTATTTATTATTATTGATGTTATTATCCAAATGATTTGTTATTGAAACATATGAATATGAGACAATACAACTTATATTAGGGTGTTAAATGGTTCATCAACCCACGGGTTGATCCTAACCCAATCTGTATAAGTGCGGGTTATGTTGAATTTTTTTTAACCCATATTTAAAATGGGTTCATGGCTTGGACTAAAATTTTAATTGACCCATATGGACTAACCCATATGGACAACGGGTCAACCTGTGGGTCAAAATTAAAAATACATTACATATATTATAATATATATATATATATATATATATATATGTGCGACATACGCATTCTTGAAGTAAGGTTTCTACTTTGTTCATATTTTTAATTTAATATTTATATTTTTTATATAATTTATTTATTCGATTAGGAGTTATAATCATTATAGAATTTGTATAAATTTGATAATAATATTTCTGAGACGAATGAAGAAGAAGACAAATCACTTTTGGCTATATATTTGGATGAAGAGAAATTAAGAATATCAGATTATCTTGATTTGGATGTCCTGGGCTATTGGAAGAATAATTCAAATTGGATTTAGTGACTTTTTGGGTTTGGTTAACCCCGACCATTGTTTGAGTGTGTCATTGTAGTTTGGCCCAATCCTTTGGGTTAACTCAACCAATTCAATAAATATGTTTACTTATATTTAAAACTAAATATATTTATTAATTAAAAGTAATAATGTTTAGTTATAAAAAATAATATATTATTTATAATAAAAATTGGTACAAAATAAAATATATAATTTAATTTATATTAATCAATCTCCGACATTGTAAGGATCGAGTCACCATGGATAGTACCATCAATACCATTGTCTAAAATAAGGATGAATTTTTTTGTTCTTCCCTCAATTCCAAATAGTTATTTGTCTATCCCTAAATCTCAAATATATTAAAAACAAATTTTAGTTGTGACCTAATTTATAGAAAAATTTGTGGTCCGTCTTTAATAAATTTTTTTCCACATTTAGAGAATGATTAATAATAACTTTTCCGATCTACCCCTAATATAATCTTTTTTCTCTCTACAATTCACAAGAAAACTCCAAACTACAAAAAATATTTTAATTTTTTATTATTTTATTGTCTTATTTTTTATTAATTTTTTTCAAATATTGGATCAAAAATTTTGTCCTTAATTTTGGATGAATTCTTGATGAAATTTTTCGTCTCTAATTATGGATAATATATTCCCTCTAATTGTAGAAAAAAAATTTGTTTTTAGTTTTGAACGAATATTAAGATACTATTCCTCCAAAATTGGTCTAAAAATATTTGATGAATTATAGATGTGTTGTATCTTTTCTAAATTAGTTTTTTAAGAGTAATATACAATTTCTTTTTGCTATATTAAAATAATGAAATTTATAAATTTAGCCTCATGAACAAATATACACAATTATATTTATATATTAGTTTGTATCTAATTTTGTTTAATTATAAATCTTAAATTGAAAAAAATTGGAAAAACAAACCCAACCCAATTAGCAAATGAGTTTGGGTTTTCAAAACCATTAAATAGATGGGTTGCAATCCAATCCATTGCCTTAAGAAATCGGGATCTAATGATTTCACTCATTTCACCCTTCAATATATAAGCTATAAAAGGTTATATACATATATATGGGTTGATCGGATTTTCCCATGACATCAAACCTAAGCTATATAGAGAAAATATAAAATATTTTTAAATTATGGAAATATTGCATAATAAACGTTTAAACTCATATATTCATAAAATTTGTAAATATGATTTGAATATCTTTACATATAGAGAAAATTAGTAACATAAATATATTAGAGTGTCGAGGAATATATGGAAGTGAATCAAAACGAATATTTAGAAATAAAAAATTCGAAGGTTAATACTTGTTTTTGCTATATAAATAGACATTCCAAAAAAATCTTTTAATAATTACCAAAACCTAAAAAAGCAACAAATGGCTTTTTACAAGTGTTTCCTCATCTTGTTCTTATGTGTGGCTGTTCTTCAAAATCTAGGTATGATAATCTTCTCACTCACAATTTTCATATATATATATATAGATATTATATTGTTTGATCTAAATCACATATTATACCCTTGTACTACATGAACCGTATACTTGCGGTAGAGTGGTCTTGGGAATATAAAACTCTGATTTGCGTCCATCAAGTTTTTGGCGCCGTTGCCGGGAACTAGTCACGGTTTTAGAATTAGGGTTTCATTGAGTCGAGATCCAGTCCTTCCCGAGTCTTTTGTTTGTTTTTGTTTTCTGCATTTTTCTTTTATTTTGAGTCATTGCATCTTTTTTGAGCTAAGCACTTGTCTGTTGCTTTCCTACGTGCACGATACATGTCTAGGAGTTCGAGAGGCAAAGAACTCCTCTTTGACCCCGATATTGACAAGACTACGCGAGCGTTAAAGAAATAGCAAAAAGCGAGGC
The DNA here is from genome assembly GCA_036759665.1 of Gynandropsis gynandra. NCBI lineage: Eukaryota > Viridiplantae > Streptophyta > Magnoliopsida > Brassicales > Cleomaceae > Gynandropsis > Gynandropsis gynandra. Next base: position 9,866,746 of record CM071874.1, read on the forward strand.
ATGGTAGTTCCGAGAATATTGAGGAAACGACAACTGAGCGAGAAACAGATTTATCTAGTGAAGAAGAGATGGCACAGGAGGAAGCACCGGAAACCTACGGGGCATACACAGCACCTAAACACACGCAGCTTCTCTCCTGCATTCGAAGGCCCGAGATAGACCGGAATAGATTTGAGTTACAGTCGGCCTTCATTCAGATGTTGAGTCAATCGCCATTCAGGGAACGATCTACGGAAGATCCGAACCAGCATCTCACTCAGTTCAAGATGTTGTGTTGCTTGCCTTCCCATTCTCAGTTAGGGAGCATGCACTAGAGTGGCTCTACACGCTACCCCCAGATTCTATTCATACGTGGAGCCAGCTCGAAGAACGCTTCATGATGCGATTTTTCTCACCCCAAAAGATACAACTATGGAAGAACAAGATTAATTCGTTTGAACGAGAGGATAGAGAGAGTCTTCCAGAGGCATGGCTGCGATTTAGAGGATATCAACACGAATGCCCACACCACGGGATGGATAAAAGATACCTCATTGCTACTTTCATTGAGGGTCTTCGTGATGAAGTTCGAGATTGGTTGAACGCTGCTTGTGGAGGTTCTCTACATGACCTCCCGTTCACCGCTATTGAGGCCAAGATTGAAAAGATGGCCAAGGGAAGAAATATTATGCCGGGGGAATTTAATCGCCGCAATCTAGCCAAGGGAGCGGACAACGAGGTGCTTGCATTGCGAGCTGAGCTTGCCGAGTTGAAGTTACAATTGGTAAATATGCACCAAGCGTCTCCCGATTCTCACGGATTCAAGGATGTTGCAGATGCGAATTATGTTGCCAATAATCCATATTCCAACACCTACAGTCCAGGTTGGAAGAATCATTCGAATCTGTCCAACAAGAACGTCAATAATGTTTTGAATCCGTTGTAAGGAAGTTACCAGGCAAAGCCATTTCTGAACCAGCAACAACACCAAAATTTTGAGCCTAGAACGCAAGGGTATCAGGGGTTTTAGCCGAGAGGAGCACCGGCGCCACTTCCGCAACAAGAAGAGAGGAACACTGGATCATGTCTATGCTCGCTGAGATTTTACAAGGACAAAAAGATCAAAACGCTGAGCTGATTAGCGTAAGACGAGATCAAGAAGAAGCAAAGAGGCGAATGGCGGAAATGCAGACGCATTTGAAAATCCTAGACACTCAAGTGGCACAAATTGCAGAAAGTGCTCCTAATCGACAAGGATTTCTACCGGCAAAACCTGAGCCAAATCCCCGTGAGTATTGCAATGCGGTCATGTTGAGAAGCGGGATAGAACTTGCGGACGTCACACCTCAGAATTTTGAGAGAGGAGAATGCTCAAAGAGTTCAACGAAGAAGCCTAGCGACCAAGAGCATCACAAGGAAGTACAAGTTCAGGATGAAGAAGAACCGTATGTGGCACCGCCACCAAGACGCCCTCCACTTCCATTTCCCTCACGCCAAATGAAACGAAATGATAATTCACAATTTGCCAAGTTCGCAGAAAGGTTGAAGAAGATGGAGATGGAGATTTCTTTCCACGAGGCAATCACGCAAGTCCCTTCCTACTCGAAGTTCCTCAAAGATATACTCACCAAGAAGAGTATAGTGGAAGATGAGATAGTGATGATCACCGCTGCGACACATGCCGTTATCCAACATGGGATACCAAAGAAATTACCCGACCCAGGTACCTTCGTCATCCCTTGCAAGCTCGGAACCATCTTCATCCACAATGCCCTATGCGACTTAGGGGCTAGTGTCAACCTCATGCGCTGGCTTTGTACAAGAAACTTGATTTGGGAGAGATGCAACCCACGAAGATGGTATTACATATGGCTGACCGTTCGGTGAAACACTCGATTGGCATTGTGGAGGATGTACCTCTCAAGGTAGGCGACTACTACGTCCCCGTTGATTTTGTGGTTTTGGACATGAAGGAAGATGATATTACACTGATCATTTTGGAAGACCATTCCTCAATACTGCCAATGCCATCATCGATGTTAAGGGGGTAAACTAACAATGAAGATAGGGGAAGATACTGTAGAGTCCGGACTGATCAAGAACCTCAAGCAACCACTCTTTGCAGAGTCCGTGTTCTCGGTGGATGTGTTGGACAAATCGGCAAATGAAATGCTCGAAGAGTCTATGAACGTTGATGTTTTGAGTGACCTATTAGATCCCACGGCTAGAGGTACGGATCAAGATGATGACAACGGGCACGGACAACCTTCGAGAGCTTCAAAAGAAATGCAAAGTAAAGGAGTACATGAACGGCCAGCACACACCAGCAAGCAAAGCACGACCAAGCACAGGCTAAACCCCAATCGTGCAACATTTTCGGCCAAACCCAGCAATATACGCCCAACCGTTCAGAATGACACGCTCGACAAAACGCTGCTCTTGAACATCAACATGATCGGGCAAGAGAAGAGCATGGGAGAGCTGGCTGATCTAGCAAGGCGGATAACAAATTCGAGTGGCATACCCGAACGAAGGACACGACGCAGGAGGCATCGCACACGAAGACAAGGACGACCACCTCAATAGTGATGAGGAGAGCATTTGGTCAAGCTTGCAACCTTAAACAAGCGCTTATCGGGAGGCAACCCGACTTTCGCACTTTTATTTCATTTTTTTTCGGACCTATTCTTATTCTTTTCACATTGATGTACTCGGTGGGTTGGTATTCCTTCTTTTGGATTGTGTGATTCTTGTTCACAGGTTTTTCGACGTCAATATCATCCTTGAGGAGGAGACGCATACAACGTCCAATCGCATCACCAACTCGGGACTGCAAGATATACAAGGTGAACACGTTCTAACCCTTATTTTCCCGTAGTTTGGTATGCGAGATTCTTTTAGGTCTTGAACACCGAGACGGTGTTTCATTCAAGTCTGGGGGAGTACTCGTCGGGTATAATGCATGTGAGTAGGATTAGATGTTGAGTTTTATTATTTCATTGTTATTTTTAGGAATAAACGGATGGATATCGAGTACGAATTTTCGAGCTTTAGTCATTATTTTGTGACATTGTAGAATCGTGAACAATAGTCTAGGTTTGCTTAGAAGTCTTTTGGATATCGATTAGTCGAGTAGTTGTGCTTAAAACCATGATCTATAGTTGCATTCACCTCCTAGGTTTCAGTACCAAGTATCCATATCTCCGTGTATAACGATTGATCTTTGCTTTGTTTGATATGTTTTGTCGTTCATTGATCATAAGATTCCACACGCTTATACTCCGCTGTCATCTTGGAAAAGTTTTTAACTATTTTAGGTTTATATTGGCATGAGTACATCGAGATCGATGGTTCGGGTCTAAGTGGTGGGTTGAGGCGCTATTCTACGTCCTAAGGGTTAGAGTTGAGGCGTAATCTTGAAAAAAAAGAGAAAAATGTTCTTCAATGACGCACCTCTTCACTCCGCTAAGGTTACAAAACCTTATGAGTGCGTCATAGGCATCCTGGGTCTAAGTAGAAAACCATCCCTCTTCGACTTAAACGTCCTAGGAACCAAGTGTGGATCTAGAAACAATGAGAAAAAAAGAAAAGAGAATAAGAATGGGAATACGAATTTAATGATATCTCAAGCTTAGGGGAATTGGTATGGAGATCGCTTGGACGTTGTCTAGGGGTATGAAATAGACTTAGGTCATTGGTAGGATTGCATGGCTCGTGACTTTGGGGTGATAGAAGTCTGAACTAGGTACGCTTAGGCTTACGTTCATGTGACGCGTTTTTTTGAATGATGGCTAATCCTTCGAAGTATTTGTGCTAGTGTCCATTGTTGTTTAACTCTTTTCTTGTACTCAACTCTAGATTTGCTCGAGGACGAGAAAAGAGTAAGTCTGGGGGAGTTTGATAACATGTAATCTGTCGTAGTATTTACACGATTCTGAGGTTTAGTTTTGATTAGATTTCTTGGACTTTACCGACTTACTGAGTTTATTCAATGATTTGATCTACCATTTCGTGTTTTGTGTAGGAAACGAAGGCATGAAGCAAAACACGAGTGATTACGGCAATTTCACCCCGAAAACGTGATTAAGTGACAAGATACAACATGTGCACGGCCACGGATCCAAATGGAACACTCAAGCATCAAGCAAAAGGAGCGGAAACAGCAAGTAAAGACCACACGCTCAGGCATGGAGAGGACCCGCTCGGGCTAAGGTTGAACAGATTATCCAGCGAACAGCAACACGACTCGGGCATGACTTGAACATGGTCGTGTGACCTTGCCCGCTCGGGCTGTAAAAGGAACCCGCTCGGGCTGCACTTAGGACCGAAAAGACCCGAAGATTGAACACGACTCGGGATGGTACACCACACGGTCGGGTAAACATGCCCGCTCGGGCTTGATGTGCTACACGCTCGGGCTGGCTTCTGCACGACTGGGTGGAAGTTGTACCCGCACGGGTCGCCATTCTCGGAACTACCTAGTTAGAGTGTTTGAACGGGCAATTAAAGAGGAAATAAGCCATCTAGGGCAAGAGGACGAAGCACAGACCAGAGGAGACACCCAGAGACACGCCAGAAAGAGGAGAGAACACGGTTGAAGACTTTGGGCCACCCAAAGGATTCATCCGAAGCCAATGCTCGGGATGATAGGAGAGATGAACACTTACTCCGTTTTTGTTTGTTTCCCTATGTCTTCTGAATAGATCTGTTGTCATGGGTTAGGGATGTCATTGTAATGGATAGTTTGATTTACTAAAGCTTGATTTCGGTTTTGTTCAATGAATGGTTCGATAGGTTATAGATATGTGAGTAATGCCTTCATACGTTGTTGATTTTATGCTTGAATAAGACTAGATCTATTCTACTGAGATTAGGCACGTTTGAGGGTAATTAGAGATTCGTCTAGGCTTGGAAGAGTCAGGCTTGAGTCTCATGAATCAACCTTCGAATGAATTAGATTAATGAGAATCTGAGCGGTCGGTTAATCTATTTAGGAACGGTAATAATCGAGGTAGAATTTCCATTGTTCATCATGCATCTAAGTGTAGATTTACTGTATCGGAAGGTGAGTACGTTTATATCTTAGATAGAGGATTTAGGCTTGGAAGAGTCATCTCCGTTTATAGAGGTTGAGTTTCCATCCGACGTTAGAGGTAGAATTCCCCATCGTTCTTCATGCATCTAGACGTTCCGCGCTACATAGGAATATGAGTGACGTTGATTCCCTAGGTAGAAGACTTAGGCTTGGAAGAGTCATTTCTAGCATTAGAGGTAGAGTTCCCTACTGTTCTTAATGCATCTAGACGTTCGGTAGGGGTGGGTAAATTACCCGGAAAACCCGACTCGATCGGAAACCTGTCCCGAACCCGCGTAAAATTACTCGAACCCGCGGGTTCGGGTTCGGGTTCGGGTAATGAAATCTCATTACCCGC
>CM071874.1:9882411-9899690 GCA_036759665.1 Gynandropsis gynandra
CATTCAAAATAGATCAAAAGCGGTCTCGGGATAGCCAAGGGCTAATCCCTTCTCCTAGAACAAACAAACTACTCGCTCATGCGTCTGTAAAGAAACATAAACATAGTGCTGGAATGGTGCCCGATCGGGCATGGCATGTGTGCCCGCTCGGGCACAAGGCAAAATTGTCCTAATTGCTTGCCCGAGTCATGCTAAATGGTCCACACAATTGGCCGTATGTTTTGCCCGATCGTGCAAGGGTTGTGCCCGACCGAGTGAGGCTTTTCCATGCTCAATCTCGTCCCGTTTGTCCCGTGATGATCCCCCAAGTTGCTCCTTAGCTCCGTGCATGTTCCTTTAGCTCCAAAATAGTCCAAATACGCGTAAAAACCTGTAAGAACATGAAAAGCACGAAAACAAGTAAAACGGATACGGATGAGAAGCACGAAAGCAAGTAAAACGGATACGGAATCATACGTAAAACATCACATATGTATCAAAAACGTCTCCTAAATCGTGCAAGAAATACGTATGAAAACGAGATGATCAATCGGTCATTGTTGGAAAAACGTTGTTTTGTAACCTTTTCGCCTCCGGTTAGCCATTCTAATTTTCTTTCTTTCCCTCTGTTTATATCAATTCACTACTAGAAAACAAAAATTCCGAATGGATCATGTTTGTCTAAATGAGCATCCATAAATGCAATCCATTCGTAAACCATCCGATATTCCAGACTAGAAATTTAATCCGAAAACCGTCTCTAAATCCGGACTAACCCGACTATTCGAAAATCGATGAAAAAAGTATCTAAATTACGGAAAAAAATTTGTCAGAATATTTTTTATCGTAAAACAAATTACAGATGAACCAACGGTTGTTCGAAAATTTCCAGATGGGTCACGACCATCCGCCAACATTGTCGACGGATCGCGACCCATCTAGGAATTCCCAGAAGGATCATGGTCCGTCCGAAATTATTTTCACAACAAAAAAATTTAAAACTAAAAAATATAATGAAAATTCATAACTAATGATATTAAATATTAGGTTTTACAATTATAAATATACATATTTGTTATAACAAATTTAACAAACTCGTTGGTGGTTGTGAATTATCATCATCGGCTTCGTCGTCGCACACATCCTAATCAATAGAAGACATTTTTGCCTTCAGCAAACACATGATCGTAGTTGTTGTGTCGTGCTTATTCTTGATGTTTTCTTGTAGAATGCCCACCATTTGTTGTTGTGTCTCGTGCAATGTCTGTTCTTATTGTATCATTTTGTTACGCATTAACATGTGTTCTTTTGTTGTTTTTGCTTTACCTTGAAAAAGTTGAATGTTGTGATGTCATTCGTCCAGACCAAAAATGCGACCTTTATACGCTATAACTTGCTATTAAATAAATTTTAAATTTCAATATTAGAGAATATAAACTTGGAAATTATATTCATCTTGAAATTTTAAATTGACTTCAAGATACAACACGTTGTATTCTTCTTGACTTAGAGAGAGTTCTGATTTTGTTCTCTCTCGATAGAATTTGTGACACTCGTTCTGATGCATACTCTAAATATCATCGTGAACATTTTTTGCTCTACCATCTACCTTGAACCATCAAACATTTTATCCGTACGCTCGAACAATTCAATGTATGATGGTTCGATGCACTTCTCTTTCGCCTGAAACAAATTAAAAATATATAATTAATTTTTTTTTAATTCTGAAATCTTACCATTTGTTCTATACTTCTGCGAACGAACGGGATCCTACTATATGTGCATTCATCTCATAACCTTACCTATATGAACGACGAGATTGACTTGCTCACTCGCTTCTTTTTTTAAAAAATCTGGGATCATCCCAATAAGCACACATGTCTTCCCAAACATCAGACGCCAACCATATGGGTTTTCCTTTCTTCTCTCGATCATTTTTAATTTCGTTCACGAGAGATTTCAATTGAATTTCCACAACCTGTTCAAATTCGAACTTTACTAGTCTGGTAATCTTGGGATTCCAATAAAGTATTTTCTGTAAAAAAATTTAATCAATTAGTTTATAAAAAATATTTTATGAAATTTATTATATTTACTAAAAACGTACCACAAAAGTTTTGCACCATCGCTCCTTATATCGGGATCAGACCACGTCCAATTATAATATGGATTCATCATCCTTATATATGACGAGAAACCTGATCATAACCAAACATATACATCAAAATTGAACTAAATAACTATTGAATTAATTTGTTACAAATTTTAGTTCAATTTTATTAATAGTTACCATTGTGTGACGTTTTCAAGACTAGGATCTAGATGCATAAGTGTGCATCTTTCTTCATCTATTGCTAATAACTCTTCCATCATTGGCTCGTGATGTATCTGAGACATTGTTGCCTCGACCGGTGGAGGCATTGGTTTGTAATACAGAAATGACATAAATTGCACTGATCCAGAGTTCTGAAATAAAGTCGGATTCATAAAATCAAAAATCTTGGGTCGAAAAGTCGAGTTTGTTGTGGAGGTGACGGCAAGTTAGCAATTTCTTCGGATTGGGAACGTTTTCTCGAACTACCATCTCTTCTAACGCGATGAGACATGCTAAATTTTAAAATTTTTATTAGAATTTTAATACTTTTAAACATTACTTTAATATTAATGCTACAAATCGTTGACAACTCATCGGGTTATCAACAACATCTTTGACAACACAATGACACCATTGTGATGAGATATTGAAGGTAAGGTTTCGTTGATTACACAATGTTGTTAACGGAACCGCTGACAACTCGATCGTCCATAAATTTGCAGACGAATGGCGGACAGATCTCTAGTCCGTCCGGAATTTTCGGATGACATCACTGCCTGTCCGGAATTGTACACAGGTTATCATTATGTCCCTAATTCATCCCCATTTACGGATGTATTCCTCAATATGTCCACAATCCATTCGTAGTCCGGACAGTCATTGCTGTCTAAAAATTTCGTTTGGAAATTTCAATTTTCTTGTAGTGATCTAATACTTTTGAACTCTCATTACCCTTAAAATATCCAAGTCAACTATGTTCCTCTTGATTTAGTTCTATTCGCAAGGTTCATATATTGTGTTCCCAGGGTGTTCGACGAAATGCTTATTTGAAATGAAGACTAAAGATGAAGAAAACTCACGTGATAGAAGCTTAGCCAAAAACATCAGTCACAAAGCTCGTATTCAAGTATTCGTAGATACTCGATTAATTGTTCCTCTAAACTTTAGGTAGCCAACGGTGTCCATCCTTATCATTGACATCATTTTTGTACTTTAAATATTTTCTATTTTTTTTTTTTGGAAAAGCAAAAGAGTGTGATTTTGTTCTACCAAAACTAATATTATATAGATATATATTATACAAACATGAAGCAAAGGTGTGGTTTTTTATTTCTTCTTCTAATCGATGATGTGAAAGGTATTAATTTTTGCTGGCCGAAAAGTATTTGACATTTTTTTAGACACGTTTAAATGGGAATTTTTATTTTAAAAATTGAATATTATTAGATGTTAGGCGGAAGTGGAAAAAGTTCACAATTTGTTAAATAGATAGAAAAATATTATATTAATATTCTATTTATCTATTACTATTATCTATTTTATTATTTTTTCCTGTTAATTGTTTAAAATAAATAAATCTAAATATTCATCTTTTATATTTTTATGCATTGTTAAAACTTACCTTACCTATTGATTAAATATCCCCCAATATTTGTGAAGAATAAATAACTAAACATTTTATGGGAGTTTAAGATAAAATTTTAAAATTTCAGTAGAAAATATATGATTAAATTTTTTGAAAAATCGTCGGATGAAGACAATCCATCAGAGAATAATACACATTTGTCCAAAAAAAATTATATCAGAATATTTTTTCTTGTAACTAAAAAATTATATTAATTTCTCCTTATTATACTTCGTAGTACCGTAATCTTTATATATATATATATCAACATATAAAACCATCAAGAGAAACTCAAACCATAATCCGGATTATATTAGGATTTTTTCTTTTTAACTCCAAAATATATTTCTTTCACCTAACAATATCCAAAAAAGAGTTTGAATATGTAATTATTTATGATAATCTTCATATTATCAGATTTTATTCAATTTTGAATATTTTGATATTGATTAAAATTACTCTATTTTATTCAATTTTAGATCTATTTATTCAATTGAATTTTTTGAGTTTTATAATTTTTTTTAAATATTAGTAGAGAGAATGTTAACATATTTAAATAATTTCACAAATTTAAATAATTGGAAAAAATAAAATTAGATCTAATTTAAAAAAATAAATCAGATGATAACTAACATCAATGAATAATTGAGCTAATTATCCATTACTATTTTTGTTTGATTTAAATGGATGTGATTTTATTTCGATTTTTTTAAATTTTGATTTTTATCTAATCTTTCAATTTTTAGGGTGGTTGTTAAATTGTTTGCTAAATTCAAATGTTCAAAAGTGAAACTCTAAAAAATCAACCGATTTTATCAAAATCGATCCAATTTTAATTCGAAATTGATTTTATTTTATTTTTATTAAAATCGATCCAATTTTATTTTGAAAGTGATTTGATTTTAATTCGATTTTAATTTTATTTTTATATCGAATACATTTGCTTTTTTATCTGAAACATTATCCGATATAGATAATATATATTTTTTACATCTTAAATTTTTGGAGTCTAATTAATAAAAAAGGGTTTACCATTTCTCAAATGGATGTGTGATTAAATGGTTGATTTAAGGGGAAAACCCCATAAAAAAGATTTTGTTACAGCTTCTTTTATTATAATAAAAGAATTTCGAAGGAAGAAATCAATACGAGGAAGGAGAGTCGATCACACCGCCTGCAACTTTTCTCATCTGTCCTCTATAAAGGTTATCGCTTCTGTACCGGGACGATTCCAGCACATTTTCCTGAGAAAATCTCTCGGAAAATCGGTAAAACCATGGCGCAGACTCAAGTAACGATGGAGGTTGGCAATGATGGAGTTGCCGTCGTCACCATCTCGAACCCTCCCGTTAACTCACTTGCGCATCCGAGTGAGTTTTTCATCCTTCATCAAGCTGTTTTTGTTTCTCTAATCAGATCAATTTTCACTTAATAGTTTTCTCTCTCTGTCTCTTTGGGCGGTGGAATTCGCAGTTATTTTTGGCTTGAAGGAGAAGTTTCAAGAGGCGATTCAGAGGAATGATGTGAAGGCGATTGTGTTGACCGGTAATAGTCTAAATTGTTAGCCGTTTCTCTAGATTCTCAGCTGAATCTTCTTTTCTTAATTGAATGAATAAAGAATAGCCGAACTCATTGTCCCCTTTTTGTTGATTTTGCTAATTATTATATTGATTTTACTAATTATTATATTGATTTTGTTAATTGCTATTTGAGCAGAACATATTTTCAAGAGTTCTTGTCTTTCCCAATTCTGCTGCTGTATGTTGCTTATGATGTTATGGTCCTTGAATTCCAGGGAAAGGTGGAAGATTTTCAGGCGGTTTTGACATTAATGTCTTCCAGAAAGTTCATAAATCTGGTTACATCTTGTTCTTGAGTATCTTACATTGGAGATTCTTGGCTCCGGGCTGTATCATATGTTTGTTCCTTTGTCGGCAGGAAATATCTCCCTTTTGCCCAAAGTATCTGTTGATCTTGTTTGCAACCTTATTGAAGGTCTGCTGTTTTTTTTTGTTGCTCCTATTAAAAAACTACTAACCTTGCACTAAAAGAGATGGGGATGCTGTTTTCTGACTATGGCAGACTCCAAGAAGCCTGTTGTTGCTGCAGTCGAAGGATTAGCTCTGGGCGGTGGCTTAGAGCTTGCAATGGTTGGGCTATAATTTCTGTCACCCTTTGCTATCTTCGAAGTAATTTTATATTTTGTATTGGTTATGAAATATCCACCTTTAAATATACTTTAGGGTTGTCATGCTCGGATTGCTGCTCCAAGAGCTCAACTAGGCTTACCAGAACTGACCCTCGGAGTTATTCCAGGTTTTGGAGGTAGGATTGTTTTTCCTTCTTTTTTCCCCATTCTGTTGACAGTATGATGTAACTGATTGGACTTGATTGCTATTGTGGTCATCTTTAATATACTAGTTAGCTTATGAGTGTATTGTGTTGTTTATAAGGGACCCAACGCCTTCCGAGATTGGTAGGCCTCACAAAAGCAATAGAAATGATACTGGTAAGTATAAAAAATGGTTTCAGTTACTTATCATCTAAACTACTCAGCGTGCCAGATCTGATTCATGCGATTTGTAAATTTACACTACTGTGCTTCTGGTAATGTTTCAGCAATCAAAGCCCATATTTTCTGAGGAGGGGCTGAAGCTAGGTCTTGTAGATGATGTTGTGTCTCCTGGAGATTTGTTGAGTGTTGCCCGTAAATGGGCGCTAGACATCGCGGATAGACGCAAACCATGGATACGCTCTCTTCACAGGACTGATAAGATTGGCTCGTTATCTGAAGCTCGTGCAGTATTAAGAAATGCACGACAACAGGCCAAGAAAACAGCGCCAAATATGCCTCAGCACCATGCCTGCATTGATGTGATTGAAGAAGGGATCGTCCATGGAGGATACAGTGGGGTCCTTAAGGTAATATTTGCTTCAGTTTTGAGCCTTTACAGCAATGCTTTCCTTGCTGGTGTCTCTTCAACATGTCTCATCGATTCACTGTTTGTTTGCTTATGGTGCTCGATTGGTGGTTTTAGGACTCTAGTCTCAACCAACTAGGGTAGCAAGGAGGCTTTCTTTGCAAGAATCAAACCATCAATTTTGTAGGTTCTTGTGCATGAGATCTTTTCTAGCGTGGATAAGCTATGTGATTCATTGTGCAGGAAGAAGAAGTTTTCAATAAATTAGTATTGTCAGAGACGGCAAAAGCTCTTGTTCATGTGTTTTTTGCACAACGTTTGACATCAAAGGTGAGATTATTATGCCTTGCAGCATTGGTTATTCATGCTCTACTATCTGATCTTTGTTTTTGCAAAACATGTCTAGTTTGGAATTCCCGTTGTGGCATTTACGTGCAAACTGATGCATTGCATTTGATTATCTTTGTACCTCTAGTTTCAACATTTACCATTCTAGCTTTGCATCTCTCTAAAACTTTGCAGGTGCCCAATGTAACTGATGTTGGACTGAAACCAAGGCCTGTGAAAAAAGTTGCAGTTATTGGTGGAGGCCTGATGGGTTCTGGAATAACTACTGGTCTTCTTTTAAGCAACATATGTGTTGTACTTAAAGAAGTCAGTTCAGAATACCTTCTAAGGGGAATAAAATCAGTTGAAGGTTATTATCTCATCCATGACATTTGCATATTTATTTGCTAGTTGCTGTCTTAGATATATCAACGAGTTCACTGGGTACCGCATAGTAGTTTATGTACTAATGAATTGAATTGGTTCATAACATTTTTAGATCACAAAAGAATATAGAAGCCACCAAACTTTAAGATAGTTATTTCTGTAATTCCTGGGGGAGTATCTAATTTCTAGGCTTCATTTGTAATCTTGGTACAGTAGCTAATCTAAAGTCCAGTGAAAAGGAAATCAAGTGTGTACTTGCATAATCAAATTTTTAGGGCTCATTTGTTCTCTTGGTACAGTAGCTGCAACAAATCAATAAAACCCAATTGAAGCCTTCCTTCCCATTCTGAAAATTATGATAACTTTATTCTTTCATGTAACAGAAAATGTTAAAGGTTTGATATCGAGGGGAAAGCTGACACAAGATAAAGCAGAGAAGTCCCTCTCTTTGCTTAAAGGAGTACTTGATTACACGGAATTTAAAGATGTGGATATGGTCATAGAGGTCTGCTTAAATTTTAATGATTTGCTTTTATGCTCTTGAAATTTGGATTCTTCATTTTATTTTTATGTGCACCCAATAGAAGAGCTGGATACGGTTTGGGTTTGGAAGTCAACTAGTCCATATTTTCTTCTCCTAAGTGCTTGCCTCTTTTATCATTTTCCAGGCGGTAATTGAAGACATTACTCTGAAACAAAACATATTCAGAGAAATTGAGAAGGTTTGTCCTCCTCACTGCATTTTGGCAAGTAATACATCTACTATTGACCTCAATGTAATTGGAGAGAAGATCAGCTCAAAAGACCGCATAATTGGTGCACATTTCTTCAGGTCTGCTCCGTCTTTTAAGTGTTCTTAAGATTTCTCTGTTTTTATCATTCCTTTTGTAGCTTCATTACCAGTTAGATGTGAAAAAGGTTCTATTATTCTGCTTATTCTATGAAATACTCTTTGCCTTATATCTTCCTGACACTCTCGTGTTTCTCCATCACAGTCCAGCTCATGTGATGCCCCTTCTAGAGATCGTTCGTTCGGAAAGTACTTCTGCACAGGTGATTCTGGATCTCATGACACTTGGAAAGACCATAAAGAAAGTTCCTGTTGTGGTTGGCAACTGCATAGGCTTTGCAGTGAACCGAACATTCTTTCCATACACACAAGCTGCACATATGTTGGTTCATTTAGGAGTAGACTTGTACCGAATTGACAGGGTCATTACCTCATTCGGCATGCCCATTGGTCCTTTCCAGTAAGTCTCCCTTTGTGTTTGAAATACTCTCGTTATATAATTTCACCATTTTGAAGGGTCTTTCTGACATGACCCACTTGTCAAAGGCTTGGAGACTTGGCTGGATATGGGGTTGGCATTGCTGTTGGGAAAATATATCAGAAGGCCTATGGTGACCGTATTTTCAGTTCCCCATTGACTGAACTGCTGATTAAGAATGGGCGAAATGGTAAATCTTTGTGTTTACTTTATAGTTCTCAGATGTTATTATGCTAATATATGTATTATCAGGGAAAAGCAACGGGAAAGGGTTCTACTTGTATGAAAAGGGAAGCAAACCAAAACCTGATCCATCGATGCTTCCTATACTTGAGGAATCTAGAAGGCTTGCCAATATCATGCCTGGTGGAAAGGTAATGAAAAGCTCTTATAAAGATAGCGTGTGGTTCTTGTGAAGCTCTTGACCCAACATTGCCGTATCATTCTTTCGCAGCCTATAACAGTTACAGACAAAGAAATTTTGGAGATGATAATGTTTCCTGTGGTTAATGAGGCTTGTCGTGTCCTTGACGAAGGAGTTGTGATCCGAGCCTCGGACCTTGACATTGCTTCTCTTCTTGGAATGAGTTTTCCTTCTTACCGGTAAAGATTTAAAACTACACAAACCCCATCTACTCTTTCTGAGAATTATATTTCAACATATGCTCTGAATCTTATTGCCTTTGCGTTTTGCATGGAAACCTGTTTCTTTGTTTTGCCCTAGTAATCTCTCTTGCTAAGTTCCTAACAATTGGCAGAATCCTGAAACTTAGCCCTTGCATGATATGATTAATATATGTCATTTTGGTATTGCCTCTTAAGTATCTGATGAATCATTTCTTGTGATAAACCTTTTCTGATTTCAGCGGAGGAATTGTTTTCTGGGCTGACACAGTTGGGGCAAAGTACATATACGAAAGGCTGAAGATGTTGTCAGAAACTTATGGTGGCGGCTTTTTCAAACCTTCGAGGTTTTTGGAAGAAAGGGCCATGAAAGGAATGCTTTTGGTAAGAGTTCTACCTTGTTTCGTTAACATTTACATATAAATTTGCACGAGGAAAAGTAGCAATGTGGTAGGATTATAATAACTATGGTTTCATGAGGAAAATGACATGAAGCTTTATGATATTAGCAAGTGAATGTCCAAGAATTGCAATGTAGTTAAGAATTTGAGAGTGGTATTTTAATCATATGAGTATGTGGCTTTTGGAAATGCAGAGTGAAGCAGCTTCATCATCTGGAGGGACAAAGTCTCGTTTGTAAAAGAGGCAAGAGTAATGTCTTTCTACACTATCTATTGAAAACGCAATAAAGTGTAAGGTTTAATTTCCTGTCAGAATAAATTAGCTTAAAAGGTCAAAATTTGTACTTTCTTTAAACATCTTCTTTGCTTTTCTCACAAGGCTCTTACCATTAATAATTCGTTGATGATTATTATATGTAAACGTCCTTTCCTTTCCGCGCAAAGTGTTCGTTCTTGCGCACTGAATGGTTTAAAAACATGTAAATTGAGGCGGTGGCGGCTACGCGCGGTTTGGGCGCGTGTAGCTATCGTTTTGTTAAATCAAATTAGAGACTCAAAGCACTTTCATAGCCCAATAGGAAAAGTGAAGCCCTATAGCTAGGAACCAATTACTGACCCAAATGGAGAAAGCCCAAAAGCGAATATTTTAATTTTGATAAGTTATAACGTCTAGATTAATATATGTCTAGTTGATTAATCGGTGTTAGGCGGTAGTCTCGCGGTCATATTATTTAAAGTTAACTATTTTCGTTTTTAATTACTTATTTCATTTTGAAAAGTTATAACGCCAAAAATTCAAAGTACATCAAATTTAGTTTTTAACGTTCTAAATGGAATGAATGCATGTACATACTATTTTAATTAATTATTTTCAATTTTAAATAAAAAAAAAACTAAAACCATTATAACCATAAAAATTTAAACTATAATAAATTTAATCATAAAATTTATGATATTTAAATATTTTCTTATTAATTATACATTCTAATTTTCCTTCTGATTTACAAATCCGTGTCGTTGAATAAAGACTTTTTCAATTCAACATCATCATCGTCGAACTCTTCATAACTAGAATTTGCAAGGAAATTAATTTGGGATAAAGGTTTATTCCCCTAAAATATCGCGTTTTAATTTTATTTTTCAAAAATTATACATTCAGTTTATTCCCTTAAAAAAGATTGTATTTCAACGTATTTTAAGATTTTGGTTATTATAAACGTAATATATTTTCTTAAATATTAATGTATTTTTAAATTTTGTTTACTATCAATGCAGTGTCATAAAAGTTGTTGGTCGCCTAGACGCCCGACGGTACCAAGCCGCCCAGTCTAATGGAACATTCGTTCAATTAGTCGATCGAGAAAAATCGACGACTAGTTAGTGCTTGGGCAGCCGATTAGGCGGAAATTGACCATCTAGATTGATTTTAAAACAAATACACCAAAACGACGTTGTTTTGACTATATTAAAAAAAAACTTAATCAAAACGACATTGTTTTGGTCGTTTCGTTTTAAAAAAAATTGAACCAAAATTTTGTTTTTGGTCATTCGTCCATCTTAGCAATCTCGTAAAGCTCTAATTCAATGATTGAGAGTTAAAATCATTTTGGTACCGACATATAAATTACTCAAATATACTACAGATATTAGTTATTTAGATCTTTATTAATGTTTTGTTATGTTTATGATATGATTAATTAATTTATATAACTTTATATTTTATATATAATATTTTGTTTGTTTATATTATTTTTTAATATATTTTAATTTTAAAAATTGATATATATTAAGAAATAAAACAAAAACAAAAACGTCTAGTCGTCGACCAATCGCCGACTAATTCGACTAGTCGCTAGGCGCTGACGGGCCGTCCGAGTAACGCTAAGCGACTTTTACAATACTGTATAAAAGTAACATATTTTCTTCAATAATAATGTATTTTAAAATTTTGGTTATTATAAACGTAATATATTTTCTTTAATAATAACATACTTTTAATTTTGGTTATAAGAGTCAAAGATATAAGAATAAATATCAAATATGATATTTATTTTTGTTTCAAAGCATAAAAAAGATATTCTAATTATGTTCACAACCTAATGATGTTGAAGTTCAATTTAAAGCGATAATTTCTTGACAATAATATATGTTGGATATGTAAATCCGAGATATGAAAATATGTGGAATTCATCCATGAAAATGAAAAACAATGGTGTTTTTTTATAGAAAGATAAGGGATATGTGGGACGCATAAATGGATATGTTGCATAAATAGATATGCTAAAATACGAAATGAAAAAAAAAAGCTAATGAGATGCAAATAATAAATCATAAATAGAGTTCCGATTCGAATTCGACTAGATAAAAAAAAAGTCCTGCCTATAGTCTATAACGATATTTATATGTTATTGACCAATGTTCTAAAAATATAATTTTCAATTTCATTATCAAACACATTTATAAAGTTTAAGAACTTAAAACCCAAAAAAAATCAAGATCAAACTTTTCATTGTGCAATTCACATGCTTTTAATGACAGTCTTTCACCATATATATATATATATATATATATATATATATATTTATTGTACATGTTGAATTCAAGATTTACGGCAATATATTGCTTTTCAAACTCTCTATGTTAAAATGTCCCAACACTCCATATAAACCATCTATAACCATATGATTCAAAGCAGTTTTTGGATATTTGTAGAAATGGAATGAGTTAAGAGATAAACTTATAATTGTGGAGGACTATCCAATCAACCTTTGGATTTTTCATCACACATAAATAGAACACGTCCGTAATTACGCTCTAAATTAGCCAAAGTTGATTTGAATTCATTGTTTGCTACCAAAATACCTCAACAAATAAAATTCATAGCAAGTTTCGTATCTCATCAATCATTCGAATTCGAATGACTCTACCAAAGGAACAAAGATTTCATAAAAAAATAATATAAGGGCAATACTAAATACTCATCATGGTATTTTAAGCACATTTGTCTTTGTAACTTTTAGAATTCCTAGATGCATCTTACTCAGAATTACAAAATATCATCTTCAATTGTATTTTTATCTCGATCAAATACCTATTTTGGAAGACTTGAAACAAATATCTATCTTAGAATTTACATATAAGTTCATGATGCTTCTCTTTTTATGATCACTCCAATCTTTTATCATCATATAATAGTCACTCAAAAGTTCTTATTTTTCATGCATCTTTTGCAACTCTTTAGTAACATTGTCTTTTAAACACGACAACCTCAATAAATATTGATTTGAAGGTCCCCAATCAGATCCAAGTTGCCCAAGTCCATTGGCAAACCAAAAAGAAAACTATCTTAGTTAATAGAAAAGAAAACTATCCAAATTGATATAACCACCTACCGCAAAACTGACGAACATTGCGCATTCGTTTCTTGAAAAGTGCTTTTTACTCAAAAAAAGACTCAAGATTGATGGTATTAACAAGCTTATCCATTGGGCTAAGATACTAAGTCCACTTATCTTTTTCCAAATCCTTCCAATTCATCCATACCATATTATGCATCAATATCCTCTCGTGCTCTGGACTCTCTTTCTTCTTGTTTCTTTTTACTTTATTTTTCTTTATTTCTAAGTCAACCTTAATATATTTCTTTATATCATCTTTTGAAATATTGGAACAACTAGCAACATTGCATTTAATATGATTGATATGTTCTCTCATTCTATGTGTGCCTTCAAATATCACTTTTTCACATAATCAATACTTTACTTTTTCAGAGTTCAACGGATCACATAAAAACTCATATGACATTCAATATCTTCTAAATAATGCTTCCTACGTGCGAAAGATGTCACTTCTATAGTCTAAATTAGGAGGTGGAGGCTGAAGAAGATCCCACAAATCTTTGCAATCAACCAATCTGATCATCAATCCAAAACAAAGAAAATATATTATTACAACTGATTGTAGAGTCATAAAATCATATGATCCCATCAACACAAAGTATACCATACCATCCCATCATCACAAACCCAAATAACATCACCACATACTCATTTGACTCATGTTTAAACATAGTTCACAAGCATCTAAACCTTGGCGACATTTTGTGCAGGTCAATGTGAGCAATTTGTGAACACAATGTCCATATCACAAACATGAAATTCGTATCACGAACAAATAGGACAAATGACAAAGGCAAAACAAGAAATACCTTTTCTGCAAAAAGAATCAAACACGACAAACATAGAAAGGGCGATAGAGGGCAATGACGAGCGACTTTGAACACAAACGAGTTCAAAAACAAAAACACAAGCAATGAAAATTTTGACTTCATCTTTTAGGTCTTGTAGAAACCAAATTGACGGCAGTTCTTATTTAAAAATGGCATCAACTAGTCGACAATTCGTGATTAGTTTGGCGCTGACTAAAGATCAACTATGTATATTTTTGTTTGATCACGCCGAAGGTCTAAATGGTCGCCGAACCTAAACGACCACCCAAAATATTTTTGGGTAAAACTCCTATTTCCACCCAAACTTTGCGTACTTTGCTTATTCCCCCCTCGTGTATCACACTCATCCTATTTCCCCCTCATCTATCACCCCTAATCTTATTCCCCCCTCAAGTTTTTTAATTAAGCCTATTCCCCCACGCTGTTTAAAATTCTGTTAAATATCCAGAATTTTGACCCAAACCCTAAAAACCCATCAATTTTGACCCGATTTCATACCCAATTTTGACCCGACCCGACCCGACCAAAATTAAAATTAAATTAAATCCGGTTTACCCAATTATTTACCCAGTCCGGTTTAATATAATTTTGACCGGTTTACTGAATTTTGACCCAACCCAATTTATTATAATTTTGACCCGGTTTACTGAATTTTGACCCGGTTTTGTTGAAATTGTCCGGTTTTGATGAAATTGACCCGGTTTCTCCCGGTTTTGCTGGAATTTTTATCCGGTTTGCTGAAATTAATCCGGTTTTGACCCGGTTTTGTTGAAATTGACCCGGTTTTTTCCCGATTTTGATGGAATTTTTATCCAGTTTGTTGAAATTGATCCGGTTTTGACCCGATTTTGTTGAAATCGACTCGGTTTTGTTGAAATTGACCCGATTAACAATCTAAACTATAGCACTTTAATTCTATTCGCCCATAAACTTTTTTCTCATCCGATTCCCTCCTAAACTATCGTTACTAATCCTATTCCCCTCTGAATTTAAACATTCATCATATTCCCCCCCCCCTCGGAACTATATAACCTCAAGCTTATTTCCCTCCGAACTATATGACTTCTAACCTATTTTTCCCTAAAAAAAATTGTACATTCAACGTATTTTCAAAATTTTGGTTATTATAAACGTAACATATTTTCTTTAATAGTAACGTATTTTTAAATTTTGGTTTTTATAAACGTAATATGTTTTCTTTAATAGTAACATGATTTTACATTTTGGTTATTATAAATGTATCATATTTTCTTTAATATTAATGAATTATTAAATTTTGGTTATTATATTTATTTTTGTATGAATGATAAAAATATTAAAATAAAAATACTTTAAAATAAAATAAAAAATACTAAAATATCTGCAATATGAACGAAAACACACAATTCTAACGATTACAAAATGATAAAAAAATCATACATTTATAATCATATAATTCTTTTAAAAAGTATTTGAGGACTGAGAAATTAAAATAAAGAAAAAATATCTTTGTATAATGGTCTTCCTTTAAAAGTGTAACTTATTGACTAATAAAAAATGAGCTGCGTGTAATAACGATGTATCTTTGTTACAAAATATAGCAAGTAGGTGAATATTATTGGTTTATAATAAATTTAGAAATATATTCTTATTCATCGGATAAAACACATCGATTTACATCTTCAAGCATCTATCTTCAAACATAATCTAATTAGATGTGTTTTCGTTAGAACCTTAATTCTCATTTTTATGGAATGCGATGTGGTAATTTATTAATTTATAAATAATATACAAATTGAATAAAACAACTCTAATATTCTAAAATATCCTATCATCCATCGTAGTTCAATTAACAAAAATAAAATGAACAAAAATACGTTTTGCATTTAGATTACACTTTCGATGAATAAAAAAATATATTTTCACAAAATTATTCTTTGCTTGATAAAATTATATCATCTAAAATTTACAATTTTATAGTTCATGTAATTTATTTATATCTTCATCTATCTAAATAGGATGTACATACATATATATATATATATATATATTTTCTCTTTGTTTTAGTTTCTCAGTCCTCAAATACATTTTAAAATAATTATATGATTACAAAGTATGATTTTTTATCGTTTTGTAATCGTTAGAATTGTGTATTTTCTAGATATTTTAGTATTTTTTATTTTAATTTAAAGTATTTTTATTTTAATATTTTTTATCAATCATAAAAAAATATAAATATAATAACCAAAATTTAATAATACATTAATATTAAAAAATATGATACATTTATAATAACCAAATTTAAAATTATGTTACTATTAAAAAAATATATTACGTTTATAAAAATCAAAATTTAAAAAATATGTTACTATTGAAGAAAATATGTTACGTTTATAATAACCAAAATTTTGAAAATACGCTGGATGTACATTTGTTTTTAGAGGGAACAGGTTAGAACTCATATAGTTCGGAGGGAAATAGGCTAGAGATTATATAGTTCGGGAAAAATAGGCTAGAGGTTATATAGTTCGGGGGGAAATATGATGAATGTTTAAAGTTTAGGGAGGAATAGGATTAGTAATGATAGTTTAGGGGGAATCGGATAAGAAAAAAAAAGTTTATGGGGAAATAGGATTTAAGTGTTATAGTTTAGGGAGGAATAGGCTGTTTTAAAAATATTTAACAAAAAAGTTAACAGATGGAGAAATAGGATGATTTTTTAAAGTTTATGGGGAATAGGATGAGCAATGATAGTTCAGGGCTCTGTTCTAAAAATCGGCCTAGATGGTGCCTAGGCGTTAGTCGGTGACCGGACGTCCCGATTAATCACTAATCGGAGGTTCTAGGCGGACCGGGCGCCTAGGCGAGCTAGGCGGTCTAGGCGGACGTCTAGGCGGACGATTAATCGCTAGGCGGCCGTTTAGGCGGTCTAGGCAGCCGCCTAGGCGGTATTCTAGTTTTAAAGGTATAAAAAAAATTTTGAGACAAAAAAAACTTTAACAACTAGTTTATCAAGATAATAACGAAATCAGAATACATTAGAATGAGTAAATGATTACAAAATTTATTTATTTATTTTCATTATAGTTATATAAATAATCATTTGTTTCTTGTGTAAGTGAGTATGCGCAAAAAGACGAAACCGACTTGATAGTAAAAGGTTGAATAATCTTGTTTATTTTTAATTCAATGTGAGGTTGATGGTTTAAAATAAAAATAAATGAATAAGACTTTGCATGTGTTTCTATCTAATGATCCATATCATTTCAATATTGGATTGTTGATAACGGAAAAACGGACGCGGACGCATTTCTATCTACATATCATTTCAATATTGGATTGTTGATAACGGAAAAACGGACGATGAATCAATGGAAGAATATGAAGGATCAAACCAAAATGTGTTGACGTGTGAATGTTCAAGAGATCGAGCAAATGGATGATTT
>CM071874.1:9899739-9910923 GCA_036759665.1 Gynandropsis gynandra
TAATATTACATTATATATATATATATATCGGCCTACCCCGCCTAGACAGCCCGCCTACACCGTCTAGACGCTCTAGGTGCTAGGCGTTGGGTGTCCGCCAGCCTAGCGCCTAGCGTTTTCTTGAACCTTGGTTCAGATTAATAGCATGGGAGAAAAAATTTAGGGAGGAATAGAATTAAAATGTGATAGTTTAAGGGAATGAACCTTTTTCTCGTATATAAATATAATCATTTAAAATTTTAAAATTATAATCAATATATTTAAAAAAATTCTTTGTACTTAAAATTATAAAATTTAACGTACAACAAAATTTAAATTACTTTTGTTTCGATGATGAAATATGTAAATTTTAAATTTGATGTTTTTACCAGAAAATTTTAATGTATATACATTATTGGATAATTTCAGTAATACAAATATTGAACAATAAAACGAATACGCTTTGAAGTTATTTTATATCATTCTCTCGAGGAATCTAGATATTCAAGACCAAGTGACCCTTCTTACAAGCTTGTGTCCTGAATGAAAACTGTATAATTTTTCTGTCCGAACTAAAAATCATTTAATTGCTACAAGATATCATTTGAAATTTCTATATTGATTAAAGTAACGAGATAAAAATGATTTTCATATTGTTAAAAACCTTTATTACTAAATAATCCTTGAACGTGGAGTAAATACACATTCTTTTTCATTAATAAATTTATTGAATTAATATAATTTATCTTAATGCGACCTCTTCGCGGAATAAAGAAAAAAGGGTCCAACAATTAGCTTGTAAAGATTAGAAAAAAATAAAAACAAATGTTTTGTAAAAGAAATGGATATATGACTCGTACAAACAAAAGGCCAATGGTCACCAAAATTTTGGAAGACTTATTTGGGAACCTACTTCAAGACCAAAGCATGTCCTAAGCAAAAACATCACTGTGATTGCCAATGGCAAAACAATGTACACAACAACCATACTTATCTCTAGATATCGAAAACCAAACATATCACAGCTCTCTAAATCTACACCAGCCGCCGCGAATCAACTCATTCCGACGAAGAAGAAGAAGAGGAAGAAGAAGAATCAATGAAGATCAAGAAGTCAGAAACCTAATAATAATACAGACTGTGAATGAAAGGAGTTTTAAATTAGTTCCTCACTAATCACCAGCCAATGCACTGAACCTGCCCTTCTATCTATTCATCAAGAAAGCTTTAGATCAAAAACGTTATGCGGCATACCTCATATGAACTGGCTGGGCAAGGTTTAGCTGCATTGTTGTCTTTGTAAGTTATCTCCCTAAAATACTTTGTTCAGAGATCTTTCTTCTCTGACAAAGCTGGAGGTTTAAGAAGATGAGTGTTTGAGGGCTGTGGCGATGGTGGTTTAGCCGCAGATTGGTTAGCAGTTTGGGGAACTCCATTCACAATCTGTCCCTGATGAAATCCAGCTTCGGTTTTCACAGCTGCAGGCGAGTCTAGATGTGTTCTTGCCAAAGATGAACAATTTGATTCTGCTACAACCGAACTAGCGTTATTAGGAATATAATCAGATTCAGTAATTGTTTCTCATAACTTCCTAGAGATAAATGGTGTACAGAAAGAGATACGAACCCTTTAATTCTCCATAGGAGATAAGCCGATTAAGGCAGTCTCGGAACTTGGTCAATACTATTCTCTCCTGCTCTGCATAAATCTCTGACAGACCTTGTCCGTTGTTAGGTAGCTGTGAGGTTGTCCCACAACCAGGATCCACTGACCCATTAGGTGAAGCTGCTACCATGAACATAGTGTCCTGCTCATCACACATCAATGCCAAAGTAGCAGGAGATAGAGGCCTTCCTTTAGATGCGTCGGTGCCATCAGAATTGGAATCCTTTCCGCCGGCTTTATCAGCTTGATTTCCACTTGACCCATCACCAGTTTCAAATTTCTCAACCTTGACACCTTTATAGGTTTGTCCTTGTGCAGAAGAGGCTAGGGAAGTTTCAGTCCGATCTTCCATCCGTTTTTCTAATTCATTCCTCTGGTCTGAAAAAACAAAATTTTAACGGAAGATCAAAGATTATTTATAGAGGTTATTGTGATCAGAAAAATTATCGAGGACGGTCAATTCTAAACCTCACAATATGTACTAACAGTCATCAAATTTTCACCTGCTAATGTCTTCCCCGCTTCTCCAGCTACAGCGACCAAAACAGAGCACAATGCTTTCACATCCTGTGGTTGAATGATGTCTGCCAAGAGAGACCTTAAGAGGACATAAAGATTAGTTTCTGCAGCTACGGGTCAGCTATAACTTCGTAACCACTAGAAATTTACCTATATACAAACTTGGATGGGCCTAACAATGCATTGCCAGAAGCACGCGAAACAGATGCTGGAGATGTACATGACACTGGCCCAGTGGCCCTTCCACTATTTGTCTGAGAGCAATAAATAAGTAACCAAGAAGAAGTAAATATCTCATTTCACTAAGCAAAGCCAAGAATAATAAAACTAAAACTATATGAACAAAAGCAAGTGCAATGGAGAAATTTGCAACTTATTTGCGTATTGAAACAAATACATTTTACAGGAAACAGCTCCGCATAGAACATTACCTGTTGAAAATGGCTGAGCCTGTGCATAGATGAATCCTTCGATGCTTGGTTGAAGATAATTTCCTGAGTTTTCCTCCTTTTAGGTCCAGGAGAGGATGTAAAGCCAGAGGAACCGACAGCTCCAGTTATGGCAGCATTTGCAGCCTGTTGAAGATAAACCACGTTGTTGGCATGTTCACCATGAAAGAGAGCCTGCCTCTCTTCACTCCCTTCATAGTTTTTGCAATCCAAGCATTTGCAATTCTCAGAACAGAGAATATTTGCCTGAAAGCATTCACAATACTTCTTAAGGCAACCCGATTTCTTGCAGTGGCATCCTTTGTTGTGTTTCCCTAACATGAGAACTTCACCAACCTCCTCCTGCAATAAATGGAAATAAGTTAAATGCAGTAAAAGTCGGATGGAAAATTTAAGCATCTTACGATAACTAAGAAGCTTAAAGAGTTTTCTAGGAAACTTGATCGGCTAGAATTTACCTAATAACAGAAGGAAAAGGAAAAAAAAAAGATCTAAGTCCTTCCACAAATAGAACATCCCGAAAGCCATCTTGTGACAATACCAAGGGATAGTTGGAGAATAACCTAAATTAACCTTACTTTTCTACTCTAGAACAATATATTACATTGATATACATTTCTTCCTTGAACGACATACCCTACTATCTCTTGCACCATGAGGACTGCTAGCAATTTTGGGTCTAAATGCAGTGGGATTCCTCTCCAGAGTTGCTTCCACAGCTTCTCGCCTGGCAGCTTCATTTTCAACATTGTTGAAGCAATTCGCACAATTGCATCCATCACAGTAGGTGCCGGATGCAAAGCATTCACAATACCTGTTCAAAACATATGTAAGTTTTTCATGTTTGCAGGAAAGATGAGCTCTAAACCAAATTTCGCAAACTGATGAAACATGAAGCATTAAACAAAGATCCACAATTATTAACCAAGAATTGTTCACTAACATCTGGTCTACAGTTCATCTGAATTTTAAATGGTTCAGTTCGCTACATTCTAACCATGCCCACGCCCCAAAAACCAGATTTGAGGATTTAAGTTTTACACAGCAGGGCTGCAAGGAAACATTAAAAAAGAAAAGAAAAAAAAGCATTACAGTGGACCAACTCCAGCCCAAGTAATCTAAGACCCAAGAATGTAAGCATAAACATGCTCGAAATTGATCAATAAACCATCTTCACGCAAATATTAAGACAGGCCAATGATCAATCAGTAGGGATATCATCTGTCCGAGACAAGAAAAGCAGACATACAGCTTCAAACATCGCGAGTGTTTGCAGTTACACTGCTTTTTCTTTTGGGGGGTTCCATCTCTGGCATCCACAGCAGGCCTTGCTCTAGATTTGGGAGATTCTGGCTTCCTGGAGTAAGGACACAAAAGATAAGATAAGAACTGTTAAATGACAGAAACATCAATACACCAAAAATCTGAAAACTAAAACCTTGCCAATAATAGCACCATAATGAAGTATGCATTTGATTCAAAGTAAGTTCCAGAAAAGGCTTCAACTTTTTGGACAGAAACCTAACTACTTCACAAATGGAATTTGTCACTGAAACCACAGATCAAGCAAATCCGAGAAAACAAAGCTTAGTCACACAGAATTTGCGTAAGAACTGAACTACCCAAGTGAAGAAAGCAAATCTTCTCGTTCATTGGATGAAAAGAAACACAAACAGTCTTCATATTAGAGGCCATGTTGACACTGAAGAAAACTAACAAAGAGAGTGTTCAAAGCAGAACCACACATTAGTTAATGAATCCACACTTCTCTAGGATTGGTCGCTCCACACCCTAATCTTCAAATCGTACTTGTAAAAAACAACGGTTTTCTAAATTGAACTAACAGAAGAAGCAGAAAGACACTCTGAAATTATACAGATTAAGCATAACCAGTGAAAAGCAGAGGCGATACACAACAGATGACTTACGAATGCCTAACTGTGGCATGAAGAATCTGCGGTTGCGATAGCGGTATCGGCGCCACCACTGGCATCGTCGGCCGCACCTGACCGATTCCCCCCGCCGCCGCCGCCGCAGGACGGGCCGTCACTGCCGCCGTCAAAGAGGCAGTGGGTGCGGTACTTGTCTTCATCGCCATCTCCGTTACGGCGGGGGAAGCGGGAGCAGAGGCTTTGGACTGAGAATGATCCGGTAGAACCGCATCGGCGCTACCAGTGAAGTCGAGCTGCCTTGCCGACTTCTTCGCCGGGACATCAGACGCTTCCGGTAGGTCCTTTTTTGGCGGGAATTCGCATCCATCACCGCCCACGCCCATCTAATGATTGAATTCCTAGTATTCCAAGATACCCAAGAAAATTTCCTTTTTCTTCCGAAAATTCACTCTTTCATGACCAGAAAACCCCGCCCCCCAACATACCCAAAAATTCTACAAATCAACTCGAAGAACACCCAAAATCCAGATCCGAAGCCAAACTGAATCCAGCTGTAATGCGAAAAACACAAGCGAATCGGCGGCTGCTAAGCTCAACGAATTTTTTTAAAGGATTTCTGATCCACAAATACGACAAGGAAAAGGACAGAGAAATTAGGGTTCTCCTGGGTTTTAGCTCAGGGAGGAGGAGAAGAAGAAGAGATGAAGAAAGAGAAGAAGCAGAGAAGAGAGATATTTGGTGTAACAGCGAAAAAGAAAAGCTGAGGGCTTTCGGTTTTGTTCTTCTTCCTCGGAGCTTCTCTCCTCCCTCTCTCTAACATGTTTTGAAATTTCAATTTCTGGATTAAATTGGACGGTCAGATTTGCGTCGTCATACGATCGTACGGTTCATATTGAAAACGCTGATCCAACGGTGGAAATTCATAAAACCTTTATTTCCAGGTGGTCGTCCACCGTCTGATCGGCGCAGAATATGATAATCTCCAAAAAAGCCTAGGAGAAAGGAGCACTAGAGATTCTAACCAATCACAACTCGACATGTGGATATAGACTGCGCGTCACCCGTGACAAACATCGCACTGTTTCGACCTAGTTTCGGAGACATACATTGGAGAGAGAACAAAACACTCGACGAATAAATATTTTTTATGTAACTCTGAAATTTTGATTTTTTTTTCAAAAAATTCCCAAACTTTTGCAAAATTTCGATTCGATAGCAGAAGAGGGCAATCTACACGATTACAATGCCACATTCAGGGCAAGTTTCTGACGTTTAAACAAATTCAAAACAATGTTTTAGCTCTGAAGTCCAAATGTGTCAGTAAGCATTGCCTAACCGGCCTCTGGCAGGGCCACCACGGCCACGGCCACGGCCACCACGCCGCTCGTCCCGTCCTCTCTCAATGTAACTGTCACGGCCATAGTCCCTCAGCATTGGCTGACCACCTCTCATCGGCGATCTGCTCCTGTCTCTACCATCACGTCTCCATCTGCTGCCACCACGAGGGGGAACTGGTGGAGGAGGTGAGAGCGGTGGCCGTCTCTCGTAGTGAGGTTTTGGGAGCGGGTCTCTTCCGCGATCAGCGTGGCTCCAATCAATTGGCGGCCTTCTGCTATGGTAATCGTCATCTGGGTAATGCACTCGCTCTCGCTCTCTGTCTCTCCATGTGGGATGATCGTGTCTAAGAGGAGGGAGGGCAGTGCCGTGGGGCAGGCCTCTAGGAACATCCCTAGGCCAGCCGCGTGGGGGAGATCTGTAACCGTTTACGCCTCTTCCTGGGGAGAGATCCAAAGGAGGACCAGGGAAGCGTCTCGGCGGAGGAAGATGAGGAGGTGAAGGGACAACATAGTCCCTACGCGGCGGTGGAGGGCTAACGACAGGTGCATAGCGATGCCTCTTGCAGTTGTTGCAGTACTCCCGTCTCGCAAAGTTCAAGTTTCTGCATCTGTAGCCATAACAACAATAAAACACACACACATAAATAAAAAACGACACAAAAGTGTTTCAAACATCACAAGATTGCCAGACAATGAGAAGTAAAATCACCCATATAGGAAGGACATCTGATATCCTCTAGCAATCTGACAGGAAAAGTCAGAAAGACCCAAACATAAACTTACTGTGGATCTGGACAGAACCAATCTCCTTCTCTTGGTCGGACATTTGGGTTGTTGTTTCTGTTCATTCCATCACCTCTAAAAGGTTCGCGCCCAAGTCCAGGCCCATCCAAACCTCTGCCATTAGCACGAGCACCAGCTCCACCTCTAACATACGGTGGTGAATGATCTCTGTATCTCCCAGAGGCTTCCCTTCTGCCACGAGGTGCAGCTCCTGAATGATCAAGATCCGAGCCATAGCGGTGATCTCCGTCTGCACGACGGGCAGGAGAACTTGAACCTGCTCGAGTTCTATGTCCTGAACAACAAGAGTCAGCAGAAATCCTCATGGTAAGCAAAATCTCATTTTGAATCAGCTACGGTGTGCATACAATTTATCAAGTCAGCAGGTATCTGACCAGTTATTAATCAAACAAAGTTTTGTGTGGAAAGCTACTAACTTGCAGGCTCTCTTCACTAAGGGAATTCAAAGAATATATTAGCAGATAGCAAAGATGAAAAATTAAGAGCTCCTTTTACTTCAGATCCATTCTCAGAACACCAGCAACCGAAAAAACTGGAGCACTACATCACGTGAAATTACGACTCCGTAGATCCCATACTCGCCTAGATGGTGCCCTGATAGCACTAAGATCCCAACCGTCCATGTATTCAACCCAAGGTTTTTAGTTTTCCATAACTGAAAGTTGACCGTTGATATGCATCATTAGGAAAGAAAAATTTGCTGAAATCCACAAGCTGTCACCAGACCTCAAAAGCATGAAACCTAACACCAACTACCCACAGCCGCAAGTACCAAAATCCATTAACAAGGTTTTACAGAGGTCCTCACCAGATCACTTAAGCTGCCTTCATAAGAAGCATAAAATACACAAAATCCAACTTGGAAATGGTTCAAGATAATGCATGTTAAACCACCAAAAATTTTCTTCTTTCAAAATTGCTTCTTGACGTATGTCAGAAATGGATCAAAGAAGTCTAAACTCAAGATGAGCTCCTAAGCTTCCCACATGATAAACCTAGAGATTATGCTGATGGAGCAAAAGGCCTAAAGCAAACCAATAGTTGACCAGTACCAATTGGTCCAGGTGATCCCAAAAGGTCAGAAGAGCTCGAAAGTGAGAAGTCGGAGAAAATAAATACCCAATTAGTTAACCTACTGGATATACCCCCCATCACCGCTAAAACTAGAGGGCAAACCTAGAATAGCTTAGAGATGTAACATGACCGAATTCCAACCAACTTCCGAGTCATTCAATGTCCTCATCACTCCAGATACAAGTTTCTGTGAACATAGTCATGTTCCTAGAAAACGCACGTTCTAGAAAACGCACGTTAAATTGATTGATGGATAACCCTGAATCCACCCAAGTGCAGCAAGAGTCCAGTCAGTTAGGAGTTGACCCAATTCAACACACCAGTGGTACCCCAAAACATTTAGTTATAGGACCCAATTAGACAAGCAAACCGACTTCCACAACAGATAACCAGATGCAAGAAAGGAGTTCCATCTGGACCATGCAATGCATTCTTCCCTCAGGCATGCATTACGCAGCATTTACCACCAATGTTTAGTCAATTGTCATGGTTGACAACTAGAACGTTGCTTTGACAAAGCCGGAGCCCTCAGTAAAAAAAATCCCTTACTGTATTCCACACAGCAGTCCATTTTCAACACATAGCTTAAGTGTCAGTGAACTCTTAACCATCCATATGGCATCCATAGAAAATGAGATACAGATGCCAGCTACAAGCAGAACAGTATCCGATGATTTCAGATCAAGAACATCCATCGTTGGCATAGCCCAATCACATTTACATAATAATATTGACAGACCCCAAATTAGAAATCTGACCCATACCATTCAGACTAGCATGCCTTCCTCAAGACCCAAGTTCTTGCAGGCAAGAGCAGCTGTAAACACACAAAAGCAAAGTTCATTCGCAATTCACACTCCGTCAAGGCATTATGATACAAAGGTAATCCACATCTACTGTGATCACTATTTAAGAAATTTACTGATTACCGTACGAACAAATGTTCACGATAAAACAAGCACAAAATCATGGTTTATAAATTGGAAGGAAAAAGGGATACACGTGAGAACCCAAAATAGGATTCCCGACAAAAGGTCATACCGACGAAGTTGCGACTCTTACTAAAACAGAACGTCTAGAAATCAGATTAGACCAAACGAGTCATAGAGAAAACATATAATAAATTGGAGGAACAAGCTAAACAGGAATAATATTGGGAAAGAGAGACAAACCAAGATCACCCTTGTGCCGATCGGAGCGAGAAGACGGAGGGCGGTCGCGGTTGACCTCCACTGTCTCGAATTCGGCGGCGGCGGCGAGGCGGCCGCCTTCTCCACGACCACCGTCTCCTCCGTCTCTGCCCGAAGGCCGCACGACCATGCTGCTGATGTGAGGCTGGTGATGCTGCGCCGTCTGATCCCTCTCTCGCGACCCCATCTCTCTCTCTCTCTCTCGCTCAGCTATTGTTTGTCGGATCACTCCTGAAATCTAGATGTCCAATGCAAGAAAAAAAAAAAACCCTAAGGTGGTGGTTTTTGCAAGAAAAGTTCAAAACGTTGATTAATTAAAATTTTGTCTATGTACTTGTGTTAATTTATCATTGACCCTTATCATGTCTATATTTTCACAAGCGTCCTCATAATTTTTCTGTCGCATTTCCCACACAATTTGAGCGTGTCCTCATGGGATGTCAATTTTTAGCTCGGTCCGAAACCCATTCGAAACCCAAAAATTGTAGATTGGATCGAAAATTATAAGCCCGTTAACAATTAGGTTGGATTCGGTTACCTGTCGAGCTAGAGCACCGCGCCTATTGGGCGACAAAGCTCCTTAACTTTGATCTTAAGAGCGCAGGTGAGAAACGTCTTTTGCAGATTAACGAGCTTGACGAGCTCCGTCTTGACGCCTACGAGAACTCTAAGATCTACGACCAGGTCAGGCTTGGCTCGCGGGCTGCCCGAATCCGAAATTGGCCCGTAGTGCAAACCCTAATCGCTCACCCAGCTATGCTCTCTCTCTCGATCGACAACCTCACTTGTCGACCCTAGTTGCTCAGCTAGACGCTCGACCTCTCTCTCTCCAGCTCCACCGCTATCGTCCTCCTCCCTTGCCTCAGTGCTCGCGCCCCATCATCCTCCTCCCCGGCCTCAATGCTCGCGCCTCGTCGTCCTCCTACCCCGCCTCAGTTCTCGCGGCCCGCCGTCCTCCTCCCCCGCCTCAGTGCTCGCATCTCGTCGTCCTCTTCCCCCGCCTCAGTGCTCGCACTCGTCATCCTCCTCCCTCGCCGCCGTTCTCGCGCCCGTCGTCCTCCTCCCTCGCCGACGTTCTCGAGGTCTGTTTGAAATAGTTCGAAAGTTTTGTCCCGTATAAAGAAATTCATTCCAATTTGCTCCTATCTATCTTTGTTGTCATTAGCTTTGTCCTATAAAAATCTCATATTTTGTTATAAGGTTGTTGTTTTCTTCACTTGAATAATCTCTAGGATCTCTCCAATGAAGAACTAGATAACACACTTGAAATATTTTTGGCCTTTCGAAGTGTACTTCGAGCGTATTCATCTATGCACAAGAAGGTTGATCATGCAGTTTGGAGGGAAAAGGTTGATCATGATGATAATTGCACATGAGTTACCTTTTGCAATTGTCGAGTATAGGTTCTTTAGACATATGCTTCTTGCTCTATGCCCTGATGTGAAAATGATATGTAGAAACACGGCGACAACATATGTTTTAAGTTGTATGAGAATGAAAAAGATAAGTTGAAGGTTGCTTTGAGCAAAGTTCATAGTAGAATATGCATCACTACTGATCTTTGGACTATTATTAGTCTTGAAGGGTATATGTGTGTGACAGGACATTATGTTGATGAGGAATGGAAATTGAATAGTAAGATTTTATCGTTTACTACATTGACTCCTCCACATTCGGGAATGGAAATTGTGAAGAAGATAATTAGTTGCTTGAAGGAATAGAACATTGATAAGAAGATTTTTTCCATCATCGTTGAAAATGGTTCATCTAATGATGTCATGGTGGAATTTGTGAGGCATCAATTTAAGCATCAAGGGTTGTTGCTTGTAGATGGAGATCATTTCCACGTAAGATGTAGTGCACATATTCTTAACCTTATTGTGCAAAGGAGACTAAAGGTCGTAGATGATGCTTTGATGAAGATAAGAGAGAGTGTGAAATATGTCAGAGGATCCGAGGCGAGACAAAATTGTTTTCGGGAATGTGCAGAGCAAGTTGGTATTACAAATGGAGCTTTTTTGTCTATGGATGTAAGCACCCGGTATAAAGAGTATTAGACATTATTGTACATAAGGGTATTATTGTAATTTCTCATTCCGTAATTAGGTTTAATTCTTAACCTATTGTACTTATAGCCATTTAGGGCTATTCAAACTCATTCATTCAGAAATACAATTTCAGATTTGAATCTCCATTCACATGGTATCAGAGCTAGTTGTGTCTCACCACACTTCCTAGCCGCCGCCGCCGCCTAACTCTTCTTCCTCCGCCAAAC
>CM071874.1:9913363-9928249 GCA_036759665.1 Gynandropsis gynandra
GTCCCATGCTCCCTCATTCTTACCCGTCGAGCCCCTCACTGTCGCACATACTCCATCTCCATCACCGCAGCCCCCACAATTAGATCCTTCCCTGATCATTGTTGAGAGCAACACGGACACGAGTGATGCTGCGGACTCTCCTTCTCCTGTGTCGTCTACGGATGTGATCCCCCCTCCGGCCTTTCCCTCGGACGCGGCCCGTCTTACTACTGCGGATCCGGGACCTAGAAATGTGCATCCGATGGTACTCGGTTTTCCATCCAACTCCGCCGACCCCGTTTCACAACCGTGGACACCACCTCAACGTCCATGACCGCCAGCAGCGAATGTTGCTACGTATCCTACGTACGACACCTCTAATTGGCTTCTAGACAGTGGCTACAGTAACACAAGCATTGCGTCACACCCATTGCAGACAAGCTATGAGTGACGAATTCAATGCTCTTCTACGCAATGGGACGTGGGATCTTGTCTCTCCTCAGACCGCGAGCAATGTGGTTGGTTGCAAATGGGTTTTCCGCATCAAACGAAAACCCGATGGTTCAATTGACCGCTACAAAGCTCGTTTGGTTGCCAAAGGTTTTCATCAACGCCCGGGGGTGGACTTTCACGAGACTTTCAGCCCGGTTGTCAAACCCGCAACCATTCGCACCGTTCTCAGTCTTGCGGTCTCCAACGGATGGTCCATCAACCAACTCGATGTCAACAACGCCTTTCTACAAGGCACACTCACCGAAGATGTGTACATGGAACAACCACCCGGGTTTGTTGACAAGGATCATCCTCTTCACGTGTGCAAACTTCGAAAAGCCATCTATGGTCTCAAACAAGCGCGTATATTGTTTATCTTGGCAAACATCCCATCTCATGGTCGTCCAAGAAACAAAATGGCCACGCTCGCTCTTCCACCGAGGCCGAATATCGATCCGTAGCAAATGCTTCGGCTGAACTTTGTTGGATTGGTAATCTTCTCAATGAACTAGGAGTCACTCTCCCCTTGGCGCCTACCATTTATTGTGACAACATTGGAGCTACCTACCTAAGTGCCAATCTGGTTTTTCATTCACGCATGAAGCATCTCGCACTTGACTACTTCTTCGTTCGTGGTCAAATAGAAGCTGGTACACTTCGAGTTTCTCATTGGCACTCCAAGGACCAGCTTGCCGATCTCCTCACCAAGCCACTTCCGCGGTTGCCCTTTCAAGACTTGTGTTCTAAGATTGGAATCACCTCGGGTGATTCATCTTGCGGGGGCGTATAAAGAGTATTAGAATATTATTGTACATAAGGGTATTATTGTAATTTCTCATTCCGTAATTAGGTTTAATTCTTAACCTATTGTACTTATAGCCGTTTAGGGCTATTCAAACTCATTCATTCAGAAATACAATTTCCGATTTGAATCTCCATTCACACCCGATGGAATTCGACTCACACAATGCTCGTAAATGCCTTTAAGTATCAATATGATTTTAAAAGTCTTGTGATGGTTGATGGGAGCTATAAGCATTGTCCTACAAAAGAAGAATGGGTTAGGGGAGAAAAGATTCGAGACTTTATGCAGCCATTGCTGAAATCACCAACTTGATTTCGGGCTCAAAGTATCCGACTTCCAACTTGTACTTCATGAAAATTTGGAAGATCGAAGTCCTTTTAAGAGAGTATCGGGGGAGCAAGGATGAACTACTAAGAAGTACGGCAGACATCATGCAAGAGAAGTTTGATAAGTATTGGGATACATATAGTTGCATTCATTCCATGGGAGTTGTGCTTGATCCAAGAATGAAACTCAAAGTACTAAAGCATTGTTATAACATTCTTGATGAGACGACAAGCCAAAAAAAGTCAATGATGTGAAAAGGGCGATGTTAGCGCTCTTGGAAGAATACAAGAGAAATTTTGGGAAAATACTTCTAAAAGTTCAACGCCATAGGAAAAGAGCGGAGTCCAAGATAATGGACAAAGTTCATCATTCTTTAAAGTAAGTTTATAACTTACTAAGTTGTATCTTATTTTATATGACTATCTCGATTGATTCTTTTTTATTATTGACTTCTTTAGGATGCATATGTGATGGTGATGAATCTTCGGATGATGGATCGGCATCGGGTTTTGAGAGATACTTGTATGATCCTAAGATCCACATGCAAGATCACACCGATATGGATGTGTTGCAATTCTGGAAGTCTAACACTAAGACATTTGGTATTGAGTTAGCGCTTATGGCTTCTGATATCCTAAGTATTCCGATCACCACCGTTGCTTCAGAGTCTTCTTTCAGCACCATCTCGCGTGTGCTCAACAAATACAGAAGTCGTCTCTTACCGTCAAATGTTCAAACCTTAATTTGTGATCGTTCTTGGTTACTTGGTTACGATGAAGAAGGATAAGTTTATACATTTCATTTCAAATTATCGAGATTATACGATTACTTATGTTGTTGATTTGATTTCTTTGATTGACTAATGTGTAGATTCTATATTTACCGACCCCGATGGATTTCTCACCACGACCCCATAATGTGAAGCCTTATTATCCCTCTCTCATAAACAAGGTAACCTCAAAAGTCAAAACTCATGTGTATTATTTACTCATTTAGATCGAAACATATGTAACAATAAAGAATAAGAGTGTAGTTTAATGCTAAGGGTATTAATCATGTTTTCTTGTTTTGTAGTAATCACCGAGATAAGTTCAAATGGTGAAACCAGAAGACCAAGAGATTCAAGTCAATGTTTTTGTATTTTTGTTTCTTCATTTATTGACTTGTATGGAATAGTTTTTAATCTTTGTTGATGTTTGTTTTAGACTATTAGACTTCTACTGATTTGTTTAGCGTTTCGAACTTTGTTGACGTGAAATTTGGATTCGTATGGATTAATTTAGCATTTTAGACTTGTTTAAATTTTTTAGTTTTTTATCTCTTTAGGCCCGAGACCCGGTCCGAGTCCACCAAAACCCATTGGACCGGGTTTCGGGCCATATATTCTAGGCCCGATCGTATTCGGACCGACCCGACCCGCAATAATTAGGGCTTTTTCGGGCTCAGGCCGGCCCGTATTGCACCCTATCCCCACGTGATAGACTATGAAAGGGCTCAAAATTTCGGTTTGATTTATAAAATTGAACCAAAACAAAATAATTATGCTTCAATCTTAATTATTACTAAAACAAAAACTAGAGAGAGAAAAAACTTGAAAACTAATTTTTTAATTTTTTTTTAATTTTAAATTTTTAATTATATTTTAAAAAATAAAACTATATTAAAAAATTTAAAATTAAAATTATAAATAGAATCAAACAAAAAAATTTAATATGATACATCCAAATATAAAATAATTAAATATTTACTACATTTCAAATAATGTTTAATTCATTTGTAAATAAAAAATATAAAGTTTAAAATTTAATATAATTTTTAATTCATCTAAAAATAATAATTAATTAAAATAATCAAATCGTGTCCATAATTTAATTTGATTTAATTATTATAAATAATTAGAAATATAATTATAAAAGCATTTAATTTTATTTCAAAATTATCTACATAACATTTAAATTTTTTAGTTTTACATGAGTAGTAAATATAAACTATTTAAGAAAATTCTAATATCTTAAAAATTATTTATTATTTACAAAATATTATTAACCTTTTATATTATTTTTCAAAAAATATAACAACTTTAGAAAAATTTCAAATGAAAATGTCAAATAAATAATTCTTGAATGTGTTTCAAAACAAAATATAAATAATTTTTAAAATATATATTATTTTTTAATGAAAAAATTAATTTAATTTTTTAATAAAAATCCGTTTAAAAATAAAATCAGTTAAATTTATTTCAAAAAATTATTTAAACTAAATTAGATTATTTAACTTTTTTAAACTGTAATAATAAATATATAATTAATTATTAATTAGTTTAACTTCTACAAAATAATAATTTCCTATTTTTATAAATAATTATATTTTTAGAAAATTTATTTAATAGTTATAAAAAATATTTAAAAATAATATTTTAAAATATTAATTTTTACTCAAAATTCATAACTGCTATTTATTTATTCCTTTATATATCTTCACATATTCATCAATTTATTTCAATCAAAGAAAATAAAATTACGGTGTTGTGCATCAAAATTACAGAATTCAACAAGAGAAGATAAATTCACCACTAAACTCTGCAAGTTAAAATTTTTTGTAAGTATGAAAGTAATTATTAATTCTATTTGTTTCTTTTATTTATATAAATAATTTTTTAATATTTATATTATATATTTTGAATGTAAAAATTAATTTTGAATTTTTTAATAAAATCTGTTTAAAATAAAATCATTTTTAAATTAAATTAGATTTTTAATTTTTTCACATTATAATAATAAATATATAATTAATTATTAATTAGTTTAACTTCCACAAAATAATAACTTCCCATTTTTATAAATAAATTTATTTTTTTTAAATTTATTTAATTGTTATAAAATATTTTAAAATATTATTTTAAAATCAATTAATTTTATAATTTTATAACTACCACAAAAAACATAACTTCCGATTTTTATTTTAAAAAATAATTTTTAGGTCAAAATTAATAACTCATATTTATTTATTCTCTTATAAATCTTCATATATTCATCAATTTATTTTAACTAGAGAAAATAAATTTACGGTATTTTGTAAACAAAATTACGTATTGCAAACAAAATTACATTATTCAACTAGAAAAAATAAATTCAGCACTAAACTTTGCAATTAAAATGTTCTGTAAGTATTAAATAATTATTAAGTCTATTTGTTTCTTTTTTTATATTTTTTAACAAACTATTTTTTATATTTGAATTATGGATGAAAAAGTATATGAATTATATACAACTTCTTAGTTTGGTTTTTTTAATTTTAAAGTTTTTTCTTAATTATACTAATATTTTTTTCATGATAATAGAATTCAAATATATATAAAAGATCATGATGTTCCAAAATTCAAGTATTTAATTAAAGAAGGAGAATGTTGCAATATTTTCAATTTTAATTTGGTTTTTAACCTTGATTTATATAAGTCATTAGACCAACGGTCAATTGTACATTGTTTTATCAAGAGTCAAAAGTGAATCTGAAGTCAAAATTCTGACAACGGAAAATATAAAAACATTCGAATTTTTTTTACTAAGAAAATTTTTTGAATATAGAAAATTTCATATATATACTATGAAAAGTTTTGTAGTTCATAAATTTTAATATTTGGTGGTTATTATTATTACCATTATTATTAACAAATAATTGTTTGTTAATTTTTCATTATAGTTTGTTTTATATATATTTCTTCAATTATTAAATTTTTATTTTTATTTAAATTTTTTATTAGATTATTAGTGAATATATTATCCATATAAATAAGTGAAATATTATTTTAATTTTTATAAAATAAAAAAATATATAATAATATATCCAATAAACAATTTAATGTTTTTATTCATTAAATTTCTCTAACATAAGTTTATTGAAACAATATATTTTCATAAAAATTATTATAAAAACAAATAAGTATAACTTCAAAAATTATTAAAAATTATTTAAATTACTTCAACTAAATACTTTTCAATCTTCATTTCCATCTAACTTTGAATATATTCATTTTTTTCATCTAACGTTAAATATATTTAATGTTAATATATAATTACTATAAACAATATAATTAACCACTACAACTATATATCTTTCATAATACTTATAAATTATAGATATTATTTATATTTAAACTATTTATTAATAATTTTAAAATCCTGTTACATATTATATTATATTTAAACTATTTATTAATTTCAATTTTAATAATTTTAGAATCCGTGTTATGGGTAATATCTAGTTTTGGATATTCAAAAAGCCAATCTATGAAAATTAAAAATAATCGAGTTCAATTTAGTTTTAAATTGAATAACCAACATAATCGATCCGTTATTTCAAAATATATTTTAAATCTAGATAAATAAGACTAATCAAACAAAACCAAATGTTTATATTATATATTTCAATAATTTAAATTTATAAGAGTTGTTATACATATCTTCTCCTAAAACAACACTCGACCAAGGCGAGAACAAAGAGAAACTATCCATTGACTACCCAAAGAGTCTTGTAAATCATATACGGTGACTGCATCTGCACAGTTGTTTGTTTCTCTGCGGATGTAATGTATATTTTACCTATGAAAGGACTCCAAAATAAAACGAAGGAGAGATTGCAGAATAGATTTGAACCTTGGTTTGATGGGTTGAAATGACACTCCTTAATACAGACAAGAAAACACAAACAACATAGTTATTCAAAAATGGACATTGTCTTATAGACCACCTCTTGTCTTCTGCAACATGAGGATCCACTCTTGCATATCTGCAGAAAAACAAACAAACGAAACATAATATGTATAGCTGCTACTCTTCATACACACTCAAAATCGGAGGAGATGTAATGTAATAAGGCTAGGTGTTTGCGAAACGGCTCAACAAAATTGAGTGACGATCTACTAAAGAGATGATGACACACAGCAAGCTTGTAATTCACAAGCCCAACTTTTCAAATCGAAAGGAGGAACCTCCTAAAAGAATATTAGTATATAGACTCTAAAGTGTAGTAGTTACCTTAATGCCATTCAGGGTCATGGGAACTCTATTGTAAATCCACCACTCGTTGCCTTGACATTTACAGGTCCAAAGTTGTCAAAATCTGAATCGGAATCCATTTCTCTGAAATCATGCCACTCACGGGGAGAGTCCTCATCTTGTTTACTCCTTGTCAAAGGGACATGGAGCTCTGATACCGGAACTGGAAGAGGCTCTTCACTGAAATATTTGTCATCCAGCAACTCCACCGCTGAAGCTCTTCTTGCCGGGTCGTAACAGATAAGTTTCTTGACCAGAGATATCTCATCAGCAGTACGGTTGGGAAGACAACTCTCTACGCCGGCAGGAGTTTCTACCTTAGCAAATGATATTGTCTTGTAATCAGGAAGGTCGATACACCCCGGCCAGACCTCTTCAGTCAAATTGCCAAGCACATTGATAATTTTGCTGATCTGATCAATGTCTGAAATTCCCGGGAATAAGGGCTCAAGAGATAGGAGCTCCGCAAACACGCAACCAAGCGACCACAGATCAACCTCTAAACCGTACTTTTCAGATCCATAGAGCAGTTCAGGTGGCCTAAACCAACGGGTTCCCACACAGGATGTCATCAAAACTTGTGTATCATCCCATGCTTCATCGGCATCATATGAAAATGAAGACCTACGGAGATCATCATCTTCTAAATCACTAACAGTGCAAGTTGCAAGACAAGAAGTGTCTCCATCATGAACATTTGATTCCTTATCAGTATCATCTTTTACTCGCCGCTTAGCCTTGAGCTCTTCTATCTGTCTAAAGTAATCATCTTTACTCATGACATCCTGTCCATGACCATCACACCCTTGTTGGGAGGAGCTCTCGCATTCAGGAATGACTTCTGGTGGTCCAGTTATTGTTTCCTCATCTTTGTTTTCAACCTGTTGGTTTCCTTCAGAAGCAACAAAACCAGGATCTGTGATTATCCTCGCCTGCACGGCAACAGAAACATAAGGACTCAAGATTTGAAATGCTCCACAAACAGAAATTCGCAGCTATCATCAAGTAGGAACCCACCAAGAATAACCACAGAAAACAGAATAACCAATAGAAGTGTTCACGAAATGTTTTCGCTCTCCCACTTCACATCTTATGCTTAGCAACAACTACTGCAAACGCCATATTACATTAACTCGACCAGATACATACATCAAGATAAAACAAGCACAGTACACTACATGATCAGAGATTTATGCATCTCTCTATGATCAACATCACGCCTACATTATACTAAATTCTCGATTTTGTTTACATTATACTAATTTTTCCAGGATCAGAAGAGCTAAGCAATATTTTCTTCAGGAATTTGTCACCAAAAATCTAAGATTACCACTACTGTTGCTAGAAGAATCTTATCATCTCCAAGTCTCACCCTTATGTGCATCAAACAACGCAAAAGATAGAATGAGTGTCATAATCACCTGACCAAAATCAGCGAGCTTGAGGACACCGTCATCAGAAATCAACATATTCCCAGGCTTCAAATCTCGATGTACGACATTATTCCTGTGGCACGCATCGACGCCGGAGAGAATCTGAATCATCCATCGTTTGATCTCCCCAACCGGGATCCCACCGTCACCCCCGCATCCATCCTTCCTCCGCCGCTTGGTTTCCCGGATCACCTCCGCGAGATCCGTCCTGAGGAACTCGAGGACGAGGACGGCGTTCTCGTCCTCGCGCCAGAAGTACTCGTGCATGACGACAACGTTGGGGGAGCCATGGAGGAGAGTGAGGGCGTCGATCTCACGGAACGCCGACTGGTAGTCGAAGATCTCCTTCAGCGCGACCGTGAGACCATCGGAGATCCGCCGCGCCCTGTAGACGTCGGCGTAGGATCCTGCGCCCACTCGCTCGAAGATCTCGTACTTCGCCACGATCTCGGGGCGCGTGTGGATGCTCCAACTGCTCGCCGGCGGTTTATCCATCGCTCCTCCTCTCTTATGCCGGCAAATTATTACGGCGTCGTTTCAGAGGATTCTCACCTTTTCCCGGTTAAATTGTGGTGAAGAAGAATTCTCTGACAGGTAGTACTGTCCTGAGATTGCAGTTACATGACTTAAATGCCCTCAGGCGTAGATTTTGCGACCATTCCAATCTGATCTTTATGGTGAGATTTTGTTATAGACTCGCGGATCAGTTCTGTTTCATTTTGTATTTTAGGGATTTGAATTGACAATTATTATCTATTGCATTGAAAATGAATTTGAGTTATAGATGAGCTAATTGAAAAATAAAATCATAATTTTATATGTGAAAGAAAAAAATATCATTTTTTTAGTATTATATATTTGTATTTATATATGGATTTTAAAAAAGATAAAATCACTATTAAAAAAAATGAAAAAATATTATGTGTAAAGTTTTGAATGATCAAATTTAAAATAATTATATTTTAGATATTTTATTTGATATATATATTTGATTTAATATTTTGATATATAATAATAAATATTTAAATTAATATTTTTTATAATTAAATATTTATTTATTTGGTTTGATAATTAACATATTTTAGAAATTTTTTAAAATTAACCGTTATAGTTTGTAATTTAATTCGGTTTTTAGTGATCAAAATTTTTCAATATGTTTAGAAATAAGTTGAACCGAGATAACTCATTTTACACACTTAGGTTTAGACAAATACAAAATATTCAAGTTTTAAATGATACTAGAAAATCAACCCGCGCGATGCGCGGGTTCTATACAAATTAGAAAAAAACCATGTTTGAAACAAAAGTTATACAAAACACTCCTTATTTGTTTAATTTGTGGGTAAAAGAAAAATAAAAGACAGAAAATTACGGTGGGATAGATAGCTTAGCGAACCGACATGATCTCACGAATAAAAGCTACGAAGACGACGAAGCCTACGATGATGTTGATGAGTTGAATTTTACCACTTCTGTCCATTGCTTTATCAAATACAAACCAACCCTTCTTCCCCATTGATGCTTTCTTGTCTATTTCTTC
The DNA here is from genome assembly GCA_036759665.1 of Gynandropsis gynandra. Taxonomy (NCBI): domain Eukaryota; kingdom Viridiplantae; phylum Streptophyta; class Magnoliopsida; order Brassicales; family Cleomaceae; genus Gynandropsis; species Gynandropsis gynandra. Next base: position 9,922,994 of record CM071874.1, read on the forward strand.
CGCCATTTTCCACTCCTTCTCCATCTTCTCCACCCCATGATTCTCCTTCTTAGATTCTTCTGCAACTCTTCTCTTCCGACACTGCATACCAACACGTCTATATGTCGCAACTCTTTTCTCCTCCTTGTTCGTTTCAGTTTAAACGTGATTAGGGCTTACCTTTTCTCTTTGCGGCACCTGCAACTTCCACCCCCTTGGATGCCATTGTTCCTCCTCCTCGTTGATGTTCTTTGACAAAACTCGGGATTTCTACTCCTTCTCCATCTTCTACCCAGTGATAGTTTCGAATTATATCACTTTTTCTCAAAAACAACGATCCATACATAATATGGTGCAACAATTGTTTTTTTTTTTGAAAATTTTACAGATGTATTCCAAAGAGCACTTACTTATATGTATGTCGTACCTGAACAAAAGAAAAAAAAGTATAAGAGTGACAAAATGACAAAATTTAAATATTTGATCAATGACAAAATGAAAGAAAGGGTCTAATCTATATATACAACCACAAAATATATTTCCTACAAAAAGATTGCTGGATATATATTCGAGAGAGAATAGGATTCATTGTCTTCTTTGGTTGATATCAAGCAAATCAACATCACCCATCTAAAATGCGGACTGAACGGAAACTCATTCATCCAAGGAACCTAGAATAATCTCATGAAACAACAAACTAAACAAAAATGATGACCCAAAAAAAATCTGAACAGGATTTGTAGGAATATAAAAAAAGTTGGACACTTTTGCAAGCGAATAAGAGAAATGAAACGGTCAAGCATCAGAGCACCATGAATTGTTGGTAAGCATGAACAAAACAAAGTGAATATGACACCTTCTTATGTAATAAGGACATTTGCAACAAACATTAAGAGACATTAATTGAGAAGACAAACTAACAAATACTCAGAAAATTCAGGCAGGAACGGAAAAGATTTACCCATGTTCCATTAGTCCTCTATCAAGGATATCATTTTGCTCATCATCTGCTGCTCCCTCCTTCAGCATGGACAACTGAGGCTCTTCACTTCTTAACTGATAGGACGGGATTCTAGGCCCCATCTTATGCTTCTTCACAGTATGCTGCCAAGATTCCTGAGGTGAAGCCACATAATAGACTATGTCTCCCGTTAAGAATAAACTTTTGTCGAACTTGGGTGAAAATGGTAGCTGACGGGAAGCTTATAAGACCTGCAAATAAGACCAAACACTCACACAAACCCATCGAAGCAACCTGGATCTAATGGATTTCAAAATAAATTGTTGAATAGAAATTCTATTAAATGATCATTCGTTCAATTTCTTTGTAGTTATATCATCATCTTCCATGGCTTTGCTGAAACCATCAACATCAACAACTAACCCTATTTCTTCAGCCATCAACTGAAACAAAAAAAATAAAGCAATAATAAGATCAACCACAAATAACCCGAAAGGCATGAGAAAGAACAAAGTACCTGAGTCAAATCTAATGGGAAACCATATGTATCCCAAAGGAAAAACGCATCCTGCAAAGACAAGTCCAAGGACAGCGGTATCAGCCAATATAAAGAACAATTATCCATATGTATCGCGAAGGACAAATTGTCTTAGTCAATTTAAATAAGAATTTCGTTTGCACCTTCGCGATCAACTGAAACAATTACTTCGGCGTATATATTCGCAACCACAAGAAACAACAAACATCACCTATACAAAAGTTAGTGGATGCAACATCAATTGCAATTTTAATCTTTTCGTTGTATCCTGTTCTGTTGATAGCTTCCTTTACAAGATCCAATCCATCCTTGATGCTGCATACAAAAAGGATTGTATGAATAAAGGTACCAAACGATGTCAATATGGCACATTTCATTATCTCGAGCATGATTAAGGTGCACCTATAGTAAAAAAAGTTCTCTATAGGTAATCTAAGGATGCAAGAAGATTAGGCATGACGAAAGGAAAACATGTACCTCGTGATACTTGGAGAAAACCCACCATCTTCACCAACATTACATTCCAAAGCACCATATTTTTCAGTAATGACAGCCTGGGATTAGCAACAATATGTATATTATGTGCATTTGTGAGCTTCATATGCAAAGAGTTCCAGCTATGTATACAAAAGTAACTTCTAAAAATGCTAATACTTTTAATAAAATCACCTTCAAATGATGATATGTTTCTGATCCCATCTGCAGTGCCTCCTCAAATCTACCTGCTCCAACTGGGACAATCATGATTTCCTGATAAAATTTGTTGAAAGAACGAATCACAACATCAAATACATGTATGTAAAACGGTTATTGAACCAAAATAATTCAAGATCAATGCACAACCAGCAAAAGAAGGAAAAAGGTTGTGCAGAGAGGTTGCAAACTCTAAGAGTTCTCACCAATTCCAAATATAAATGCCAATCTATACCTACCTGGAAAACCAGATTATTTACAGCATATGTTTCCCCTGAAGCCAGCAAAGTAGGGTTTATACTTCATATAACTCCACTACTTTTAAATTTCAATTTATAATAAGAAACCTCACCTTGCGAGGCCCTTGAACGCGATGTTGTCTCTGTCGAAATACACGTACATGGAGTGGAACACGTACGATACATTGTATTCCACACTAAATCATCAAAGAAACCCCATTAGATACGAGAATTGATTGTATAAACACATGAAATGAAAGCGACAACGGTGAAGTCCTTACTTGATGTGCTCATTGACGTGCGAGAGAGATCTGAGAAGTGATTGGAATGGCGAGATCCGCCTTCTTCACCTCCTCGAACGGCTGAAACACCACTCCCGTCATCGGCATATTGTTCGTCTCCACCGAAGATCCAGCAGCCGCAACCACACGCCCTGCGCAATCATACATTTACTTCAGTATAAAAGGATTGAAATCGATAACATAATAGTTTCTCCAAGTATTCAGAAACATGTTCTAGAAGTACCTGTGGAAGGCCAGAACTTGGAGGAGCGGAGCCAAGGGGCAGGGAAGACAGCATATTCCCGGGAATAGGGTTTTTTCCACTCGTCTGCCATTAGCAACGATGGAGGATGTGGAGCTCCCTGTCTTACACATGAGTTTTCAGATCATCAGATAAAGCCGACGCAAGAATCAGGTTGAGGGATACCACCGGTAGGTACCTTTAATCGGGCAAAAAAGCAAAAAAAAAACAAGAAAAAACGAAATATTAGGGAAGACGATGACCAATCCACTGAAAAATATAGCAGCTGTGATCGATTAACTACAAGCAAGAGTAAAACCCTCGATGGAATCGAAAGGATATGCGTGAAAGCGCACCAAATGAGCAACAATCTCGTTTCGTAGCTGATGAGAGGTACCTGGAAGCAGGACGGATAGACCGATTCGGAGAGTTGAAAGGAGAAGCAATCGACGTGGGTTTAAGGATCAGGGAATTGTGCGTTACCGTTATGGATCTAGAAGCAAGGATTCTGGAACCTGCCATCATAACCGTTTCCGTTTCCGTTTCAGTGCGGCAACGAAGAGAAGACCGCGAAGCTAAGAGAAGCGAGGGGCAGAAATAGAGGATGATAAGGCCGGAACATATTGTGGACTCCTACTCCAGTTGCGCAGCAGGCCCCGCGAGCGAAGGTTCGGCGATGGGGGAAGGGCGGGGACGGCAGGTCCAGGAGGAAAAGTGGGGCGAGGGGCGTCTGTTACATAGAGCAGGGGGATAAAAAGGGTAAAGCTTAGAAGCTATTGCGGGGGGAAAAATACCTGAATATCGGTTAAACAATCGGATGCGGCACCGGCTTATGTTTTGTGCAGCGAACAATTTCAGTCTAGAGCCGGAATCAGTTTCCAGACCCAACCGGATGCAGGTGAATGCAGGTAAACAAAATCGTGGGTGAGAGAGTGAAGATCGTGGGTGAGAGAGAGTGGGAGAGTGGAGATAAGGCGGAATAAACGTGGAGAGTCTGAGGTGGAGGGCTGAGAAGCGAGAAGCTTTTAGAGTCCACACCAAACTTATTTTATTAATATATAGATTCGTATTAATTAATTATTCAACTTTATTATTTATTTTGTAACTCGGAATTCATATGTAAGAATTCGAAAAAAATTCTATACATTTTGGATTCAATAACACAACCTTAGAAATGTAATTAGAATTAAGTGAGACAAACCAAAGTTTCAAATTATGTAAAACTGATTGATCAAGATTTTACAAGCAAAAAATTCTAACATGTGATCTGGTATTTGATTGATATTTTTATCGCTCTAATAAAACAATATAAAATACACATGTGTCACGGCGGAATATCAGAAATACCCTTATAGGGCTAAACCACTTCAAAAATACCCTTCCCTAAAATAATTATTAAATTCGAAAAAAAAACTGAAGAAAAGACAAACTTACCCTTAATGTTCGAACGTGAAAAAACTCACGTTTGGTAATTTTTCGACGTGAAAACTGCCAAAAACGAGGAAGTCGAACAATTTTTCGCCGTGAAACCTGTTTAAAAGTTTATAGCAAGAAAGAAATAAGTGATGTCGAACTTGAGAGGGATCGATTTGAAGTTGGCGAGAAGGAGAATGGCTAGAATCAGCAGCATCAGTGACGAGAGAGCACGAGTCAATTTTCAATGGCGTCAATAAGTGTAAGTAGTTCCATTTCTAGCGTTTTGCAAGCTTTGAGTCACAAAATGGTTTATTGATTTGAAATAGGTGAGTGTCAATGTCAGTGAGTCGGTTAGGTCGCAAGGGTCGCAAGAGTTGCATGAACATCTTCGACTCAGTGAGTCGGTTGAGTAGCAAGGGTCACAGTAGTTGCATGACCATCTTCAACTCAGTTTATTGATTTGAAATGGGTGAGTGTCAGTGTCAGTGAGTCGGTTAGGTCGCAAGGGTCGCAGGAGTTGCATGAACATCTTCGACTCAGTGAGTCGGTTGAGTAGCAAGGGTCGCAGTAGTTGCATGACCATATTCGACTCAGTGAGTCGGTTGTCTCAGTGAGTGGGATGGGTCGCAATGGTCGTTTGAGGGGCGTGGGTCGGTTGAGTCTCAGTGAGTCTATTGAGTGTCGCAGAGTGTCTGAGGGTCGGCTGAGTCGCATGGGTCGCACAAGTCGGTTGAGTCGCACGGGTCGGTTGAGTCGCATGGGTCACTTAGGTCGGTAGAAGTATAATGTATTCGTAATTGGTCATTTTGCAGGTGGCGCCAAAGCCGAAATTTATGTATGAATTCAAGCACATGGACAGAATGCCAAAGATCACCACCAAGTGTTATCCTCACGAGACAATAAGGACG
>CM071874.1:9932841-9965734 GCA_036759665.1 Gynandropsis gynandra
AATCGAAGACTCTGCACGAATTCTATTTCCACTGGAGAGATAGTTCATTGAGGGTGGCATGAGTCGTATGAGTTCACTGGAGAAATATTACATTAGCAGAGAGTGACCCAACACTTTCACCTAAGTCATCTCCTGCCATGTACTTCGTCTTCTAGTGAACATTTGAAGAGTGACCCAACACCGTCACCTAAATCACCCCCGCAACTCGTCAGTGACTGCATAGAGCCTGAGTTCACCGATTACTAAGACCTTGAGTAACACATAGACAGCACGATGCCCTGCGTCGACAATGGTGACTGCGCCACGCAGGTCACAAAGGTAAAAAAGATTTTTCATAGAAATATGGGTTAGATACGCATACTAAGAGAAGAGACGTAGACGTTAACTTATATACATGGGTCGGAAGGGTCACATGGGTCGGAAGGGTCACATGGGTCGACAGACAGGAGTCTGACAGCAAAAGGACAAGTCACATGGGTCGGAAGAAAAGATTCGGACTACAAAGGGTCACGAAGAAAAGATTCTGACTGCAAAACGACAAGTCACATGGGTAGGAAGGGTCACATGTGTCGGAAGGGTCACATGGGTGGCAAGACAGGAGTCTGACAGCAAAACGAAAAGTCGCATGAGTCGCATAGGTCGCATGAGTCGTCCATGGGTCCTATGTGGTCGCATGAGTCTTCCATGGGTCATATGTGGTCATATAGGGTCTCATGAGTCGTACAACGGTTTTATGTGGTTGCATGAGACGTCCATGGGTCATGTTTGGTCGCATGAGTCGTCCATGGGTCATACGTGGTCATGTAGGGTCGCATGAGTCGTGCAAGGGTATTATGTGGTCGCATGAGACGTCCATGGGTCATGTTTGGTCGCATGAGTCGTCTATGGGTCATATGTGGTCATATAGGGTCGCATGAGTCGTACAAGGGTCTTATGTGGTCGCATTAGACGTCCATGGGTCATGTTTGGTCGCATGAGTCGTCCATGGGTCATATGTGGTCATATAGGGTCGCATGAGTCGTACAAGGGTATTATGTGGTCGCATGAGTCGTCCATGGGTCATATGTGGTCATATAGGGTCGCATGAGTCGTACAAGGGTCTTATGTGGTCGCATTAGACGTCCATGGGTCATGTTTGGTCGCATGAGTCGTCCATGGGTCATATGTGATCATATTGGGTCCCATGAGTCGTACAAGGGTTATGTGTGGTCGCATGAGTCGTACATGGGTCATGTGTGGTCGCATGAGTCTTATAAGGGTCATATGTGGTCGCATGCGTCGGATGAGTTTCCGTTTAAACCTGATTCTAATTTAATCCGATTGAGCGTCGCATAACGGGTCATATTGGGTCATAATCTTACGAACAATAGATGCAAAGGAAAAGAAAAAAAGGCCAAATTTGCTGAGTTTAAAGACACATCGTAGCCCTTCCCCGCAAGAAGAGTCGTGTGTGACTCAACGCCTTCTCCAATTTGACCTCCAACCGTGACCTTAGGTAACACGGATACAGCTTGATGTCTGAGTCCGCCGATTACCAAGCCCTTATATAGTGCAGATACATCACAAAGTCCTCCATCCACGTCGTAAGTACTTGTGTGTATCTGCATACAGACTGAGTCCGACGATTACCAAGACATTGAGTAACAAATAGACAACATGATGCCCTGGATCGACCATGTGACCTTAACGGTCACAAAGGTAACAAGCACGGGTCCAAGGGTCGCGAGGGACAAGGGTCGCACGAGTCCAAGGGTCGCGAGGGACAAAGGTCGCACGGGTCCAACATATTTTGATTTGAGCATGTATTTTCAAAATTTTATTCATATTATTTGTAAATAATTTGTAAATAATAAATTAGTATCGCATGGGTCCAAGGGTCGCAGAGGAACAAGGGTCACAGGGGTCCAAGGGTCGCAGAGGAACAAGGGTCGCAGAGGAACAAGGATCGCAGGGGTCCAATGTTCGCAGAGGAACAAGGGTCGCAGGGTCGAACTAGGTCGTAAGGTCGCAGGGGTATTTTGGGAATATCAACATTTATAAGGGTATTTTTGAATTTAAATTTTTTTCTTTTTCGAGAAGGATATTTTTGAAGTGTTTTAGCCCTACGAGGGTATTTTTGAAGTTAGCCCATGGGTCACACTAAATTAATTAAAAAATAAAATATTATATAATCAAATCAAAATATAATAAGTCAAACTTCACGAAGCACTTAATCATAGATTCTTAGCTATCGTCAATATTGGTGTGGCAACATTGTCATTCAAATCATCCAAGTTACCATCATATTATATTTCTATGTAGCATTATCAACAGTAATGGAAACAATAGTATCCTCTGTACTCTAATCCTTCAAATATCTGTTTTGATATTTTCATTTCGTTATCGGGTGAGGCAAAGTAGTAAATGACATTATTTTGCTAATACACTTTCAATTCAAGAACATGAGGATGACATTTTCAAAGCATTTAAGTATGAGATTGAATCTCAACTTAATAAACCCATTAAGGTCGTTGGATCTGATCGTGGTGGTGAATACTACGGTAGAATATTTTTTCAAGAACATGAGGATGGCATCAGATTGATGAAAGATGATCCAGTGAACGTCTGTCAAGCCACTCAAACTATTAAGTCTCAAAAGTGGACTGATGCCACGAATGAAGAGATTAAGTCGATGAATGAAAATGGCATTTAGGATCTTATCCCTTTATACAAAACCCGTTGGATGAAAATGGATATTTAAAACCAAACGAATTCGCATGGAAATGTGGAAAGGTATAAAGCACGTGTAGTCAACAAAGGATTTACTCAAAACGAAGGCATAGACTACAAATGACTTTCTCTCCAGTTTCATGGAAAGACTCTTTAAGAGTATTGATGGCAGTCATAACTCATTATGATTTAGAGTTACATCAGATGGATGTTAAGACAGTCTTTATCAATAGTTACATTGAAGAGACTATTTATAAATTATAGGGTGCAACTAGAGCATCTTATGGTTGGAGATCCAAAAAATGGTTTGCAAATTAAGAAAGTTCATCTATGGTTTAAAGCAAGCGTCTCGTCAATGGGATCACATCTCTTCAATGGCATCACAAGTTTTATCGTGTAATTATCTCATATGATTTTGAGGTGAATCAAGTAGATGATTGTGTATAACATACGATCGGTAAAAAAAATTTCTTAATAATCCTTTACTTTGATGATATCCTTATTGTAATAACAATGTGAGCTTTATACGCGAAATTAAGAAATTTCTTTCAGAGCAATTTGAGATGAAAGATCATAGTGATATCGCTTTTGTATTGGGTGTAAAAATACATCAAGATTGCTCTCGGGTTATACCTAAGTCTTTCATAAGCACATTGCTCGCATAGGTACCGTCTTTTGTGATTATATTTCAGTTTAGCAGGAGTCTTGTATCTATTCAAGTTTTCTCTTGGATTGTAGCGATGTATGTTTATTCAGTTTTAGTATTATGTTTCGAACTATTCAGTTTAAATTTAAATTATTCAGTCTGTATGATTCAGTTTAGGTTGATCTCGATAAGGTAGGGCCAGATGGAAATAGATACGTATCAGATCATCTTACGTGAAATTTTCGTGCTACACATCCATATTTAAGCATATGTCATTCTTCTGTATTGGTGTTTGTCATCATTTGTGGGTCTGGCTGTATTAAATTTTGGCTAAATCCCTTTAGTTATACATCACTGTAGACGATGGATGAGACTATTATCAATACCGGTTTCAATGACAATATTTATGAGCACTCTTAAGATTATTCCATAGTTAGTATGGTAACATATACGGTCCAAGTGGAAGTATTGTAAGATTTTTTTTCTTCTCATGTGGACCGTACATCTATAATTATGGAATATAGTTTTTTATTTCAGTTAGTCCAAATTAGACATGATTGGATTCGGTTTTATATTATTGGACTTCGATGTTGAATTAAATGTAGAAAATTATACGTGTAGAAACTTTTGATTATGTCATTAAATTCTATGATTGATAGAATTAAACGACACATAACATGTTAACTACCAATTTTTTGTCATTGATGCATATATAGATGAAATTTGTTTTTTTTTATTGATGATTTTCATTTATTGATAATTTTTTTATGAAATTCACAGTAAGAGCTTCTTTCGATAGAAGAAAGGAACGGAGTCAGCTGTCCCCTTATAATAGTAAAATCGCTGAATCCGCTTCGGAAGATAGTGCATCTGTCTTTGCTCTCAGGCATGCATCAAAGGTATTTATCACAATTTTCTAAAAAACATAACGAATTCCTTCAGTTATAAAAGAACTAATTTGAATAATTTGATTATTTTGTTAAATAATTGATAACGAACCGAGAAAGGTGCAAGGAAACACTCAACACAACAACTTGATTCAGATTATGTGAAAACAATTCAAGTCTAAGCAAAGCTAAAAAAAACCTTACAAATTGGATTTTACATTAGCAACACGAAACAAACAGAGGGTTAAGATACATATTAAGAGAACGATGAGTTCCCTTCCTTTGCCGAAAGAAACCAGACCTTGACCCGACCAAACCGCAACTTGTGTCCTACGCAGCGCAGCCTCCGCACACAATACTCCTGCATATATCAGACGCCACTCACCGCAACATTAGGCAATCCAAAGGATATCCATTTTAAAGAATCATGCATAATGTTCATTGTTACATTTGTCAAATATAAACTTAGCTCCAACTGTCCAATACCATACATAAAAATCCATGTTTTATGTTTTAATCGATGTGGATGTTACAAGCCTAAATATGTATCAATGTCGTGAATATACTGATTCTAGCTATTTGTGGATCTCCATGAGCTCTAAAACATTTCGTAGGAAAATCGAGAGAAGAAGATAAGGAATCGGTTAAGGCTCAAAGCACTCACGCAATAGAGCAGCCAGACGTTCTACGCTTCGTTTTTCTTACAACCTCCTTCCTCCTTGGAGGCTGAAGAACAACCTTTATCGCTGTGTCAAACACGCCTTTGACATTCTATTACGATTAGAAACACGTTATCAAGAACAATGTTTTCAGGAGAAAAACACAAGCGTAATGCATACCATGTTCCGAGCATGAGCATAATCATAGTTCTCGGGTGTAAAGTTTTAAATTACATATAGTTTGTTAGGTAGTACAAATATGTGTGAACTTTAAAAAGGCGCTTACCTGCTGAGTCTTGGAACTGCATTCGATATAAGCAGCAGCACCAATTTGCTTTCTTAATTCTTCCCCCTGACCATTACAAGCTTCAGGAGGCTCGTTTTTATGTTCCGAAAACAATTTCATAAAATTCGGGAAACCATAAATGTACCTGAGCAGATGTTATTACATTTGTGTGATCCGCCATGTAACCCCTGTCCTCCCGAAGATCTAAGAGATTATTACGCATCATTAAACAACGAGTTTAAACAGACGGCTAACAAAATTTCAAAAGATTTATCAAGCAAAACCTACCTAGCTTTGTACCGACAAGGACAATCGGAACATTTGGTGCAAATCGTCGAAGTTCAGGCATCCACTGCGAGCAACGAATGCGAAAATATGCAAAAACTTTTCGTTAATTTGCAATTTTTGAAACATTTGATACAACAGAATTAAACATTATTAGTAATACCTTCTTTAGGACGTTCTCATAACTTGCGCGGCTGATCAAGGAAAATGCCAATACAAAGATATCAGCGCCTCTGTAACTCAGTGGCCTTAACCTGCTGTAGTCTTCTTGACCTTTACACCACAAACAACAAACCGTGGAAAATACACCAAAACATTCTCAGACACTAATCCATTAAACTCAGAACATAGTTTCAAACACGATCTCATTGCTTCAGTTGCCGTATACCTGCTGTGTCCCAGAGCCCTAAGTTCACTATTTGTCCGTCCACAGCCACATTGGCACTGAAATTGTCGAAGACAGTCGGAATATAATCCTGAAAACATTAACAGCCCATGAATGTATGAATTAGCGTCATAGGAAACCCTAGGAAGCTGAAATTTTGTAGGAGAAACCCATCACAAGTGGCGGTAAACCCGAAGTCGAGTAGCTACTCAAAGAACTAAAAACCAGTTCTAAAACGGTAGAAATGCAGCTAAATTAGAAAAAAAGAAGAAGAACAAGCTTTAACAAAACAAACCCGTAAAACCAGATTTCAGAACGACCCATTTGGATAAACTAAAATCCATATGAAATTCAAACCCTAAACCCATGAAAAGAGGTACCCTTTAACGATCATGATAAATAAATGGGGTAAATGCATTGGGCTAAGAAGAAACTCACAGTAGGGAACTTGTTGCTGGTGTAGCAGATAAGCATACACGTCTTCCCGACAGCTCCATCTCCGACAGTAACACATTTGATGAACTTTGACGCACTCATTTTCTTTCACCAGAAGGACAAAAGGAAGACCCAGCAAAATGATGAAGAACAGAGTAGCGTTTATAGGAAGAACAGTGTAGTCCCAATGGCTTCTAAGAGAAGCTTACAGTGAGAATATCAACAGTGGAGACAAGCCCAATGTCTCTTGTGGTTTCCAGTAGAGAAAATATTGTAAATTTGAAAATATTTTCTCAAGAAAATAAATTTTTATCTGTGTGTGTGTTAGAGAGTCGAGAGAGAGAGAGAGAGAGAGAGAGAGTATGTGTCAGATTTCAGATTGTCCGGGAGCATAGTCAAAGGGTGTAACTTTATCGTCCCTCTCAATAAATTTCAAAAATATTATATTATTTATATATAATATATTTCCCAAACCTACAATATACGGAATGTTGTATGTATAGAAATTTGAATTTCTCTAGGCCTTGTTCTATTCATCTTCTCTGGGCCCTGCTCTCTCTTTCTCTCGTGTGTTATTTGCCATGTACAGGAAATCGTTATTTTGGAGATTTTAAGTGGATTTTGTTTTAAAATTACGTGTGAGAGGTTCGGAGTTCCTAAGTAAGGGAAAAGAATACTTTTTAACCTTCAAAATGAAGATCATTGTATAAATATAAGACAAAAAGCTCCGATTTCTAAAGCTTTTATAATTTATTGATAATGTAATGTACTCGTGATATTAGAGTATTTTACTGTATTTTGGATATTCAATTTATATATATTTCTATCGTACTGAAAAATTCCTATATTTTTTTTCATTGTTGCAATTTAATTCTAAATGAAAAGGAATGAATTTTACCAATTGAATTACACCGGGGGATAACACTAACTAAAAGTTTGAATACTTGGGTCCGTGTTTTTTTATATAAATTTCAAAAAATTATAAATTTAATAATTCACTATAATTTCTATAATTTGAATTCTAATTAATATAGATAAAAACTTCAATTCACGGGAAAAAAATTCTTAGATCAACTTTTGACTATAGCAACAGGAAATTATTTAAACTTTGTGATAACACGCAATCCGTAGTAGTTTTTATGTCATTCTTAGGTCTAGTTTTAGGTAGATTTATTAGATTTCATTCATTTATCGAGACTATTCGAGGATTTTATCTACATTTCGTGTTTGGTGTAGGAAACGAAGACATTACGAGAAACACGAGAGACATCGGCAATTAACCCCAAAATGACAAGATTCAGCTTATACAAGACCGTGGATTGAAGTGAGCGTGCAAACACCGAGCGAAAGGAGCGAAAACGCCATTTTAGGACATGCCCGCTCGGGTAATGGAAGATGCCCGCTCGGGTAATTTGTGCCTTGACAACCCCGTAGCCTTACACGACTCGGGTGCCAAAGGGACATGATCGGGTATGAGTGCCCGATCGGGTGGAAATATTGCGCCCGCTCGGGTTGATGGTCATCAAAACATGCCGTAACTTTGCACGACTCGGGCTGAAGAAGAACACGATCGGGCAAAGGTGCCCGCTCGGGCGAATATGGATGCGCACGGTCGGGTAAATAGCTTGCACGATCGGGTACAAGATGTGCCCGATCGGGTCCCTAGATCTCAACAACTTTCCTAAGTTTTGGTTCGGCCAAATCAAGGGAAATCAGATCTATTTAAAGGGGAATCGAGCAGAATTAAAGAAGGGGGGACTCAAGGACGATTCAGTACCATAGAAGACACACTTTGAAGGGTCGAGAAGGACGGATCTACGGATCCGAGGCATGGAGGATCTAATGAAGACATAGGGAGTCATCTCTTTCTCTATCTATGTTGAATTTAGATTTCTTTTGTGTTTCGTTTCCTTAGTTCATGTTCGAGTAGATCTATTGCCATAGGTTAGAGAGTATTGCCAATATGTAGAGAAGTCTCGTACTTAATGAATGGTGGAACTTAATGCTTTCATTACCTGTACGCCACTTGAATGAATGAAATCGGTATTTATCATGTTTTCAGATCTCATGGTTGTACTTAATGCTTTCTCTACCTGTACGCCACTTGATTGAATGATCTTAGAAGCCTAATAAACCAACGCCAGGGCATTAGACTTCGGAACTTAGCCATGATTTAGGGTTTAGCCGGTTTAGAATCTACGCCAGGTCAATCGGTTAAATCTAGGGATTAGGATAGCAGACGTAATGCGTCTATGCATGTAAGATGCGCAATGGATACATTGGCATATGCATGCTAGATAGTGGACAAGTCTACGCCAGTCATGGTTGTTCTTAAAACTTTTCCCGAACTCCCTATAGGAGAGCTTGAATTCCCTGAACTCATGATAGTACCTTAGACCAATTATCTTGTTAGAACTTCGATACATTGTTGTGCAACTCTTGATACCTATGGTGATTTGTCGCTGAGTTATTCCCATCTTTAGGTTTAGTTTGCATTTAGATTAGTTTGCATTCCCCTACGATTTGATTCATCACGTCTTATTCATTGGTCTAATAGCTTTAGAATTGCATCAATTCCTTGTGTTCGACCCTAGTTGCTACACGATCCGTATCCTTGCGGAAGCGTTAGTCTAGGTAATTTATTACTTGATTAAACGCACATCACTTTGCTAACTATTAATAATGTTTTTATTTGAATATTGGGGTTAGAAATATCATATTCAAAATATACGACATTTATATAAAAAAAGATCCGTTAGAGCGGTGGCAAAAAGAAGAGAGTTATATATCAAGTGGATGGAGTCCAGCTTGTGATGTTGGAAAGGCCTTTAGATTTCACTTCTCTTTACATGTATTTCATTGAGCCCTTCAACACTTCGATTTCCGCCTACTCTCTCTTATACACTCTTATTCCTTTCTTAGTTTTCGTAATTATACACAATATCTAACAAATACACACAGTATTATTTTTTATTAAATCCTAAATCCGTATATATTTCTAGCGAAATCTGATGTATATTAAGAAAATTCATTATAATTTAGAATATAGTGTTTTAGTTTGAATATTGGGTTATGTTCCAGTATTTAAAATTTGATAAATTCAATACAAGATTGTGAAATTATAGAATCAATCTCAACAAATAGATAAATCTTGATTAAAAAATAATTTTTCATTCAATCTTCTTTCATCAGTTGTTAATTAAGGGTTTATATAAAAAATAAAGATCAAAATCCTAAAATACACAATAATCAAATTATCCCAAATTTAAAAAGACTCGTATACTTATTAATATATTTTTAAGCTAGATAATATAAATTGTGAATACCCAATTTGAAAAGAAATTTATCAAACATTTTCTTGCCAAATGCCTTAGTGAATATATCAGCTAGTTGCCACTTGGTTGAAATGTGTTTGGAGACAATAGTTCCAACAATGGTCTCGTTTCGTACAAAATGACAATCCATTTCAATATACTTCGTACGTTTATTAAAGACATTATTCACATTTTTATATAATGCAACTTGACTATCACAATGAAGTAGAACATGATGAAAGTGTGAGAACTAAGATCTTGAAGAAGGGACTCAATCTATTTAATTTCTCGAACAGTCATTGATATTGCTTTATACTTTGCTTCTACGGAGGAACAAGACAAAATCGGTTGCTTCTTAGTCTTCCAAGATACATGTGATTCTCCAAAATGAACAAACCAATCTGTTATTGTACGTCGTGTTAAAGGATATCTAGTCCAATTTGAGTCGCTCCAAGCTATAAGACGAAGATCACACGACGCACGAAGAAGAATCCCCTGACCGGATACAATTTCAAATAACGAACGACACGTAAAACTACATTCCAGTGGTCCATTGTTGGAGATTGCATGAAATGTTTAAGAACATTAATGTTATATGCAAGGTTAGGTTGAGTCATACCGAGATAAATAAGTCGACCCACAAGACATCAATAATTAGTAAGATCTCGATAAGGTGAAGACTCTGAAAGAGGTAATCGATGATTTTTGTTCCATTGAAAAAGTGGAAGGCTTGGCACTGAGTAGATCAACCTCATAAACTATATCAAGAGCATACTTTCGTTGACAAAGATATATACTAGACGGATTATGAGAAACCTCGATTCCAAGAAAATACTTCAACATACCGAGATCTTTCATATCGAAATATGAACACATGTACTCTTTTAAGTCTTTAAACATTATTAGGTGTATTGTCCGAGAGGATAAGATCATCGACATATACCAAAACAATAAATCACACATGTTCCTTGTAAAAACAAACAACGAGTAGTCGATATATGATTGAACATATCAATAATCTCGTAGGGCCAAGGCAAGTTTGGCAAACCAACAATGAGGTGCTTGCTTTAAACCATACAAATACGTACTCAAACGATAAACACGGCCTTCAAAAACAACATAATCAAAATGAAGATTTGAGGCCAACTCGAAGAAATATCACGTCGGTCTTCTACATTGAACCGGAAGTCATTTTGTCCACCTAGATCGGTGGGCTCGAGCGATACAAATAAGGAAAAACGAAAGATAAAGATATTTCTTTATCCTTTCCAACGGTCAGAAAATCCTTCCTAACGACTAGAAAATCTTTCAAGACAATCTTATACAAGGTATCACTTTCTTTTCCGTTTTTTAAGATTCCCAACAACCATAACATCTTCCCGATGGCTATTAGATCAATCTGTTATCCATCCTTTACGCACTTTCCTTTCGTTAACATTGAGCATGTCCTATATAAAGGACTTCATTTCATTTGTAACATCAACATTGAAATTGAGAAGAAATAAAATCCTTTTTGTATTCTTGACCAGTGTCAATAACACGACAACTTTAACTTATTCCAGCACAATTGAAGCCATGATCCGACTATATGAAGAGGCTTTCATACCTCTTATGGGATCCATTGCTCTACCCTAAACACTTCGACTTCCAACATCAACATCCACCTTCCACCTTCATCGAACGAATCTTGAAGAGATCCCTTATGTCATTCAAGAGATCTTCCATCGCCACCACACCCATCAGACGTCAACAAACAAATTTCTTGAAGAATGTCCTTAGACCAATAAAGAGATCCTTCTTGAATGAAGAATCATACCCAAATGATCGAGTTTATTCGATTCTCCGTACGTGTCTCGAGTTTCGACCCCAAGACGTGTATCAAACATGTACAAAATTGAAGCATACACTACATCTTTGAAGTAATAGAGTCTTTCATGTTGTTCACCCACTCCAATCAGTATCCTCGTAGTGTGGTCCTAAATATGACAAATTATCAAACGAGATCAAATGACATTGCAAATTAGGAATATAAAACACATTTTGATTAACAAAATTGACACCAAATGAGATAGTTCCCTTCATATATGACATCGTGGATCCTCCATTAAGACAATCTGCCATATGGTTACCAGCTCCGGAGTCTAATATCCATGATACAAAAGGCATACCCGTAGGAGTCTCACCCGCTCTCATACATTGAGAAAGAATATCAATCAAACTTTAAGTTGATTATTGTCAACACCAAGACCAACAAGATCGAACGTAGATGGATTACTAGTTATTGAAGTGAAAGTCACCGTAGAGTTAATAGGATCAGCATTAGCATAAACAACTGAACCACGAACTTGTGCACCACGTCCCATACCACGAGTGTCTGCACCACCCATACGAGGACCCTGTCACCAATCGGTTGAGTTGAAAGCAATAGTCAACAAGATCTCCAGTCCGCCCGCAACGTGTACACACCAAACTTGTAATACCCCTATCCGGAACAACTTCGAAACTAGTAGTGTCCACTATCATCTTCGACAGGTGGCTACACGTGTCATCACCTAAACACGTGTATAGAATAAACTAAGTACTTTTATTTCAGATTTAAAATTGTTCGAACCAAATAGCAGAAGAAAACAATTAAAATCATAATAAAAATAAATACAAAATGTATAATAAATTTTATCGAGACCACATGCACGCATCTCCCATCAGTCGCTGTAAGCTCTCATATTGTTGCTTAACCTCTTTGATCTTTTCCTCGTTTTAACATGTCCATCCACGACAGTCCACAAAGGGGTGAGTACGAATACATACTCAGTGAGATCGATACATGCACACACTGTGTGCCACGTATTCTTCCACTCTCGAATGCATAACATAAAATAACACTCATCACACTACAGATATATAAATGACTCTACCCAACCCGACTGAGTATCCTAAGTCTAAGACTAGTACCACATTAGATCATAACTCACAGTCCACACGACTCTAGCTCGGACAGCCGCTCACGAAGTCCAGAGGACTCCAACACACTAAAGATCTTGTAAGGTCACAACGTACCCATCCATCAGTACAATACAAAGCTTCATCGCTCGAAAGGTTACCACAATCCCAACACGGTACGACGCTAACAGATCCACTAATCTAACTAACTATAGCGTTTCGTCGCTCGAAAGGTTACCACAATCCCAACACAGTATGACCCTAGCCCTGATCCAAGTGTCACAATACTAGCGTCGTCGATCCGATACTATTAACATAATTCTCATCGACATGCTCGCGCACGCCTTTTTTCAAAGGTTTTAATGTGAAATCACTCAATCAAATACACTAGACAAGATGTTCACTCAACTTTAATACCGAACCCAAAATATCGACGTTCTCCAACCCCAATATCAGGTCAAGCGATAATTTTCCAGATCATTTCTAACTAGTTTAGTTTCACAAAAAAGAACCCAACTCATATATATGCCGTCAATCATCATTCGACGATTTTAGGCTTGGATCCATTGTTAACTTATAACGTCTCAATGCTCTATTATGAATTTTCTAAATTTCTACTATGGTCATACCTCGATTTAAACGTAAAAACTTCTGTATGATCAACTAGAAAACCAAATTTTTAATCGGAAAATATCATCACCTTAATTTTTCATGATGACTTGACGATACATGATGATATTACGAACAATAACGACACAAATCAATTTTTCCCATAATCTGGATTAGAATTCACCAACGAAGAATACAACGAAAAATTTAAGGATTCTTCTTCACTTTCTTCTCCTCCCCTCTTTCCTTTTTTCTCTTTTCTTCTTTAATTTACCCAATTATATATATATATATATTATATTTATATAGTTGGGATTGGGCCTTATAAAATTAGGATTTAGATGTTTCGTACGACTTCGAGATGCGACATTGATTTTACCATAAAATTCATAACTTAAGGAAGATCTTCCTTAGATATTGAATTAGAGGTGGAAGTTGCATTCTGAGCTACCTTGGAGTACAATTAAGGTTGGGTAGAATATCTTGAGCGAGAAGGTTTGAACGAATCGTTCCATAAAGGGTGTCGTCTAAACTGGGCAAACATGTAGACTTTGTTCTTTTCACGTTTTTTCTCTAATTTTGCATGAAGATCACAAGTACATCCTCCACATGTACAACCGTCACTCTCGCATATTTGAATCGAATCATACGATGGAAATTCCTCCCACAGAAGATTCAAATTTTTGTAGTAGGTAGACACTGACATCCCAAGTTGTTAGTAAGACTAGAGATTCTACTTGAGACGTAAGATACACGGTCCATTGGTGGAAGAGAATCGATCCTTGATATCATTCCAAAGTTCCTTTGCTAGTTCAATGTGAAACACAATAGTTCGTAAAGTCAGAGTCATGGTATTACGTATCCACGAGACAAGTAGAGAATTATTCGCCCAACAATCCTCTAAATCATCTGAATATTTAGCTGGTTTTGGTATAGCCCCATCCACAAAATCAAAATTTTTTCAAGCACATAAAGCAATTCTTTATTCTCAAGGTCAATCAACATAGTTGTGATCATTAAAAATTACTTCAGAAATCTGAAATCCCAAATTGTCGCTCACAAAAAGATTATAAGGTGAGATGATACGACGTTGAACGATAACCGGAGAAACAGACTTCTTCGTTACTGTAGAATCACCACAATTTGACATCATCATACAAAGCAAAATTCTTCTATGTAGAATCTACCAACCATGACCACCTTCTGCAACAAAATGACCCCAAAAACAATAACAACGCAAAATTCTTCGCACAAAGTACTCTACTCATCAGTGAAAAATAGCACCACCGATCGAGTGATCCAATAAATACGACAGATCTGTTGGTTGCCGAAAATACACTAGCACCAGGAGACAACAGACGATAGAACAACAACAGATGTAAGATGACAGAGCCGCACCAGGAAATAACGAACGGCAAAGCATAAAAAAGATGACGAACGAAGAAACTCCATCAGTCGAGAAAGAAAAAACAACAAACTCATGATCATAGATCTGTAGTCCACCTCGAACCACCACTAACACACCTGAAGTTTGTGTGTTCGACATTGCAGATCCGACGCAAGAACACAAAGAACAACAACAAGGACGTCAACGTTGAAGCACCAATAAATCGACAAAAAGACATAGTGATAACGATGAAATTGAACAAGCAAAATTATGGTGAAAATAAGAGATTTTAAATTTTCTAGACCACTCTACCGCAAGTATAGGGTACGTGTAGTACCAGGGTTGAACTCTAGGGCTCAATGCAATGTTAGAACTAAGAATTCACGAGAAGAAGATCGATCAATATGTGATTATTAAACTAAAAAATGAAGAATAAAATAACGACGAGACTAGACTCAGCAAGATAGAGTACCACGGGTTTCGAGAATCCCGAGACATGCAATGGAAATTTCTACGGAACATGAAATCGGGTTATATCAATCGATGGGGAACTAAAATCTAAATCCATTACCTAGGGAATCAACATTACTCTTCTCCCGATGCAGCAACGGAACATCTAGATGCATGAAGAACGAATGGGGAATTCAACCTCTAATGTCAGAAATGACTCTCCCGATGCCTAATTCTTGTACCTAGGGAATGAACGTCATTCATCTCCTGATGGATCGCGGAACATCTAGATGCATGAAGAACGATAGCAAATTCAACCTCTACTGTCAGAAACAATGGGAACTCAACCTCTATTGACGGAAATGACTCTCCCGATGCCTAAATCCTCTATCTAGGATATAAACGTACTCACCTTCCGATGCAGTAAATCTGTAACCTAAATGCATGATGAATAATAGGAGTTCTACCTCGATTTTTATCGTTCCTAAATAGATTAACCAATCGGCCAAGACTCTCATTAATCTAATTTATTCAAAGGTTAATCCTGAGACTCAAAACTGACTCTCCCAATGCCTAGACTGAATCTCAAATCTCATTCAAACATGTTTAATCTCACTCGAACGGATCTAGTCTCATTCAAACATGAAATCAACAAAGTATGAATGCATTATGCACAACTACAACCTATCGACCCAAACGAATGAACAAAACTGAAATCAAGCATTAAGAACCAAACTATCTATTACATTGCATCCCTAACCCATGGCAAAGAGAACTACTCAGAATACATAAGGAAACAAACACCAACACAGTAAGTATTCATCTTCCCTATCCTCCGAGCATGGCCTCCGACGAATCCTTTAGTTTTCCGAAGTCTCCTTCTTCCGTCGTGCTCTCTCCTCTCTTCTCTTCTCTGGTGTCTTCCATTCTTTCTTTGATCTGTTCTGGTGTCTATTTAAACTCATGCTCGTTCAAATTGATGTCTGTGTGATTTGCGTGGTAGTTTCCATGCATGCTCAACCGTGTACACCATTCAGCCCGACTGTGCAGCCTTCATCCATGAGGTGTCTGACCGAGCATGGAGCAAGCCTGGGTCGTGCATCAGCTACGGGGGTGATTTTGTCTCAAGAGCCCGACCGTGCAAGTGTTGAAGCCCGCTCATGCATGTTGCCTAAACCTCCAACCCGGTCGTGCACATGTTTGTCTCCTCCCCCGGTCGCGCAAGTGATGGTGCCCAGCCGTGCAGCTGCTTCATTCTCCAGCCCGGTCATGCACATGTCTGAGCTCGGTTGTGCTGCATGTTTGTCTCCTCCCCAGTCGTGCAATGAGTATAGCTCGGCCGTGCAACTTGGTCGAGTCTTCAGTTCAGTCGTGCAGTGAGTGTGGCCCGGCCGTGCTTGTGGATTCATCACACATGTTCATATTGGCTGTGCTCATATTCACATCTTGATCACTTGGTCACGTATTCGGGTAGATTTTCCGCACTTACGTGTGTTTTCTTCGGATGTCTTCGTTTCTTGCACAACACACAAAATAATAGAAGAAGTAATCAAATATACTCAATAAGTCGGTAAAGTCCAAGAATCGTAATTAAAACTAAAGTTAGGAATCATAAAAATACTATGACGGATTACGTGTTATCACAAATCGAAATAGAGACGTCGAATGGACAACACCGATTAGAGGACACAAAAACTTCTATGTGAAGATAACGTCGGTGAAGAAATCACGCTAGTGTGAAGACGACGCTGGTGAAGAGATATGGCCAACAAATTGATTAATATGATAGAAGGTTTACATAGTATTAAAAAGAAGATTTCATCAGTAATTATTTATTAAGATTATTGCTATGATATCATCATTGATAAATTCAAAAAAGTTTATAAAAAATATAAAATCAATATAAAGAAATTGATCAATCTTAATCAAAATATAATCTCTCATATAATCTTCTTTTATGAATTCTTAATCAAGAATTTTATATAGAAAATAAATATCAAAATCTTAAAATACGCAATGATCAAAGTATATAATCTTCTTTTATATACCTTTGCTAATAAAAATGATGGTTAACAATGAGACATTTTTAATTAAAAATAGAATGATTTTAATTATGTATCATAATTTTTTACTTAAATCTCTAACGAGATAATTTTTTATTGAATAATCAATAAAATAATATTACAATTCCAGTATTATATAAACATTAAGTAAATATTCTCCAATAGTATTCGTCCAACTATTCCTTTGAAAATATGCAACGTAAGATGTGTCAATTCATGAGCCAGCCCCAATGTCACGAGTAAAAAATTGATAAAAAAAATTCAATTAATCTTTTTCGCTTTGATAAATTCAATATGTTTATAACAAAAAAATTATGTAATTTTTTTAGGTTTTAATGAAATTTAAAGAAAATAAAATTGTAAATAGAAATTGATATTAGAATTAGTGAAGGAAAAGAAAGAATTATATATTTTGTGAATTAGTGAAAAATAAATTACATTTTTTAGTTGAAGATGACATCTATTTATATAAGAGGTATACCTCTTGACAATATAAAAAATATAAAAAAAAATAAAGATACAAGAAAATAAAAATAAAGATACAAGAAATATTATAAACAAAAGGAAAAAAAGAATAGATTAAAAAGAAAATATTATGTTAACAAAATTATGTTTTAATACTCCCCTCAAGATGATGATGAGTATGAATAGTATATTCTCATCTTGGAGAGTAAAGATTAAACATGATACCTCACATGTGGTATTAGTCATTCTCATACTCCAAAAAATGGTTACCTGCATAGCCTAGGAAAAACAATAAGCAGTAATAGAACAACGGGAATCCAAACATAATGTCCAATTGGCAACTTAAAAAATTTGTGGTTTAGATTGTAAAAAAAATACTTCTAAATCATCAAAGGCCCGAGAAGAATCCGCTAGACATGAA
This sequence comes from Gynandropsis gynandra, assembly GCA_036759665.1. NCBI lineage: Eukaryota > Viridiplantae > Streptophyta > Magnoliopsida > Brassicales > Cleomaceae > Gynandropsis > Gynandropsis gynandra. Next base: position 9,950,783 of record CM071874.1, read on the forward strand.
ACGAATTTGCAGAGAAAAGCTGCAGAACAATCGTCGAAAAGAAGAAGAATTGTCGGAAGAAAAAGAATCGGCGAAGAGGAGAGATTATTTCAGAGAGAGAGAATAAATTCTGATCAAAAGAGAATTACCGACAAAGAATATTATTTTTTTATTTGAAATCGCCAGAAAGAAGAAGATAAAAGGAGATTGAAATTGTGAAAGAAATTCTTGAAGAAATTTTGAAATAGGAGATTGAAATCGGCGAAGAAGAAATTTCGAAAGAAAATGCCGAAAGAAATTTCGAAAGAAGAATACCGACGAAACATAAGAAAAATACCGGTCGAAATCACCGGTCAAAGGCAATTTGCCTTATATAAAAGAAAAATACAAGATAGGATAAGAAAGAATCAACGAAGAAAAAAATATCGGCAAATGAGTCGATGAATTAGAATTAGAATTCTCAAGAAACAAAATTCTGAGGATTTTCCGAAAAGAGAGATATTAAACGCCAAGAAGAGTACCGGTGAACAAGAAAGAAAATACCGGTAGAAAATAAATAAGACAATTTGCCTTAAAATAGAGAAATATAATCTGACTGATTGCAGAATTGGAGAAACAGAAATCCGCTGAAAGATAGCCGGATGAACAGAAAAAAAAATTGGCAGATGAATCATTCATCGGAAGAAAGAAATTGCTGATGAATTCAGCTGATACCATTATGATTTGTAGGAATGGAGTAGAATAAAAGATGGGAATTACGAAACTGGATGACACATAACCGGTATAAGCAAACAGAATCGGAATCGAAGTCGACTAGAATCGAACAAGATCCTATTGGAATTGAACACCTAAACAGAAAACCAGAATGTTAGAACACCAACACCGTAACGACAGTACAAAATGATGACAAATATGAGCAGCGAAAGGGATGTTCGTCGGAGATTGGAGACCACGTCGGCGATTGAAGAACGAACAATGAACAACCAACAACGGATGAAGTAAATCACAAAAACAACGTCGACAATTGGAAACCACAAACACGAACCACCGATATTGTTGATGCAGAACCAAAAATCAACAAGAACCTTTAAAGCATCCATAACTGTCTCGTTTGGCATTGGAGTTGGCGGCTTCGTTTTGCCTTCAATTCCGAATTGGAAAAGCTTAACATTATTGAATTCAAGATACTTAAAGTTCTCCCCTGGATATGGTTCAGGGCACAGATTTTAGGGTTTCAAGGAAACCGAAATTAGCAGGCTCGGGAAACCCAGATCGGTAAAAGAAACGGCAAGAAACACCGACGAAGAAGAAGGAAGGCAGTGGACGAAACAAAATGAAATTGGAATGAAACTATTGAAACGAGATAAAATTGGAAGGAACAAGATGACAGAAGGCAGCAGAGCGAGCAGACGACACACCGGAATCACCAGAATCGAGCACACTGGAATCGAATGACAGCGGTGACACCAGAAGGCAGAAGATAGACGGTCCTTACCGGAGCAGACTTCACATGAATACAGCATTCGAATCAGACAAAGATGACCACCGAGAGAATAAAAACGAAGATGACAACCACCGAGAGAATACAGAGAGGATTCCGACGCCGACGAAGAATGATCGTTGAAGAAGAGATCAGGAGAAATCGGTGAAAGGACAAGAAATCGAAAGGGAATCGGCTGAAATGGAAGGGAATCGGCTGAAATGGCAAGAAATAAGAAGGATTCGGTTGAAATGGCAAGAAATCGGAAGGCAATCGGCTGAAATGACAAGAAATCGAAAGAAAGGAATCTCCAGAATAAGGGAAGAATCGCCGGAAATAAAAAATCAACAATAAAGGCGATTTGCCTTAAAAAAATATTTCTTTGATACCATTTTAGGTTTTTATCAAATTTAAAGAAAATAAAATTGTAAATGGAAATTGATATTAGAATTAGTAAAGGAAAAGAAAGAATTATATATTTTGTGAATTGGTGAAAAATGAATTGTATTTCTTAGTTGAAGATTACATCTATTTATACAAGAGGCATACCTCTTGAAAATACAAAAAAAAAATAAAGATACAAGAAAATAAAGATACAAGAAATATAAGAAATATTATAAACAAAAATAAAAAAAGAAAATATTATGGTAACAAAATTATGTTTTAATAGTTTTTAATCCACCAATAGAAATATATTAAATAAAATTAAACATTCTAATATAAAAAAGGGATAAACTAAAAAAACCTTGACAAATAGGTTTTAATAAAAAAAACCCAATACTTTCAACTCTTTAAAAAAACCCTAAACTATATTTTTTAAACAAAACAAACATTTAACAGGATATATACAAACAGACGTTTGAGACTCTTCCTCTGTAAATCATCTTCCAATCGGGGCGATGACAGGATCTCCCACGATTACTCTGAGGCACTCTCGAAATCGATCCTTTTCTTCGAAGGAAAACGATCGGGACACCTGCCGAACGAGACCTGACCGATTACGACGCCGGTGACAACATTAAGTTCCATTTTCCCATGGAATTCACGACGACGATGCTCGCTTGGAGCGTTATCGAAATCGAATTCCTCATGCCTCCGTCAGAGCTCTAAAACTCCCTCGTCGCCGTCTGTTGGGGCTCCAATTAAGGGATATAGGAACTGCTTGGTTCGGTTGCCAGATATGAAACTAAGCCGTGAATGGGTGGTGGGCTCTGCGAATTGCTGTTGTCGTTTCATCACACCTTTTTGGCCGCCCATCACCGCACCAACACTACAAAAAAACTCGTAGTTTCCAACGGACGGGGCAACGGATCCGTCCGTTGGAAACACTTACCAACGAATTTTAATGGATTTGGTGAATTTTTCAACGGGCAACAATCCGTTGCAATCTGTTACAAATTTCAACGGAATTGTAACGGATATTTTCCATTGTAATATCCGTTGAAATTCGTCGCGATTTTTAACGGAGTGTAACAGATTACTTCCGTTGGACTTGTCCGTTGGAAGGTACGTTAGAAACCGGGGAAAATGATTCCAACGGGCGTCCGTTGCACCGTCTAACGAATACCCGTTAGAAATAGTAACGGATGCCCGTTGATATTGTGAATTTCGAGGTTCAACTGTCGAATTAAATTACCGCGCAAAAGCAACGAGCATCCGTTACAATTTCCAACGGACATCCGTTGGAATATTTGCTATTTATATCGGAACCTAGGGTTACCCCAAATCATCAATTACAACCATCTTTATATCTACTGTTGAATCCAAAACAACTTTTATGAACTGTTTCACCGCCGGGATCGGAAAAAGTATTCCCGATGGTGTTACACTTCATAAAGGTTGTTTTGAATTCGATAATAGGTATAAAGATGACAAATGTAAACCTAGAGTTACCTAAAATCATTAATAACAAATATCTTAATGTCTAATGTCGAACCTAAAACACCCTTCTGAAACTGTTTCACCACCGAAACCGAAAAAGGAATCCAGATGATGATTCAGTTTAAGAGGGGTGTCTTTTGGTTTGATAATAGACGTAAATATGCCGAATGTAAACATAGAGTTATCTCAAATCATCAATAACCAATATCTCAATGTCTAATATCGAACCTAAATCACCTTTCTGAAACTGTTTCACCGCCGGAACCGGGAAAATGAATTCCGACGCCGACGAAGAATGATCGTTGAAGAAGAGATCAGGAGAAATCGGTGAAAGGACAAGAAATCGAAAGGGAATCGGCTGAAATGGCAAGAAATAAGAAGGATTCGGTTGAAATGGCAAGAAATCGGAAGGCAATCGGCTGAAATGACAAGAAATCGAAAGAAAGGAATCTCCAGAATAAGGGAAGAATCGCCGGAAATAAAAAGACTACAATGTGGCTGAAAATTGCATAGATTCATTTTGCAAAACAATGCGAGAATATTTACCGGAAAATAATCAAGCTCCTAAGACATGCTACGAAACAAAGAATGTGTTAAAAGATTTGGGAATGCCACATGAGAAAATTGATGTTTCTAGAAACAGTTGTATGTTGTTTTGGAAAAATGATAAAGACTTGTTGGAATACAAGTTTTGCGGTGCAAGTAGATTTCGGCCTAAAAAACCATCTTCACGTAAATATGTACCATACAAGAAAAAGTTCTATATGCCTGTTAGAAACAGGTTGAGAAGGTTATATGAATAAAACACCGTTGCAGCAATGAGATGGCATGTAGAACACTCAACGGTCGAAGGTATAATGCAACATCCATCAGATGGTAAGGCTTGGAAAGATTTGAATGAAATATTTCCCGAGTTCGCGTATGAAACGAGAAACGTCTATATTTGCTTATGCACGGATGGTTTTTGTCCCTATGGACAATCTGGAAGTCAATATTCTCTGTGACCGGTGATTTTGTCCCTAATTTGCCTCCCGAGATGTGCTTGAAAAGAGAGGTAATGTTTCTGACGTTGTTGATTCCAAGACCAGAACATCTGAAGAAAAGTTTCGATGTCTTTTTGCAGCCCTTAATTCATGAATTACGACAATTATGGAACGAAGAAATCCTTGCTTATGACTTCAGTACTAAGCAAAATTTCACATTGAAAGCGGTCTTGTTATGGACAATTAGCGATTTTCTTGCCTATGGAATGTTATCTAGATGGAGCATACACGGAAGATTAGCATGTCCATATTGTATGGAGGATACAGATGCATTTCGACTAGTACATGGTAAGAAACCATGTTGGTTTGATTTTTCATAGAAGATTTCTTCCTCGTGGCCATGCTTTCCGGAAAGATAAAAAACATTTTCGGAAGAACGTGGTTCAAAAAAAAGAGGCACCGTGCATGCAAACCGGAACATAAATCCTTTATGAAAGATTGAACACAATGGGTGATTTACAAGAATCGGTTGAATGCGGTGGAGATCGTGGGCATTATAAACCAAAAGGTCAAGGTGAATGACATAACTGGTATAAACGTAGTATCTTTTGGGAACTACCATACTGGAAATCATTGATATTACGTCATAATTTAGATGTTATGCATATCGAGAGGAACTTTTTTGATAACATCATAAATACTGTTTTGAATGTGACGGGTAAAACCAAGGATAATATATAATCAAGAAAAGATTTGAAGTCAATATGCTAACGACCTGAGTTGGAATTCAATGAACAAGCAAATGAAGACTCACCCATCGATGAATCTACTGAAGAAGAAATTTAAATACAATAATATCTATTATGTGTAATAAATATAGACGATGTGATGTAAATGAATTGTAACGTTCATAATGTGTAATCGAACAATCAAAATGTTAATACAATTGAATAGGTTATGTAAACGATGTATTAAAACATAGAATTATCTAATACCAACGGGCATCCGTTGCAAATTGGTAACGGATGCCCGTGGATACACGAATTAGCCCCGACACTTAGAAAAATTTTCAAAGTTTTCCACATTTCAAATGGCCATCCGTTGGTAATGTGTAACGGATGCCCGTTAGAAATATTCCAACGGGAATCCGTCGGTAAGTTGTAACGGACGCCCGTAAACAATTTTCCAACGGGCGTCTGTTACACTTTTCTAACGGAGGCCTGTTGGAAATATTTTAACAGACATCTGTTAGAATATACCAACGGATGCCCGTTAGTCTAGGTAGTGATGCCTACCCAAGTGTGCAGAGTTTTCCAACGGCCATCTGTTGGAAATTCTAATGGATGCCCGTTAGGATTAAAATCCTTCCCGAAACGAAGAAAAAATTGGTAATTTTTTTATTTAAATATTTATCTAACTACATTTATTTTATATTATAGATGCAACGGTTAGGAAGAGAACATACTCTTCTTGAGCTGGTATTAGAAACCCATGCCAAGAAGAAGCCGGTTGTCGGGGAAGAGGCCGACGAACCCGAACTCGTCGATCCTCGAGCGGAGCGAACCGTGAGAGCTGTGACAGAGAAGATCACACAACAATCTCAAGCTTGCGGTTCAAGCCCCGACGAACTCAGTCCTTTACAAAAGGACAAAATTTATTTAGAGGTAAAAATTTATTATTTTATTTCTCGATTATTAATAAAATAATTTGTAATAATCTAATATTAATTTTGTTTGTCTTGTAGTCGGTGAGACCGTATAAGGGACGTCTATACGGTCTCGGTGCGCTTCAAAAGGATATCGTCGAGGACGCCACGACGGTACCTCTCGTAGTGCAAGAGAGTTTCACGCAACAACGACGTATCCAAGAGCTCGAAGCCAAAGTTCAGCACTTGGAGAGCGTCATCGAGTTGATGGGGCAAGGGAGGGGATCAACGTCGCAGCAAGAACCGGGTACCGATTCAGATGCAACGCCATCTAAAGGTGATGGCGATCAAAGAGACGATATCGACCCCGCCGATTTAAATGAAATATAATAGGATAGATTAACGTAGTTTTAGTTTTAGTTTTTTGTGAACAATTTAATATTTTAATTAAAAACTTTTATTTTAAAAAATATTTTTAATTTTTTAAAATTTTATTTTTTTTCCAAGCTTTCCAACGGATGCCCGTTGGAACTTCTAACGGGCATCCGTTGGACTTTATTTTCCCGCCAAATGTTAACGGACGTCCGTTGCCCTTTCCCGCCACTTTGCAACGGACGTTCGTTGCTCTTTCCCGCCACTTTGCAACGGATGCCCGTTGGAAATCTAAATTCCCTCTCATTTTCCCCGCATAAATGGCAATAGATGCCCGTTGGAAGGCTAAATTTCTGCTCATTTTCCCCGCGTAAATGGCAACGGACGTCCGTTTAAAGTTGTAACGGACGCCTGTTGCCCTTTTTCAACGGCCCTCTTTTGCAAATTTGCAACGAGCATCCGTTACAAAGTTTTCCAACGGGCGTTCATTTTTCCAACGGCGTCTTCCGTTGAAATGTATGTTACAATATTGCAACGGATATTATCCGTTGGAAGACCGTTGCGAATTGCAACGGATCCGAATTTCCAACGACCGATTCCCAACGAACAGAAATCCGTTGCCATCCGTTGGAAAGAACCCTTTCCAACGGAATTTAGGCATTTTCCACCGGATATGTCCGTTGGAAAATGCCTGTTTTTTTTGTAGTGCAATGCAACATCATGTCATTGCCTCGGTTGATTCTCCAGAAAGGTTCCGGCCAGTTTCGACGCATATTCCGGTTATCTCAATGACTCCGACAAAGACACCAGAAAATTTTCCGTTCGGACGCGCCCCCAATATTCAAAAGGATTTTCTTTTTTTGTTGATTTCTTTTGGATTTGATTGGCTTTTTGATCTGGGTTTCTTAAGATAATTGGAAGAGGAGTTTGTGAAGAATTTACAAAGTAAAATTACCTGAAAACAATTGAAAGATGATTTACAGAAGAAGAGTATCAAACGTCTGATTATATATATCCTGTTAAATGTTTTTTTTGTTTAAAAAATATAATTTAAAATTTTTTTAAAGAGTTAAAAATAAAGGGTTTTTTTTATTAAAATCTATTGGTCAAGGTTTTTGGGTTTCTTTGGTGAAAAGAAAACATCCAGAGTAAAAATACAATATTATTATTTCGAACAAACGAGATTGTCCTTCGTGTGTCATCACTCGGACAACAGGCGGACGAACTCAACGAGGACGTCGACGGAGTTCCGAGAGGAGAGCCCGACGAAGATCTCGGCCTCATTTTCGGTGGCTCCGCCGCCTCCGGCGAGGTCGGAGAGCGCTCTGATGACGACAAAGGGAAGGCGTTGCTGGTGGGAGACGAGAGCCACGGCGGCACTCTCCATCTCGATGGCGGTGACGTTGAACTTGTCGTTGAGGAAGCTCCGGTAGGCGGAGTTGTCGACGAAGGTGCTCGCGCTCATGCCACGGTGGACCACGACGACCTTCGGCTCACGAGGGAGGCACGTGGTGCTGTTCACGCACCTCTCTAGCTTCATGCCCTGCGTTCGTATATATTACATGTTTAAATTGTTCATCCGAGTCAGACAACATTATAATTAAAAAGTATAATGAATGTAATATTTTTTTCTAAGGCCGAAATTTTAATATTAGTGGTTTAACTGTAAATGAATATAAGGTCCATAACTTTCGTCTAGGGCCAGCACAGTTTGATTATTCGAACCCCAATATTATATCATATAATAATATAATCGAATCAGAATACTTAGATGTATGAAATGTGGATACTTAAAAAAAATATTTGGATATTTACTAGTATTTGAATTCGAAAATAAATTTAATATTGACAAAATCAATAAACTTATTTTTTGGTATTTTTGTGTAACCACTATAAAATGAAATAAATAAATAAATTCTAAAAATAAGATATACTACCATATTCACGAACATTAAAAAGGTGAATATCCAAACTTAAACCTATAGATCAATATTTTTATTCCCCAAACCCGATTTTAATTATTGGAGTACTCATATTTTTTGTTTGACTTCAAGACGAAACATGAATCGAATCAATCATATAATTTGTCTATCCTTACTCTTATTCAATTCAAAGCTGCAATTGGATTTCGATTATTCCATAGACTCTTCTAATTCACTCCTTTCTGGAAATATATATGTCCAAAAATTATATTTACCATATCAATATATAATAAATGCATTAGTTGATACAATTAACATACCTCGAGTTTGCGTGATAGATTCAAATAAGTATGATCGACAGGAACCCAGAAAATATGTTGTCGAACTTCAGGAGTTCCACTAATAGGAAAAATCTCTTCGGGTTGATACCAAACTCTATTAAGCAAATTGCCTTGAGATCCATTTTTAGTATTATAATCCGAAAATTCAATATAACCAAATTCTCGAGTATAATCTCCTGCAGCTTCTAGAGACAATAGGTCTTCTGGGCCATCTCCATACCTCTATAACCACAATTATTTAAATAATTTTCAATAAAAGCATTTATTACAATTTCTATAATTAATATATAATGTAGACACCATCTATTAAAGGTTTCCCTTTCGTATAAATTTTAAATACCCCTTTTTTCCACCAATTATTTTCAAAGCTTTCGTGTTATATCGGATTTGTCGAAAATTCAAACTTTGACGGGTAGACCAATATTAAAAATATCAATGGGATTGATTAATTTTCTTAAGAGGATTAGATATCATCTACAACGATATTTTACGAGTAAAACTAAATACATAGATCAATTACGCATTAAATAAAATAACTTACTGAGATTTGATTTAAAACTATTTTATACGAAAAACACTAAACGCAAATGGATAGACGAGTGATAAAAAAACAGATATATCGTAAAATATTAAACGTAAATAAATAGATAGATCGATTAGGAGTTGCAAAATATGAACCTGCCAATTCCAAAGGCCAGAGTGTGCCCAATATTGAGGAATTGTAACATCACCAATTTGAAGGTTCACATTTGCATTCCCAGCAATTCCATAATGCACCACTCCTTTGATCCTAAATAGACTTACCAATAACTGTGTTCCTACTCCTGCATTTAACTGTTCATGCAAACAATCAAAATACCCAAAAAAATAATAAAAAAAGAAAGAAAAACTAAGATTCAAATGCATTTTAATTCGAGAATTATTAGCATACCATGCCTAATCCCGTCATTACAATCATCACGCTCTCATTTGATATTTTCGCATATCGAAATCTCCTTCCTAATATTATATACAAAGAAAAAGAAAAGTAAAAGAAATTAGATGAAATTCATAACCCTTTTGTACAAGATATTCCAATACACATACAGTGTTTATATCGTAATTACAAACCTAATTATATTTCGTAACGATAAAAATCACGTTTAAGAAATACGATATATATATATATATATAATATGATTGTATATGTATTCGGATATATAAGTACCTGCGAAATCGATGTAAGGCAAAGAAGGATTGGGGAGAAAGGCGGGAGAGTTGAGGAGAGGGTTGAGCTCGAAGTTGTTTGGAGCAATAATCCCTAAGTGAGGACCCTCTTTGTTTATTATATCAATCTTCCTCAACTTTGCCTTGGGAATTTCACCTTTTGCCTCTCTAATAATCCTCAATGACAATAAAACCACCACGACCCCAATCAAGCCCTTCATAGCTTCTCTCTTGCTATCGTGGGTCATCTCCTCCTGTGTAAGAATGCATATATGTATGTGCATATATATACATATATATTAGGAATATCAGAAATACTCGTGTTTCCTTGTGTATAGTTTTTTTTATGTATAGTTTCTCTGGGTATAGTTTTTTTATGATTTATAAAAACTATTTCAATTTTATAATTATAAATATATCCAATTGAACATAAATCATATTTACCAAAGTATTTTACATATTTACCAAAGTATTTTACTTTTAAATATTAATGTTTTTATATCGAAATTGTGATTATGATATGTGTTGTATCATTACAAAAAGACAGGCGATTTCCAACGGACATATCCGTTGTAAATCGCCTGAAATCCGTTGCAACGACCGTTTCTCAACGGATGACAACAGATTTGCAACCGTTGGGAATTGCTCGTTACAAATCGAGATCCAATGCGATTCCCAACGACGTTACAATGAATATTATCTGTTGCAACATTGTAACGGATGCACAATGGATAACGCCGTTGGCAAATTGTAACAGATGCCCGTTACAAAAATATGACGGATGCCCGTTACAAAATTGTAACGATGCCCTTTACCAATTTGTAACGGATATCCATTGCCACTCCGTTGGAAAAAAATGAACAGGAATTGAAATTTTGCAACGGCCATCCGTTGCAAAGTGGCGGGAAATGGCAACGGGAACCCGTTACAAATTGGCAGGAGATGGAAACGGGCATCCGTTACCATTTGGCGAGAAATTTATTTCCAAAGGATACCCGTTAGAATTTGAAACGGGCATCCGTTGGATATTTTTTTAAATTGAAAATACTAAAAAAGTAAAAAGTAAATTTTAAAAAATAAAAAAATTTCAAATAACCTTAATTAATACAATAAAAGTTTTTAAAAAATTTAAACCTAATTCTATTACATTTCATCTAAATCTGTGGGGCCGATATCATCCCCGTGGTCACTAGCACTTCAAGATAACATTGCATCCGAATCGATACCTGGTTCTTGACGCGGTGTTGATTCCCTCGCCCGACCGGATAGTAATTGACTCTATCCATGTGCTGCTTTTGTGATTGATTTTCTTGAAATTGGGCTCGAGTTTCTCGAAGTTGTGGTTCGAGATCCTCGATACACCGTTGTTGCGTGTAGCTCTTTTGGACTACGGAAGTACCGTCGTGGTGTCCTCGACGATATCCTTTTACAGTGCACCGAAACCGTATAGACGCCCCTTATACGGTCTAGCCGACTACAAAAAACAAACTAGAGTTAGAATTGTTAGAAAATATTTTATTACTAATCGAAATATAAATAATAAATGTTTACCTCCAAATAAATTTTGTCCTTTTGTAAAGGACTGAGCTCGTCGGGAGTTGAACCGTAAGCTTGTGATTACTGTGTGATCTTATCCGTCACAGTTTTCACGGTTCTTTCCGCTCGAGGGTGAACGAGTTCAGGTTCGTCGCTTTCTTCCCCGACGATCGGTTTCTTCTTGGCGTGGATTTCCACTACCAGCTCAAGAAGAGTTGGTTCTCTTCCTATTCGTTGCATCTGTTATATAAAATAAATATACTAATATAATATTTTTAAAAACAAAAAATTTGAATAATAACTATAAGAAATGTACCAATTCTTGCTTCCTCTTTGAGAATAATTTTGATCCCGAAGTATGGCGATACAAACCATCTCCAGGAAACTTTTTGTTGTACCGACATTTTTTTGGCCTTCTTGCACTTGGTCTTGAAGTCCTCAGACTCCCAATGTTGAATAAGTTGATTGAAGACCTCGTCTGTTGCCCATGTCGATTTGCGATTCTTGGTGTAGTAGTTGCGCTTGGCGTTGTCCATCATCAAGCGCATGCAGACTTGCATGTCGCGTATCCAAGCCGTGTAGATGCACGACGTATCCTTCTTCCACCATTATATGCGCGCTGCAAAATAAACTATAATGATTTAGTTTAGAACATATATAATTAATCATTTTAAATAAAAATTTTATTTTAAGTGAACTTACTATGAAGGTATTCCACCATCGGTGGCGTATAACTTCTGGCGTAACTTGCCAAGAATAATAGAGTTGATCCTGTAAGGACCCTAGGATGATGTTGTTGTTCGTATATTTTAGAACATCATCCACGTCAAATCTACACATGAAAATTAAATAGTTAGATAACATTTATAAATTACAAAAATTATAATATTAAACTTTTACCACAGCGACTCGAGAGGACGATTAGGATCGATAATTGGAAGGGTGGGACGCCCGTTAAAATTATCGATTAAGGAGTTGATATCCACCACATTGTCATCTTCATCAAATATCGATGGTGGTTGGTGAAGGAGGACGATATGGTGGCGGTGGAGGCGGGGGAGGGGCTCCCGCTGAACCCACCAACATACCTCCCAAACCTATGAATCGTCTAGCCTTCATTTTTGTGTTTAGTTTTTATAAATGTGATTGTTGTGTGTGAGAGGAAGTGTTTGAGAGGATTTGAAGTTTTTATTTGTGTTGAAAATGAAACTGTTCAATAGTATATATGCAAAAATTTCTAACGGAAATCCGTTACAAATTCCAACGGATGTCCGTTGGAAAAGCTGTCAACTCAACGGACGCAATTAAGTGACACAATATTCTGTTTCTCCAACGGGCATCCGTTACAATTTCCAACGGATGACAGTTGGAAACACGTCTTTCCGAGGTAACGGACGTTGATCATCTCGTTTTCATACGTATTTTTTGTACGATTTTAGAGATGTTTATGATATACATGCGATGCTTTATGTATGATTCCGTATCCGTTTTACTTGTTTTCGTGTTTTCATGTTCTTACAGGTTTTTATGCATATTCGGTTCATTTTGGAGCTAAAGGACGTGCATGAGACAAAGTACCAACATCGAGGATCATCACGAGACAAACGTGACGAGAATTGGCAAGGAATAGCCACTACCCGCGCGGTGAATGGAGATATCGGGATACCAACACGAGTAAATGAAGCAAAACTAAGCAAAACCACTATCCTATCAGCTATGCACGGTCAGCATCCAAAGAATCATAAACCGAAGAAGAGAAATGGAAGCAATGGCCGCTTACAAAAATGGAAACTTTCGAGGGTTGGAGCAAAAATGGAAAATCTCGGTTGCTAGAACAAAAGTAAGAAGATCATGGTTGGAACATGAAAAGAAAACATGGTTTATATAAAATAGGAGCAAGTTGCTAGAACAAAATATAAACTTCCAACTGCCTGCACAAAAATGAAAAGATTGTCGCCTACACTAGAATTGGAAACACCAACCGTCAAAGATAGAAAATGGAAATGGCTGATAGAAAAATTAATGGAAATGAAAGAACAAGAAAGAAGGCAGTAAAGCAAAGAGGAAAAGAAGGAAAAAGGAAAAGAAAATCGTTGCTGCACAAGAGAAAAAAGAAATACAAGCTGATGAAGAAAATAGAAACCGAAAAAATGGAAACTAGTGAAAAAGGAAATTTAGAAAAACAAGAAAAGGAACGTGTTGGCTACTAAAACCAAATAGAAATATGGTTAAGAAGAGGAAGATGAGCTACATGGCTGGAAAATAAAGAGGAAACGTTGAAAATTACACAAGAATGGAAAAACAAGAGATGGAAAAACTCGGAAAAGGAAAACTGCAGTTGCTGTAAGAAATAGAAAATTCCAGCCACTAGAGAGGAAAGAAAGGGGACGGCCAAAGAGGAATGGTTAGAGAAAAGGAAAGAGGAGAAAGAGGGAAGAAAGGGGAGAGCTTCAGCAGCCCAATTCGTACAGAAACGAAGAGAAAAAAAGACAGAGCACACGTAGAGAGAGGAAAAGAAGGTTGTTGCGAAGGAGACTTACAAAGAGCATTGGAGATCAACCCGACAGTTCGGTTTCGTTTGGTTTTCATGTTCCTTAGACCTTCTATTTCATTTATGTTTGTGTACGGACGCATGAACGAGTACTTTATTTGTTCTAGGAGAAGGGATTAGCCCATGGCTATCTCGAAACCACTTTTGATTTATCTTTGAATGCATCTTCCTGTTTTCGTTTATCTATTCTTTATCTGAATGCTTAAATGACTTGTATTTGCGATGGTCACGTAGATGCATGTGTTAGGGGCTAGGAGAAGGACCGAAAGGAGAATTCAAGTCCTAGAAGATCAGGTTTAAAACAAGCGAGTTCAGGCCACGAAAGTAGGGTAGCAGCGGTTGAGGGTAAAACGGATGAATCACAGATCTTATGGGTTTAGTTCAAGGTGTGAGCCACGAAAGTAGGGGGTAACTTGACTAGATCACGTGTCTATGCCTCGAGAGAGGATAGATATCATATTAGGATCGTTTGCCCTAGATAACTTGACTGGGATTGCATGATAGATAGGTTGATTGTTGGTTTCGGTAGTCTTGTGACGAAACCAGTTTCCTGGAACGTTTGTCTCATTCTTGATTACGTGGTGCCGAACATGAACAACGTCAAAACAACCATAAGGATGTCTGCTGTTGCTAGGAGAAGAGTTTGAGATTAAGCCGACGATGATCAACATGCTTTATCAGAAGCAATTCATGGGTGAAAATCATGAGGATCCCCATCAGCACCTCAGAGACTTCCTTGAGTTTTCCGGTACATTCAAGATACACGGAGTCTTAGAGGACACGATCTTACTGCATCTCTTCCCTTTTTCAATTGGGGGAAGAGCGAAAACTTGGCTGCAATCGCTCCCCGCTGGATCTATCACTACTTGAGATCAGCTCTGCACATTGTTCTTATCACGCTTCTTTCCTCCGAGCAAGACGATTCAGATGAGGGGAGAAATCACAACGTTTAGATGCAGAGATGGAGAAACTTTGTTTGAGGCGTGAAGCAGATTTAAAGATCTTCTTCAGTTGTGCCCACACCATGGTCTCGAGCAGTGGTACGTTATCCAAACC
>CM071874.1:9965749-10000851 GCA_036759665.1 Gynandropsis gynandra
GTGGCTTATCAATGCACACTGCAAGAGAATGTGGAATACATGAATTATGCCCAACAGCAAGGAAACATGCATTTTTGGGAATCCTACAACCCGAATTGGAGGAATCACCCGAACTTGTCATACCGAACGACTCAACCGATGAAGTATTCGAGATTTCAGCAACCACAACAGCCATACCAGCAAAATAACCAGCAATCTCAGCATGCTCAGCAAGTTCCGCAAGCTCCTCAACCTCCTCAATCCCCATCATCAAACCTTGAGGCAGTACTGCTCGAATTTATTAAGGAGCAAAGGCAGCAAATATCAACTCAAACCAAATTCAATGCGGATGTGGGGACAATGATCAACGAGCTCAAAACTCAGATGGAATCTTTGAGCAATCATGTGAAGAGTTTAGAGAACTCCGTAGCACAAAAAGCTGCCTCATCCTCTCGGAATCCCGGACAGCTTCCAGGTAAACTCGAATTGAACCCGAGAGAGTACGTGAATGCTATTTCTGTGTGCATCGGTGATGTGGTTGAGGATTCGCCCTCCAAAGAGCAAGGGCAAGCTGCTGGAATGTCCATGAAAAGAGGCCAAGGTAAGATTGAGATTATGGAAGGAGTCAAACCAGATTTAGACAAACCATACATTGCTCCTCCGGCGTACAAACCTCCAATACCGTTTCCTCAACGGTTGGTGAGCAGCAAGAATGAAGAACGGGTGGGCAAATTCGTAGAGGGTCTCAAGAAGCTTGACATCAACCTCCCATTTGTGGAAGCGATCCAAAAGATGCCTAATCACGCCAAACTCATCAAAGTGGTCCTTTCCAAAGAGAAGCATATCGAAGAGAATGAGACGGTAGCACTCACCGAGGAATGCAACGCTGTCATTCAAAACAAGCTGCCACCGAAGTTGAAGGATCCCGGAAGCTTCTCCATTCCATGCACAATACGTAATCTTGATATTGAAAATGCTTTATGTGATTTAGGGGCAAGCGTGAGCATCATGCCACTCTCAGTTTTCAAACGGATGGACTTCGGGAATCTCAAACCTACAAAGATGTCTCTACGCCTCGCAGATCGTTCGGTAATATATCTGGTGGGTATTGTTGAAAACGTTCCCACCATGGTAGATAAGCTTTGCATTCCCACTGATTTTGTTGTACTTGAGATAAAAGAAGATGCTAGAACACGTATTATTCTTGGTAGACCGTTCTTACCTACTGCAGGTGCCTTGATAGACGTACAACAAGGAACGCTGTCCTTACGTGTCGGAGATGAGACGATCGAATTCAACCTGTCCAGCCCCATGAACAGACCCTTATCCAAGGAGTCTTGCCTTAGAGTTGATTCGCTGGACAAGTTATCAAAAGACACGCTTGATCAAGTGAGTATGCCCGATTCTCTTGTACGGCATTTTACACGAGTTTGCGATAATGCAGGATTTGCGAACGAAGGAGCTGAGATGTACACGAAATTTATGAGTGCTATTGCAGCACTAGGAGGCGCCTCATGTGAGGAGATACCACACGGTATGCATGCTGGTTTCGCAGCGGAGAAGACGTCCAAACTTGAGCTCGAGCCACCTCTGTCTTCTTTTCGGTATGAGTACGTTGAACGCGATAAAATATATCCTGCTGTTATGAATGCTAACTTGAGTGCAGATGAGATGAGAAAACAACCCACACGCGTGAAGAAGCGTAGGAGATCCAGGTCTTCAATATGTACGCACGGAACTTATACGGAAGATAGCCGCGACCCTTCACCCGAAACTCAAAGGAGGCTCCACCCGCACTTGCACGAGGTAATGGAAAAAGATGTCATGAAACTTTTCGATGTAGATACCATTTATCCAACCTCGGGCAGCGAACGAGTGAATCCCGTGCATAATGTGCCAAGGAAAGAAGAAATGACTAAGGGATGGCACGACAAAAGACCCTACCTCATGACTTCCAATCAGGTGATTTAGTTCTACTTTTAACTTCTCGTCCTAAGCTTTTCTCGGGCAACCTACGGTCTCGTTGGTCTGGTCCTTTTCAGGTACGAGAAGTCTTCACACATGGAGACGTGGAACTATGGAGCGATTCGAGCGGAACGTTCAAAGCTAATGGACAACAACTAAAGCTCTACCATGCTGCTCATCCGATCGAAAGTGGAAACTCCATTTCCCTTTCCGATCCACCCGTCGCGCACGCATGAGGAATGGAGACGCCAAAGCTTAAAGACGTTAAATAAGCGCTTTTTGGGAGGCAACCCAGCTGTTTGCTTTTATTTTTTTAGTTTTTAGTTTGAGACTCCGTTATTCGTTTTCGATTAAAAAAAACATAAAAACACAAAAAATACCACCGCAAACGTGTTTCACTTCCCTTATCCTCCATCGAAGCTTCACGTCGAGGACGCCGTTCAATTCAAATCTGGGGGAGCAGCTCACGTTTTTCAGGTGATTTCGTTTCATTTTCTTTCATCTTCCCTTTGACTTTGTAGTTTTAGGTTATTTTTGTAGTTTTTAGTTTGTTTTTATTTTCGTGAGTCAGAGTCGTCCCAGGCACTTGTCCGTTGCCACGTTTTGAGATGAACCATGAACCTAGGATGCTTAATAAGTTGGTATTTTCCGTGAGATTTTGCATGTTTGAGCTAGGTTTTCCTTAAGCGTTAGAGCTTATTAGTCGGCTGAAAAACAATAGTTCATAATTCTTTGGGAATCCTAGTGTTACTTGTGGGAGATTTAGACGAGGTTGCTAGGCTAGTTTATCGTTTATTCTCTCTATCCAGATGGCCATACTTCGTGTAGACGATGCTTTACTTCACTTTTCTATGAGGATTACTATATTGTATGAGATCGAGCTTATTTGCAGATTTAGAGCGCACACTAACACTCCGCTATCGATAGAAATAATGCCTAAAACGCATGATCTAAAATCGATATGAGTGCATCGACCTTGATACTCTTGCGATGGCTCGGGTTTAAGCGGTGGGTTGGCGATCATCTTTCTACGTCCTAAGGGCATGGCACAATAAAATGCCGCCTACTCCGCTGCACTCTTGAACGAGATGCATGAGTATACCGTCATCGATAGTTTGGGTCTAAGTAGAGGTTGGATCCCTTCAAATCCGACGTCCTAGAAGTCTAGTGTGTATGCAAAGAAAAAAGAAAAAAAAGGGAAAATAAAAAGAGGACATAAAAAGAAAATAACAAGAGAAAGAAAAAGAAAAAAAGGAATAAAGAAAGAAAGAAGCTCGGAAACGAAACAAGTATCCTCGGTTGTTCTAGGTTTAGGATTGTCTGAAGTCTTGTTTGGTGGAGAGAGTTACGGTGGCTTGTTTAGTTCTCCTTTGATTTACTTTCTCATGGGTAGCCTTGGTGAACCTAGGATGAAGACTGAAAACTTAATTAGGCCGAATTTGCTCTCGACGTGCTAGTTGTTCGGTTAGGTTCGCTTTAGCGGTACTTCTAGGAGAAGGGGGAATTCTCGTATTTTGTATACCCCACGTGTTCCATGTTTATGTTTGCTTAGGGACAATCAAACATTCAAGTCTGGGGGATTTTGATCATCTCTTTTTCATATGTATTTCTTGCACGATTTTAGAGATGTTTAAGTAAATGAAGCAAAACTAAGCAAAACCACTCTCCTATAAGCTATGCATGGTCAGCATCCAAAGAATCATAAACCGAAGAATAGAAATGGAAGCAATGGCCGCTTACAAAAATGGAAACTTTTGGTGGTTGGAGTAAAAATGGAAAATTTCGGTTGCTAGAACAAAAGTAAGAAGATCACGGTTGAAATATGAAAAGGAAACATGGTTTATATAAAAAAGGAGCAAGTTGCTAGAACAAAATGTAAACTTCCAACCGCCTACACCAAAATGGAAAGATTGCCGCCTACTCTAGAATTGGAAACACCGACCGTCAAAGATAAAAAATTGAAATGGCTGATAGAAAAATTAATGGAAATGCAAGAACAAGAAAGAATGAAGCAAAACAAAGAGGAAAAGAAGGAAAAAAGAAAAGGAAATCGTTGCTGCACAAGAGGAAAAGGAAATACAAGCTGATAAAGAAAATAGAAACCGAAAAATTGGAAACTAGTGAAAAAGGAAATTTAGCAAAACAAGAAAAGGGACGTGTTGGCTAATTAAACCAAATGGAAATATGGTTAAGAAGAGGAAGATGAGCTACATGGCTGGAAAATAAAGAGGAAACGTTGACAATTACAGAAAGGAAAAACAAGAGATGGAAAAACTCGGAAAATGAAAACTACAGTTGCTGTAAGATATAGAAAATTCCAGCCACTAGAGAGGAAAGAAAGGGGATGGCCAAAGAGAAAAAATTAGAGAAAAGGAAAGAGGAGAGAGAGGGAAGAACGGGGAGAGTTTCAACAGCCCAATTCGTACAAAAACGAAGAGAAAAAAAGACAGAGCACACGTAGAGAGAGAGAGAGGAAAAGAAGGTTGTTGTGAAGGAGACTTACAAGGAGCATTGGAGATCAACCCGACAGTTTGGTTTCGTTTGGTTTTCATGTTCCTTAGACCTTCTATTTCGTTTATGTTTGTTTACGCACGCATGAGCGAGTAGTTTGTTTTTTTAGGAGAAGGGATTAGCCCATGGCTATCCCGGAACCACTTTTGATTTATCTTTGAATGCATCTTCCCGTTTTCGTTTATCTATTCTTTATCTGAGTGCTTAAATGACTTGTGTTTGTGACGGCCGCGTAGATGCATGTGTTAGGGGCTAGGAGAAGGACCGAAAGGAGAATTCTAGTCCTAGAAGATCAGGTTTCAAACGAGCGAGTTCAGGCCACGAAAGTAGGGTAGCAGCGGTTGAGGGTAAAACGGATGAATCACAGATCTTATGGGTTTAGTTCAAGGTGTGAGCTACGAAAGTAGGGGTAACTTGACTAGATCACGTGTCTATGCCTCGAGAGAGGATAGATATCATATTAGGATCGTTTGCCCTAGATAACTTGACTGGGATTGCATGATAGATAGGTTGATTGTTGGTTTCGGTAGTCTTGTGACGAAACCAGTTTCCTGGAACGTTTGTCTCATTCTTAAGAACTAGTTTGTTTATTTGCTTTTAGTATTTCATTCTTAAAACCATATTTCGTTCATTAGCAAGTTTGATTCGTAGTTCGAGTTTAAGTTGCGTTGCGTAGTCCCTGTGGGATCGACACCTGAAGTACTACACACGTGCCGCGCACTTGCGGGTAGTTTAAGTTATTTGTTTAACTTTGATAACGCATCAGACGCCAAAACGACGGTTCGCCTCCCAGTGTAACAGGCATCCATTACAATTTGCAACAGATGCTCGTTGGAAAGAATCGTAGACTAGGTAGTAATGGTGACACTTTGCAACAGATGCCCGTTACAATATTGTTAACGTGCATCCGTTAGTAATTGGTAACAGATGCCCATTAGCATGATTAACAGATGCCCGTTACAGTGATTTTTAACAGCCATCCATTAAAGACTTGTAACGGATTCCCGTTAGAAATATTGTAACGGGCATCCGTTACGGATGACCGTTGATATTATGGAAAACTTAGAAATTTTTCTAAGTGTCGAAGGCGATTTCATGTTCCAACGAGAATCTGTTACAATTACCAACGGATGCCCGTTGGTATTAGATTATATGAAGTTTTTAAAAACATTACACATCATTTATTTATTCTTCGATTATATTTATATTTTGATTATTCGATTGGCGATTCTTCGATTGTATTTACACATCATTTATATTACACATTATTGTAATTACAGTTCTTCAGTAGATTCATCGATTGACGATTCTCCCTTTGATTGTTCATTGAATTCATTCGCCATTTTCATCTACTGCATCGTTTGGTTCAACGTCTTCATAATCACGTATGAATTCTCCGTCTATATCAATTTTTGCGAGAATCTCCTCGCGATTGTCTGTATCAATTAAACGAATCGGCTGTAGATGATCGTGTTGCAACAGATCTTATTTTTCATCTGAGCTTATAATCCCTCGTGGCTTGATCTTTTCTAAGACCCACCACTCCTCTCTTCGACGTTTCCATGTTGTTAGATATTGCACATAACATACTTGATCAAATTGATCTATTGTGATGAATGGATCATACTTACCATATTGTCGTGCTGAATTGATGTCAATTCCTCTCCATCGGTTTTTTCGTATTCCACGTTTGATATTTTGCTTTGTACTAACGTCTCATGCGTGCTCCATCCAGATAACATTCAATAGACAGGACTAATTTTCCACAACAAGACCGCTTTCAATGTAAAATTTTTCTTCGTACTAACGTCATAAGAAAGAATTCCTTCGTTCCACAAATGTCTTAATTCATGAATTAAAGGCTACAAAAAGACATCAAAACTTTTCTTCGGATGTTCTGATCCTGGAATCAGCAATGTCAAAAACATTATCTCTCTTTTCAAATACATATCGGGAGGCAAATTATATGGAGACAAAATCACCAGCCATAGAGAATATTGACTTCTAGATTGTCCATATGGACTAAAACCATCGATGCACAGGCAAAGATAAATATTTCTCATTTCATACATGAACTCAGAAAATATTTCATTGAAATCTTTCCAAGCCTAACCATCCGATGGATGTTGCATTATAACTTCGCCCGTCGAGTGTTCTGCGTGCCATGTCATTGCCGCATCGTTTTTTTTCCGATATAAATAACATTTTCAACCTGTTTGCTACAGGCATATAGAACATTTTTTGTATATTACATATTTACGTAAAGATGGTTTTTTTGGCCAAAACCTGCTTGCACCGCAAAACTTGCATTCCAACAACTCTTTATCATTTCCCCAAAACAACATGCATCTATTTCTACAAACATCAATTTTCTCATGTGGCATTCCCAAATCTTTTACACCATTCTTTGTTTCGTAGTATATCTCAGGAGTTTGACTATTTTCTGGTAAATATTCACGCATGGTTTTACAAAACGAATCGATGCAAATTTTCAGCAACATTGTAGTATATTTTTATACTCATTAATCTTAAAGATAAAGATAAGCGGGACTAACCTTCACGGTAACCTTCATATATAGGTCGTTTCGCCGAATCCAATAGGTTGAAGAATCAACGTGCATCGATGTTCGACATCTCTTAATGCGGTTGTTCTTAAACAACTCCAGGAAAAACATCTGACACCATTTCCACATATGGATTGGTCGCTGATGCTTCATAAATAACTTATTCATTTCTTTCTACTTGTGCTTCTTGCACAATATCTTTAACACCGTAATTTTTGCCATGAAATAACCAAATTTCTTAATTCTCAATGAAACCCACCTTGTAAAGATGTTTGCAAATAATTTATTGACTTTGATACTTCATGTTTTTGCATCTTTTGCTTGGACATAACATTGTCCCGCATTCTTGACCCAAAGGTTGCATCGATGCAAAACTCATGAATTGCTCCAATTCTTATAAGAATTCTTGCGTAATCTCTTCGGTTATAGGATCTTTTCTTCTATACATCCACTCTCTCGATTTATATATACCTCTATTTGAAGAAAAATACATTTTTTGAAAATATATTTGTTGTTGATGGTTTGATGCTAAAACCTTGATAGTTATCATTAAATAGTGTTATTTGCAACGGACATCCGTTGCAAAAGTCAACGGATGCCCGTTGCAAGCTCACGTGAAATTATTCCACCGGTAATCCTCGAAATTAACAATTTCAACGGGCATCCGTTACACTTTCCAACGAACATTAGTTACAGTTAGCAACGGATGTGCGTTGGACGTTTTTTTTGTGGTTTTCTAACGGGGTTCCAACGGACGCTAGCAATGGATATTTATCCGTTGACCACCCGTTGAAAGTTGCGATGGATTGCAGCGATAGCTATCCGTTTGAAAGTTTCAACGGATGGCAGCCCGTTGGAAGTTCTCAGGTATCCGTTGGCAATTCGCATCAACGGACGGATCCGTTGTTTCATCCGTTGCAAATGCCGCGTTTTTTGTAGTGTAAGATCAAATCTAGATGTAAAGTAAAATATTATATTGTAATGTTTTATATTAATAAAAAATAAAAATTATTTATTTGTATATATTTAGCATGACTTTGACATTCTCACTTTAGAGACAAGTTGTCAATAATAATGTTTTTGGGCGACAATATGTTGATTTACATGTGTATTAATATAGTTTAAACCAAACTCCCTTACTAATGAGTTACCAAAATAAAAGAAAATGATAAGATTTTCGATTGATTAGATAAATATAAGATGAGAAAAAAATCGAATATATGATGTGTCTATAAATTATAAAATGGTAAGAATATCCATTGTTATATGTACTACCGTGTTATATAAGTGTTGAAATATATACCGTTAACTGTTATCAAAATTGTATTACAATTTCCAATCCAAAATTGGGTATAACATTATCGCAAATTTTGCATTAAATAAACACGTGGCATACGAAAAAGTGAAACCATAGTTAAAGCTAATAACAATAGAAGCAGCCCAACGACGTTATAGTACATGGAAATCTCCTATATATACACGCAATGCAGCCGGAAAATTTTATAAAGAATTTAATTATGTATCTAACTAAACAATGTGGACCATGATATGAAAAGTATTTCTATAACCTTGGAAAATCGAGAAGGTCAAACACCGGCAAAGAAATGGTTAGATGGTGGAAACTTACCACAAAAGCCATCACGATGAATCAGCCGTAAATAGATATTCACAAATTAAGAGCTATCACGGTACAATTGACGTATATATATATATATATATATATATTCAAATGCATAGAGAGTTGTGTTACACACATAAATCATTTGAAAAAACACTTATAAAATCTTTTAATAACGATAATGATGATAATATTGATAATATGATAATGATAATAATGATGATGATGGTGTTGATGTTGATGATGATGACGACGACACTATTAGAAAAATACGGATATCGGACAACCAAATCCGTCCGAAAATATTTTTTGTAAACGGTTTCCGGATGGTAGTCGTCCGTCAGGAAATGAGCGTCCATAAATGCAATTCGTTCGCAAACGGTTAGTAATTCTAGACTAGAGATTTAGTCCGTAGACTGTTCGTAAAACCGGACGAACTGAATCATCTGCTAACCTTTGAAAAATTGACCGGATTACAAATGGTTTATCCATCGGAAAACCGTCGATAAATCTTCTATTTAAAAAAAAATGAAAAAAATTAATTTTTAAAAAAATTCAAACTTATAATTATTAATACTACATATTAGGGCTTTTAGAAATTATAATCTATATACAATTGTTATTACAATTTTTACGAACTCGTCATCGATTGTGATTTAGCATCATCGGCTCTGTCATCGCGCGTATCCCAATCGAAGATATTTTTGCCTTTAGCATACACATTAACTATTGATGTTGTCATACCGATTTTCGTTACATCTCGTGAAATGTTTGTTCCTATTGCATCATTTTGCTATGCATTTTCTCTTTTTGTTGCTTTCATTTTACACTAGGAGGAAGTTGAATGTTGTGATCTCATTACTCCAAGACCGAAAATGCGACCTTTTATTTCCTATAAAAACAAATATCCAATTTTAGTATTAGAGAATACAAACTTTGTAATTATATAAAAAAGTTATAAATTTATCCCGAGATACAATTCATTGTATTCTTATTAACTTAAAAGGGTTGCGATCCGTCCTTTCTCGGTAGAATTTGTGATACTCGTTCTGTTTTCATACTCTAAACATCATGATGAACGTGTTTTGCCCTAACATCTATCCACAAACCATTAGACTTTTATGCATACGCTCTAGCAATTCACTGTACGATGGTTCCGCGCCTTTCCCTTTCACCTAAAAAAATTAAAAATATATACCTTTTAATAATATATCATTAAAATGCCAAATTAATAATTTTTTTGAAATTCTAAATTCTTACCTTTTGTTAGTATACTTCTACGAATGAACGAGATCCAACTATATGTGCGCTCATCCGTAACATTTTATATCAGAACAATGAGATAAATTTACTCTCTCACTTTTTTATTTAAACTCGGGATCATTCCAATAAGCGTACATTTCTGTCCACAAGTTAGACGCCATCCATACATGTTTTCTTTTTTATCTCGATCATGTTTAATTTTCTCAACGAGAGATTTCAATCTAATTCTCGCAACCTATTCAAATGTGGACTTTACTAGTGCGATAATCTCGGGATTCCAATAATTAATTACCTTATTAAAAATACTAGGTATATACCCGCGCGATGCGCGGGAAGATATATCATTGTAATTTTAAAAATGTATATAAATGTTATGCATTAGTTCAATGGAAAAGATTAAAACATTTTATTGGTCGTATATGAGTAAGTATTGAATGAAATGCATAACAATATAAATTAGTGAATATGAGGATCAATGTTATTCTTAAATCATGCTATTAGGAGAAATGTTATATTCCCAACATTTTAAAACCAATGCGTTATTGTAATTGGTGGCTCATGGATGATTCTGTGTGATGACATGGTAAGATAGCTTCTGATCGTACAACCTAAATGGAAGAAAAAAACTATCAGTTATTAAGATAAGAACAACACTGTACGTTAGTAAGTAATTGGTTGAGCGAAGAAAACGATTTTATGTTGACTTTATATGTTTGGTAGTCTATTGAATATTTCTGTATAGACAACATTTGTTATGAACGATTATTGTGTGATTTCTTTATGATATCTAAGATACACAATTCGTTGGCTGATGTCACTCTTGATAGTGCAACATACAACTGTCCGTGGCTGAAAACCGGTTTGGGAAGATACAATCCAATTTGATTCAAATTTTGACCATGACTTTTATGTATAGTCATTGCATAGCATGAACGGATGGGGAATTGTCGTATTCTTAGTGTAAATGGGAGACTTGAGTCACTGTGTGACAGAATGATTCTTGGTATAAAATGGGCGAAAGCCCGATGCAGCAACTTGCGAGGGGTTGTGCTTTGCTACTTGCTATAAGGACTTTGTTACCAATAAATAAAATTACGAATTAATATTATAGATAATAATTAAGAGGGTATTGTTTGTGAATGAAAACAAAAGTATGATAATTGTGTGTGAAATCAATGGGATAGTTGTGAATGTTTTCACAAGTTTGGATGGATGTAACACAATATGTATAAGCTTATATAGATTGTCTTGTTTACGATAATAAAACAAATACTTTAAGCAACCAGCTAAAACTGTGTTAAATCAAATGAAATACCTAATAAAACAAATTCTTTATGATAATAACCACAAAACTTTAGATCCATACAATTCGAAAGAGAAACAAAAATACAAAAGTTACAATTTACAGTGTGAAAAACCTATCACTAAAATAATCAATTATTTAATTCAAGATTTAAAAAAAAAGTTAAACATTAACAAAGACTGAATGTTACATGGCTATAGGATTACAGGTCTATGTGGATCAAAACCATTCATACCAGGAGGTCCTCGTCTTAAATCTCCACTGGATGGAAAAATATCAGTCGGTGAAGCATTTGATATTACTGCTGGTCTTCTAAAAGACATTCCTTGACCAAGACCACCTTGGGGACCCAAGGCGATAGACTCTTCCCCTAAGGTCCTTTGAGGCATTGGAACTGTCCTGGCCTCATGAAGTGACCTCTCCTCAACTCGCATATCTTGATTTTAGTTATATATATTATTTAAAATTAGTTATCTTGAAAAATTAATTTTAATTTTAATTTTAAGAAACTACAATTACAAGTATTTAAAATTATATATCTTTGTAAATTATATATATATATATATATTATTGAAAGAAAACATTTGGAATGAAGAAAAAAATTAATATTCATGATATCATTTACCATCTCTAATTAATGTCAATCTATCTCTTAATGAGTATACATTTTCTCTATAATTAAAACAAACAAATAAATAATATTTATATTAAATTTTTACAAAAAAATGATCCATGAAAATTTAAAGTATATAAATAAACGAAGATAATATCATATCTTATTTTGAATTTACATATATTTTTCAAATTTATCTTTACAAAGTAAAATTTTATCCGCGCATTGCGTGGGTTATAACCTAGTAGTAAAAAATCTACATTCCCACATTGATTGAGAGTTGAGACAGAAAGAGTAAAAAATATTTTAATTCTAGAAAACTTTTTATATAAAAATATTTAAAATAAAAAGTACCATATGATTAAGATATACAATGACATGCAAGCTTCAATTTTCATTTGTAAATTATTAGATTAAATGTAATTAATTTACATAAAACATGGAAAAGACTTGTATTGTTAGGTCTCATAATGTAATGTTTACTAACATAATTGCATGATAATTAAATACATACATATATAAAGACATCTGGTGGGGAACTCCATGCACTTTGATAGTTCTTCAAAGAAGCTTAAGCCCATACCCATTATCATAACTAAAAAAACCCAAAATAAAAAAATAAAAAAGCCCAATTCGATACAAATTAACCAAAAAATAATTTTTTTTTTTTCTGAAAAGAAGAAGAAAAATTCATTGGTGGTGAAGGGAGGTGAGAAGAAAAAGAAAGAGAAGACAAGCAAGTCGAAGCCAAAGAGTAAACATCAAAGTTAAACCCCATAAGACAAGAAGAACATAAGCAAGACTAAACTCGTGTGGCTCTCCAAGCTTCAACTCTCTTCTCCTTCCTCTTATTCCCCTTCAGGTCGTCATCATGTCGGACAATGTGGACAAGTTGGTGGTGTTCTTGGCCAAGAGAGACGGCGTAGACAAGCTTGTCAAGACATTTCAGTACGTCTACAAACTCCTTACTTGGCGTCTCGAGTCCACACGACCCCATCTTGCTCTCCGTTTTGAGCACTGGGAAGTCGCCTCCGGCCTCAGCCGCAAAGCCTTCAGGTCTCTCTCTTTCTCTCTCTGTGTATGTATACATTGGATACGAAATCCGTATTCATATGGGCATACGCTAAGCTCATAAATACGACATAGTTATAACAAGTGTAATATAGTGGTAATGAACCCTATATCTGTCTGATATAATATTGGTTTCTTTTAGAACGGCGAAGTTTCTCACAAGCTTCAATGCACTGAGACGTAGTCCTGGTGCCACTCCGTTGTTTTGATTGCTCTCCATCCTTGCCAACTCAGGCGAAATGGTTTACTTCTTCTTTGATTACTTCCTCTGGTTATCGAGAATCGGTACATTGGATGCAACAGTTGCCAAGAAAATGAGTTTCATCTCTGCTTTTGGTGAATCTTTCGACTATGTCTTCTTCATACTCATGGATTGCATTGTCATCAGACAGACTCCAATCCGCAAAGAAGCTCAGGTCCTCTGAGAAGTCATTGTCCAACGAACAGGTCGACGATGAAGTTAAGCAGATTAAGGGTGATATAGTGATGAGATTGCTGGGAATATCAGCCAATATCGCTGATTTGATCATCGCATTAGCCACGATCGAACCAAATCCGTTTTGTTGCAACGCTATTACTCTCAGTATAAGTGGCTTGGTCTCAGTTTGGGCTGGTTGGTACAGGAATTGGCCGTCATAAAGAAGAAAAAACTCAAAAGGAATGTGTGATCTGTGAGTACTTTGTTGTATTAATAAATTCCATCACAATATATGTACATTACCTTCGAAAAGTTGTGTGCAACTGATTTCTGATGCTTAAAGTGTTGAACCATGATTGATAAACGGGGAAATTAAACCTTAGAAGTACCATTTGGGTCTTGTTTCTTCTTCTATCTCCCTTAATTCTCGATACTGGTACCATTTACCACCTGCAGTGCCCACAGGCAATGGTGGTCGGACAAAAACTTCAACTGGTTTCGGCACACTTATAGCCAGACATATCTCTGTTTCTTCATCTTTGAGATTCTTTGGCTCGGATCTTGTTGTTCTGTGGGTTGGTTCAATGGATATCCATCCCAAACCAGAAATCGCAACATCATTCGCTGGTCTGAAATACCCGACACTAAAGTAAGTTCAACGGTTTATCATATTGATGATTCTGATGGAATGAGAGAAAACAGAAGATAAAGGTTTCACCTTTCTGTGTCACCAAATTTTATTTGGAGCATACGTTGAGATTCTAGACCCTTCCATTCTTTCGCCTTTTGTTTCCCCTATGGAGGTACCAGAAGAACACCTAGTTCTTTCTGCGGAAAAACTGAAAATCAAATACAAGAACAGAGACATGATACTGAAATGGTATAACCCATGATGAAATGGAACCAACCTGATAAAATTCGTATGCTTTTTCAGTCGGTACAACATGAATCTGCAAAGCCTTGGGTCCATAGAATGTGAAAATGTCTAGATCAATCTTGTGATAAAAATCAGATCTTGAAACACAGATTTCCACCAATAGCACATGCGGTCTGTACAATTTGATCTCTTACATCCAAAACGTGATAAAGATACAAATTCTACTCTGCTTCATCGTTTTACTTTTACTTTTAAGCTAAAAGCTAGACTCATCACGCATCAACTTCCCTAAACAATAATAATCGTTTACCAAGGAATCAAAGTAACAAGTCTAGTGCTTCCAACGAAATCTACATTAGATTATCCGCGAAATGCAAAAGGTCTGAATAAATCCAAGTTCCCACTAAGAATGTAGCTTTCGTAATAAAAAAATAACAAACCAAACAACACGCATCATCCGACAGAAAAAGCTTCTCACCTGAGAGACATCCTCAGCAATGTTGAGCCCTTCAATTCCAGCCTCGGGCTTGACAGAAACGGCCTTGCAAGCGACAGAGGGATCACGAGAAGAGACATTCACACACCCCCGTCTCTGGTTCTTCAGCACCGAAGCCGCCGAACCGAAAACAAGCGAGATCAGTTACGCCGAAGAATCAACAGAGGCTTCAGAAACCTTGTCGGAATATTGAAGAAACACCGGAGAAGCCGATCGAAGGCAAGATTTCAATGAAGGTGAGAGAAAAGAGATGCTTTGACACTGATTGAGCATGAAAGGAATCAAATGCCCCAAGTGCAGAGCTTCCGACGCAGGTCCTCTTCTGGTGTAGAGATGATGACCGGTTACCTAGAAACCCCTCGCCGAAGTGTCGAAGACGGCGACCGAAGCACTGTATCGATCGACGATTCTCGATTCGATACCTCCTTCGCGATTCTGCCGAATCCCGGAAGCTTGAAGGTGACACGACAAAGACTTCATCAACACGGTGCAACGGAGGAAATAGTTGGGTCGTGGGGAGAGAAATCGTGGGGAGAGAGAGATCATGGGGAGAGAGAGATCATGGGGAGAGATCGTGGGTAGAAATTACCAGAGATCGTGGGGGAGAGAGATGAGGTGAAGAAGTAAATTTAATAATGCTGTGTGCTGAGGTGGAGAGCTCACAGGCGAGAATGGCTGAGAAGCCAAAGATTTTACACACTTTTAATATATAGATTTCATTAAACCTGTTATAAATAAATCTTATTACAAATGCAACACAAAGGCCTTCCAACAGCGGTCCTTTACTTCGAGATCGATACGCGTCTTGTGATAACATATTCGATCAAAATCAACTTTCAATGTCGTTCTTATATGAAAAGAAAGATGATCATAACCAAAATTTTCAATTGAATTAGATTGTTATTAAATTAATTAATTACAAATTTAAGTTTAATTTTATTAATACGTACCATTGTGTGTTATTTTCATGACTAGGATCTAAATGCGAAAGCTTGCATCTTTTCTCATCCATTGGTAATAATTCTTTCACCGTTGATTCATGATGCATTTGAGATCTCGTTGACTCCACAGGTGGAGACATTGATTGGTAATTCGAAACCCATATAAGCTGCATCAATCAAGAGTTCTCAAATAAATTCGGATTACTAAAATTCAAAAATCCCCACTTGGAAGCTTGAGTTTGTTGCAAAGGACATGACCCCATTGCATTTTCTTCAGATGAGGACGTGTTCTCAAACTATCACATCTTCCAACGCGAAGAGGCATGCTAAATTTTAAAGTTTTTATTACTTTCAAAAATCACTTTTATACCAATGTAACGGGTTCGTTGACAACACAACGCGCCATCTACAATCCGTTATCAACACAACTAAGCTGTCACGATGAGAAATTAAAAAGGATGAATTCATTGACAATGCAATGTTGTTAAGGAACTGTTGACAACCGATAGGGACATGATGGCTAGACCGCCCGCGTCGAACGACCGACAAAGACAATTGACACATTCTACACCCATCATAAAGTGGAAGTCTATCACTTTCTAACATATAAAAAAATTGCATGTTCATTCAGATCTTTTTCAATAGTTTCCTCGTTTCTTGCAACAGATACATTTTGCAATATTTCGATATAAGAGTTCATTTCTGCATCTTGATGCATTTGAAACACCTCATGATTTACAATACTCATACTAAAATCTTCCACAACATTACTAGGACATAGTGCAAAATTCTCTCCGTGAGATAACCACATGAAGTAAATTTGGAGTAAAACCTCTTAAATAAAGATGATAAATTTTTTTATTTTTAATTTGACGTAAGGACAAACTAACTTACTTCTTTG
Source organism: Gynandropsis gynandra (assembly GCA_036759665.1). NCBI lineage: Eukaryota > Viridiplantae > Streptophyta > Magnoliopsida > Brassicales > Cleomaceae > Gynandropsis > Gynandropsis gynandra. The sequence continues at coordinate 9,982,270 of CM071874.1, forward strand.
TAAACTTATTGATTTATCTCACTGTAATAAACCGTGTAAAGTATTTCATAAACTCTTTTGATACACTTTGAATTTCCAGTTCAATTCTTCTATACATCAATTGTTTAGAAACGAAAATATTCAATCTCGATGATGATGCCATTGTAATAAGAAAAAATAAGATGATATTGAGAAAATGTTTGATAATTTTGTGTGATAATTTTATATAAATAATTTTCAGATTGATTAAGGACAAATTTAGGGACTAAAATCAATATTTCCCAATGATTCGTTTCTAAATTATCCTAAATTCTGAATGGTTTCTAGTCATTTGAATTAAGTGCGTAATTTTTTGAATTTTTTTGGACGGATGTGTGATCCGTCCAGAAATTTTGGATGGAAGCAAAGTCCATCTGCAACCCCACACGGGCCACGACCATCCGACAATTTCGTCTAGAAATTACAATTTTCTGATAGTGTAATGAGAATGATAATGAGAACGATAATGATAATGATAATGAAATTACAATTCAAGATATTATTATTTTTTAGAATAACATTCCAAAGCAAGTCTTTTATTTCATTCGTATTGATGTTGCTACAAATGCCCCAAATTACCAATAGATAATTGAGATTGTCCATGGCCGATCTGATTATCAATCTCTCGTTGATCTTACGGTTCTGTTTTCCCTTCTTCCTTGCCCTTTTTCAATTGTCTATAAGTTCGCTTGATCTCGGGGTTGATTTGGAATAGACTCAAAGCACCTTGAGATCTGGTCATAAACCAACAAAAGACAAATAAAAAGAATTAGAAATAAAGAAACAAAAGAAAAGAAAACAAAAAGAAAAACAAAACAAGAATGATTCTAGGTTCGAATCTACGACGTGTTGACAATAGTTTCCAGCAACGGTGCCAAAAACTTGATATGTTCCAAGTTAAACTAAATTAACCTAAACTATCCGCAAGTGCACGACACGTGTGTAGTTCTCTAAGTGTCGATCTCACATGGACTACGCAACACAACCTAAACCCAAACTATAAATCAAACTTGCAAACAACAGATATTAGTTTTAAGAATGAAATAACTAGAAACAATAAACTAACGAGTTCTTGACAGTGAGACAAACTTTCTAGGATTACAGTTTCACCACAAGACTGTCGACAACAGCACTAGCAACTCGCACTAATTATAATCCTTCAAAATACAACAATAATTTCATTCGTATTAAAGAGCTTCACCTTACTTATTTCCCATTAATATCGTCTTTTATTTCTGTATAGTGAAGATGGTTACCACACATATTTAAAATTAAAACCAAGTATCCAAAACCTAAATGCCAAGAATCACATATAAGTTTATGAGAGTTTATTGTTTATCGTTTGAAAATGCAACCTTCATGAGGATCATCACTTTTATGCTCATGCAGACTTTCCCAACAATTTGTTATCGATGGATTTTGTATGGTATAAAAAAAACTAATTGCTTTCATATGGAAAAACCAATACACATTTATACAATTGTAGTTGTCTACACAATTTAATTTAAAAAACGTGGTCTTACCTCATGCACGCATCTTACTTTCCTTAAAAGAGCATTCAAACTTCCAATAAGAAAAGATATTAATGTTATAATATCTATCGAAATCTCATACAACGTAATAAACCTCATATTATACGAAGTTGTCCAAGAGACAATGGACCCTACAATTTAACAAATAAATCATGCATGCGAAAAGGAAAATATACAAAGAAATTCCCTGCAAATTTAATGAATCAACATACATCAACACCAAATGCTAATATATATATATGAATATATAATAACATATTTATCATAGACGATGATATCAACCATACTTATATTTCAAGATATAAAGCATGGTGGAGAATTTTCAAATTCGATATAATGTTAGATATTTAGGATTCAATTTACTTGGAAAACAAACAATTGTATTCAAAGAAACCGAAACATTAACTAATGTTTGTATTCATTAGCCTTTAAGACGATCTTTAGAGTAGCCTTCAAGAAGATCTTTAGTAGAGTTTTCATCGTATACAAGGCCTATACTTTTAACGGTTTAATTTAATTTTCGATGAACGCTTATACATTGAAGAAGTACAGTGTAGATTATAAATATTCGTGTCTTTTAATAATAATAAAAAGATTAAAGCATGAGAACCATATAAAAAAGTATAGAAAATACCTCGTATAAGTAGATGTGAGAGAATTGTCTTATTGCAATAATAGATGTTAGAGTTATGCATTGGTGATATATTGAAAAATAAGTGTCAATTTTTCGTTGATGTTTGTTTAATCATGCATATTGCGGTAATGTTTGATGTTTGTTAGTTTTACTCATGAAACAAGGATGATCAATGACATACGAGCCAATACAAATCACTTTCCTTAAACTGTTTCCTCACAATCACGATTCATCATTTAGTTACAAAAAGCTTGAAAAAGGATCAGCCGCTCTGATTAGTATTTTGGTCGAATATTTCCTAAGACAATGTGTCAATATCATAAATGGAATGATTGATGGAGACACTTCTTGACTGATATTTTTAAAAGATTTATAACATTTTGTGTAATCGTAAACTCTTTCTACATGTTAAAAAAATATAATCAAATCAATACATATAAACTAAAATAATAATATTAAAAAGTTTAAGTATATAAAAATTAACATATAAACTGTATCGATCATTTGTTCAAAGTATAATTGAAACATTACTGTAGATAATAAGTAGATTTAACTTACATCTGTAATATTGTTGTAATCTGATGTAAAAAAATTAACAATTTGGCCAAATGCTTATTCACACCTCACCAATCTAGTATATCACCTGACACATGAACTAATGGGAATCGAGTCCTAATTTTGAAATTGAGCGGGGCATCGAATTTGCATCCATAGCATTGCCACTGTTCTTTAGGTATCTATTTTAAAATTAGAAATTCAAATCTTTTTGTTATACTAAAGGGATAACAATAATGTCGGGTTGTTGTTGACTTTAATCATACCAGGATATCAATAAACCATTATGCATATTCAACATACTCCGGATCATATCCAAAGATATACCTTTTAGAACTTGGTTCTAATACAATATGTATGTACATAGTAAATAAATAAATAAATAATAATTTAAATATTTTAAAGATTATGTAATAACAAAAAGTTTTTAATGTTTCTAATTACCATGGTTTCCTTGATCCTTTATGCGCCCCAATTGATTTTTCGATATATATATATATATATATATATTTAAAAAATCTAGAAACCTGAAATATAAACAAATGTTTAATTTTTTTAATACAAATCATAAACTTTGAAAAAAGAAATAGTTAACCTTGTATACTCTCAATTGAGAATAAGATGTTTCTGTAAAAAAAATTAATTCAATATATGGGCTTGTTTAGAAAATATTATAAATGAAATGATTGATGGAGACTCATCTTGACTTATTTTTTTGAAAATATTTATAACATTTTATGTGATCGTAAAATCTTTCTACATGTGAAAATATATATCATTAAATCAATACAAACAAACTTAACTACATAAATCAAAACAAAAATATTTAAAAGTTTAACCATATAAAAATTTTATATTGTACGAATCACGGTACAAAAGTGATTTAGACATTAATATTTTCAATTTTAGATTAATCAATAATATATATATATATATATATATATATATATGAAACTGATTAATAGAAATGGAGTTCAGTAAAATTCTTGTCACAATAACAAATTGTTCTTATTTATTTATTATCTTTATATTTTAAAATAAAATATGAGTTAAATCTTTGGTCATTTGTTCTTCTCTCTCTTAGGTTATTTCTTCTTCTTCAGGTGTTCCTCCTTTCTCTTGGTAATCTCTATAGAATATGTGGATTTTGATAAACTCATATTTGAAGCATTGGTAATAACCTTCGTAGTTTGTTTTGTTGATGTTCATCAATTTTTCGATATGATAATGATAAGAGATACTTCTGGATAATCTTAAAAAAAGATGAGAATAAAAAGAGAAAAAAGAAGCTGTACAAAGAGAATGACGAGAGTGTTTTATGAAGTAGGAGATCACAAAATTAAAAAACAAAGTTTAAGGTACCTTTTTGTCCAAAAAGATTGAATCAAACAGAAATCCAAAAAGTGTATGTTAATGCAATATTTTAGGGATATGTGAAATCTTTTGAAAAATCAGGTTGTTGAACAATTAAAGGAGAAGAAAGATTCAAATCGAAAAACGATGAGAAAAAAGAGGAGTCAAACTAGAAATGCAAAAAGGGCGAGCATGTGAGGTTAGATAACCGGAGGGTATACTTGATCACACGAGAATATTAGGTGGGTTAACATACTATAAAAAGTAGTTGACACATCTAGGTTCATGTATCAAAGAAGTACGACAAGTGAAAGTAGATAACGAAGTTGTGCAAGTGTACTTAGAGAGATACATAGTGAAGTTGAGAGAAATAATAAGTGTTTATTTACATATAGCTCAAGGGGAGTTATCTGCGAAAGTCTAAGGTACATTGTAATGAAAAACAAGTGTACTTAAAAGATTGATTCTTAAATAAAACTGGTATTGTTTCAGATATTTGGTTTTCTTGATTCTTGTTATTGGTTAACATTGTCGTTCTACTATTTTCAATTGATATCAGAGCTGGTAACCAGAGTTTAGAGTACTAGTTTGAGATCCTAGAAGACAACATGGAAGAACCAAGAGATTTATATTCATTTGGAAAACCAATCATGCTAGATTCTTCAAATTATGAATATTGGAAGGTGAAAATGAGAGCAAATATAAGAGGCATTGATGAAGACACATGGAGTGCAGTGAAGAATGGGTAGAGTCCACCGACATTAGTAGATGAACATGGAAATATCAAGGAGAAACCTTCAGATCAGTGGACACCGAATGAGAAAAGAAATTCAACTTTTAATGCAAAAGCTCTAACTGCAATTTTTTCTTCTCTAGACATAAATGAATTTAAGTAAGTTCAAGGATGTGAGTCTGCTAAAGATGCATGAGATACTTTAGCAACTATACATGAAGGAACTACAAGTGTCAAAACAACTCGACTTGATATTTTGGAATATCAATTTGAAAAACTAAAAATGGAAGAATACGAAAGTGTCAAATAGTTTAGCAGTAGAATGAATGCAATTGCAAATGAGGTAAGTGTACTTGGACAAACCTTTGATGATAAGAAGCTGGTCAAGTTGCTTAGATTCTTGCCTAAAAAATTTTATGCCCAAAAGGTTGCTACGAAAATGTCTTTAAATACTGATATCACAAGTTTTAAAGAGGTTGTTGGGATTCTAGCTGCTTATGAATTAGAGCTTCAACTTGAACAAGGCAACACTACGAAAGAAGGAAGTAAATGAGTGGTTCTTCAAGTCATTGATGAAAATTCTAGATTCGATAATCTTGAAGAAAATAAAGTTGATGAGAGATAAAATGAAGTAAATGTGGAAACCATCTACAACGAGTGACTGAATATGAGCAAACTGAACATTCAACTGGTCAAGACTAATGAAAAACTAGAAGTTCAAATTCAAAAAATGAAACATGAAGTAGTTCTGAAGGAAGAAGAAGTGCGTTTCGTTAAGAGCTAGCTTGAAGAAACCAATAAGCAATTGAAAATGCTTTCAAATGGTACTAAAAAACTTGATCATCTACTCTCATTAGGAAAACAAAAATGTAATAATCATGGAATTGGTTACTCGGGAAATAAAGGAATTTCTAAAAGCAGATTTGTTTCTGGAGGCAAATTGGAAGAGTCATCTTTAACAACATAAGAAAAACAGAAACATAGTCATTTGTACAAGAAGAATGCAAATCACAGAATTTTTGACACAAACATCAGACATCATGGATATAATACTTGATATCATGGGTATAACTCTAGATATTATGGGGATCATGGTCATTATGGATATAACTCTGGAAGATATTTTCAGATTCAGTATCAAAAGAAAAATGTAGTGAGGTGTTATTTCTGCGGAATAAGAGGCCACAAACATATCACCTACAACAAAAAATTCAGGTTTGATTTAGGTAAATATGTTTTTCCAAAATAAAACAAATCTGGATAAGAAAAAGTGATTTGTATTGCAATGTTGTTATATCTCTGCACAAAAAAAAAAAAACATATGGTATTTTTATAGTGGTTGTTCTAGGCACATGACAGGTGCAAGAGAGCTTCTGTCAAACTTTGCTGAAATTAAGAATGCATGAAGTGTTATCTTCGGAGATGGAAACAAAGGCAAAATTCTTGGAAAATGAGACATAAATTCACCTGGACAACCCCTTCTGAAGAACGTGCAATATGTTGCTGGATTGACAGCTAATCTAATTGGTATCAGTCAATTGTGTGACAACAATAATCAGATTCAGTTCAATAAAAAAGAATATCAAGTGATGAATTCTGATGATAAATGTGTTCTTACAGGTACATGATCGTCAAACAATTGCTACGTTTGGAGTGACGAGAAGGTGTGTCTCAAAGCAACAGAGGACAATCTATCTTTGTGGTATTAAAGATTAGGACATGTCAATTATCAACCACTTGTGAAGCTATCCAGTTCAAACATTGTCAGAGGTATACCTAAACCGAATCTTGACAAAACTGAAATTTGTAAACCATGTCAAATAGGAAAACAAGTTAAGGTTCATCACAAGAAAATGCCTGATGTCATTACTGGTAAGGTACTAGAACTTGTACATATGGAATTTGATGGGGCAAATGAGGACAAAAAACTATGGTGAAAAAATGTATATCTTTGTAGTTGTTGATGATTTCTCAAGGTACACATGGGTTAAATTTTTAAGAGAAAGTTTGATACTTTTGAACTGTTTCATTACTTATTTTTACAATTGAAAAATACAAAAGTTAGTATTAAACGGGTTCGGAGTGATCATGGGAGAGAATTTGAAAATGATGTGTTTCTTAAGTTATGTAAAAAACACAGTATTGTTCATGAGTTTTCTGCGCTAAAAACACCACAACAAAATGGTGTAGTTGAAAGGAAGAATAGAACTCTTCAAGAGATGGGTCGTGTCATACTTCATGCAAAATCTATCTCCATTCGATTATGGGCAGAAGCTATAAACACAGCTTGCTATATCATAAACCGTGTGTATATTCGACCAGGTATGTCAAAAACTCCATACGAACTCTGGAAAGGTAAAAGTCTAGACTGAAGTTATTTTCATGTTTTTGGATGCACTTTCTACGTACCGAATGACAGGGAATATCTTGGAAAGTTTGATGCAAAGAGTGATGAAAGAATTTTTCTTGGTTAAGGAACTAATACAACTGCTTACATAATTTATAACTTACGAACTAGAACAGTTGTTGAATCTGTAAATGTTGCATTTGATGAAGACCACTTATCGGACAATGTTCTATTTCCTTTCTCTACAGATTTAGTGCAAGTACATTCTGGAACACATAATGAAAATTTAAGTGTACCCGCTGAACATGCTGAGATTGAAAACATGATGGAATATGAACATAATGAATGCGAACATCATCAAAATGACGTGGAGCTGACAAAAATACATCATTGGTAATATTGGAGATGCTAGAAGAACACGTGGTAAACCTAAGATAAATTATCATGATATGGTCAAATTTCTTATTTTACGTTTCAAACAAAATCAAAATGTGTCAGTGATGCATTAGATGATGAGTTCTGGGTCAAAGCAATACATGAGGTGTTAGAAAATTTTGTTAGAAATGATGTTTGGGTGTTAGTACCTCGACCAGTTAAGGTTAATGTCATTGGAACAAAATGGATTTTCAAGAATAAAACCAATGAACTGGGAGAAATTTTCAGAAATAAGGTGAGAATTGTTGCACAAGGATATACACAAGTTGAAGGTGTTGATTTTGATAAGAATTTTGCATCCGTTGCTAGATTAGAATCCATTAGATTATTACTTGGAGTTGCATGCTCTCTTGGTTTTAAATTGTTTCAGATGGATGTAAAAAGTGCCTTCTTAAATGGAATTATGCAAGAAGAGGTTTATGTTGAACAACCTAAAGGTTTTGAAGATCCACATCATTCAGATCATGTATACAAGTTGAAAAAAGCTTTCTATGGACTTAAGCAAGCACCACATGCGTGGTATGAATGGTTAACAAGCTTTCTAATCCATAACAGCTAAAAAAAGGGAGTAGATAAAACGTTTTTCATATAATTCTGATGATGTTCTTCTGGGTAGTACAAATTAATGTTGATAATATTGTCTTTGGATCAAAATCACAGGTTAAAGTCAACTGGTTTGTACAAACCATGAAAGAAGTGTTTGAGATGAGCATATATAGAAAGTTGAGCTATTTTCTTGGTTTACAGGTAAAACAACTTGATGAAGGTTTATTTATATCCCAGAGCAAATATGCGAAGAATGATTAATATATTTGAAATTGATCAAAGTAAGTTAGCAAGAACACCTATGTCAACCACAACAAAACTGACTAAGGATTCAGATAGACATGATGTGGAAGTAAAGCTCTACAGAAGCGTGATTGGAAGTTTGCTTTATCTCACTGCAAGCAGACCTAATCTATGTTTAAGTGTAGAAATTTGTGCCAGATATCAAGTTAAACCCAAGAAATCTCATTTTATGGGATTGTGTACACCAGAAAAACTCTAATTGCGAACTTTCTGGTTTTAGTGATGCAGTTTGGGGAGGTAATGCAGATGATATGAAGAGCACATCTAGAGGTTGGTTCATTCTTGGAAATAACTTAGTATCATGGCATAGCAAAAAGCAGAACTCTGCATCTTTGTCTACTGCAGAAGCTGAATACATTGCCATGGAAAACTGTTGTACACAACTAATCTAGACGAATGAGATACTGATAGATTATGGTATGAGTTCAAAAAAACTTTTATTGCTTTGTGTGATAAAACAAGTGCAATAGATATTTCAAAAAATCATGTTCAATACTCTAGGACAAAACATATTGATATTAGACATCATTTTTGAGAGAAATGGTTGAACAAAAACAAATGAAAGTGGAATATGTACCAAATGAACATCAATTAGCAAATATCTTTACAAAACCATTGGATTTGAATCGGTTTGTTTCTTTCAGAAAATCACTAGGTGTTTGTGAACTCTGATATTTTTTGAATGTGTTCTGAGTAAATGAAAAATAACGAGTTTGAAAAATTGTTGATCTTATTGAGAAAAAGAAAAATAAAGTATAAGTATCGATGCTCAGTTGTACACGTTCAAAATTTAAGTACACTCAATTTATTGAAGTAACTCGTGCGTTGTCATGGACACCCTGTTGTTAGGTATGGACACCCTGTTTTTAAGTACATTTTAAATTTATTTGAGTGCACTTATTAAATTCAGTTACCCCTCTAACAGTTTCTGTGAAAACTTTTATGCAGATATGAGAAAAATTGTTACAAGTATAAGCTCGGATCTAAGTTGAGAGGTATTCAGTTTCAGTTATAACGTCTTATGATACAAAGCTAATTGTAGCTTAAATACTCCTCTATGTTGAAATTGATACATAAGAGTATATCTGTAAAAGGTAATCTATGAGTTTTTTATATGAAGAAAAGAATATCTAAAAAACGTCCTAGCTGATGATTTTTTAATAAAAAAGAGTGGATATGAACTTTTATTAGGTCGAGTGAACTGAAAAATTAAGTAAGTGTACTTCAAAGTCAATCTTATGGGTTATTTGGATTTTCTTAACAATCTGAAATTTTTCACTTGTGCATTTTTAAGTAATTAGATAATGTTTGATAATGAATTGAGAAAAAAAAACAGAGTGATTACTTTAAGAAAATAAGCGGTTTACTCAGAAAGTGATTTTGTGATGTGATATTTTGATGGCTGACGTGACTAGTGCATTTATTTCATTTAAAACATTTGATTTATTTTGAAACCATTGTGTCTCATATTTGAATGTATTTTCGAGAAACCTAACTATCTCTACAAAAGAAGAAAGTGCATTATCTGTGCAGATTTTCAAAAACAAGCTCAAAAAATGAACACAAGGGCATCTAGATTTCGTTCAATGAGAGGAGACGAAACAATATTCTACAACAATGAAGTAGTGAGGGTAACAAATATTGTTTTTACCGACAATCCGCCAAGGATAAATAGAAAGAGATTCAATACAATGGCGAGAAAAAAAAGGTTGTTCCGAGAAAAAGGAACAACAAGGGGGAAAGCTCAAGCTCCTCAACAAAGAGAAATTTTCTGCAAAATGATTCAGAAACTAGGTCTGATCGTCAACAACAACCTACGCTTGAGAGTTCTCACCACGGGAAGGTACCTCTCAAATGCTCCCTCAAAAGCCTTTTCTAAGAAGTTTTACTGAAATAGGTGTGTTTAGGTATGAAACTCTGAAGGAACGAGAAATTTTGAGTGAGAGAGGACTAAATGTCAATTAGTTCAAACACATACCCTTATGGGATATATTGGTTGAACGACATCTTACCAATATAGTGACAAATATTGTCTCTGTATGTAAGGAGTTGATTTACGAGTTCTATGCGAATTTGAACTCTGATATTGACAAATTAGGGTTCGAAATGTTTGGACAAGTATATTTAAGGGGAAATGTTGTGAGGTTCGATGCTGAGATTATAAACAAATTTTTTGGTACGCCGAACGTGGAAACCTGAAGAACAAAGGAACTGGAAATTGATCTCGATATGGACAAGGTCACTAAGGAGCTGACAGATGAAGAATTGACGAACTGGCCAGGATAAATTCCGAATTCTAAACTGGATTGGGAATATGCTTTGCTTAATAAAATTTTTCGAACAAATTGGATTCCAAACACGAAGACAGATGGAATTCGACATGATACTGCAGTTCTCCTTTACTATGTGAAGAAGAATATCCGTGTGAATCTTGGAAAAGTGATTCTGGGTCAGATTATTGGGCTTGGACTATCAAATTCAAGGAAGTTTATTCTGCCATTTCTATGCTTGATTCAGAATATTTTGGTTAAGCAAATCCCTGACAATGTGGGTAAGGAGGAAATGAAAGAAAACAAATACCTCCTTGGATCATCTTTGAAAAATGGTATGTCACAAAAATGCTGGCCACAAAAGAGACAAGAAACATGGAGAATGATGTTGCACAAAACATCATTAATTCGGATAAGAGGCTGGTAGATGTGGTAATTGAACTTCAAAGCATCTAAAAGGAGTCGAAGACACTGTAAAAGCTGAACAAGAGTAAATCAGTGCAGTAATAAAATTCATCATGTTTATATTTAACTGTTTCTGGGTCTAATATGAATTTGTAAATTTCTTATCACAGAAACATGGGAAGATGAAGAAAAGAGGGCTCAGGCTCATTAACGCAAAGCTGTTGGGAAAAGGCCGAGAGAAAGTTGAATCTTGAGTTTAACCGGAATACTTGTTCCTATTTTGAACTTATTTTTCTAAGTACACTGGCTCTGATTGGTTAATTTGAACTCGTTTTTTAAGTGTACTTAAATGCTTGAACTTATGTGTGAATGATCTTGATTGCATTAATGTGTTGTTTGAATTCTATGCATTTTCTAATGTCTATCTTTATGTGATAAGAATTCAAAGGGGGAGATTGTTAATGCAATATTTTAGGGACATGTGAAATCTTTTGAAAAAATTGAGATTGTCGAGCAATTAAAGGAGAAGAAAGATTCAAAACAAAAAACGATGATAAGAAAGGGGAGTCAAACTGGAAACGCAAAAAAGGCGAACATGTGAGACTAGATAACCGAAGGGTGTACCTGGTCACACGAGAAGATTAAATGGGTTAACATACTATAAAAAGTAGTTGACACATCTAGGTTCATGTATCAAAGAAGTTCGGTAAACAAGTGAAAGTAGATCATGAAGTTGTGCAAGTGTACTTAGTGAGATAAGGAATGAAGTTGAAAGAAACAATAAGTGTTTATTTACATCTAACTCAGGGGGAGTTATCTACGGAAGTCTTAATTACATTGTAATGAAAATAAGTCTACTTAAAAAATGATTCGTAAATAAAATGACATTGTTTCAGATATTTGGTTCTCTTGATCCTTGTTATTGGTTAACATTGTCGTTCTACTGTTTTCAGTGTAAATTGACTTTAAATGGGAAAAGTAAAAAACGTTATCTGTTACCTGTTTTGAAGACCCAATGGAGCATGTTACAAATTCACAGACAACTCTCTTGTACAAACAGTTGTACGGTCACAACACCCTTTAATAGTAAAGTCTCTCAACTTGTTACTACACACCAATCAATGTCCTCGTAATCCCATTTTAAATCATACAAAATTGATCAGAAAATTGAATAACAAAACGAATATTATTGAATAGCTATGATAACATTTTCAAGTTGCAACTGGGCTTAGGAACATGTAGTACAAATTGTTGGTAACTCGTGCTCTAGACAAACCAACACAACAAGCACACACCGAAATCACATCGTACATAAGCTTCCAATGACCTGTCATATAGTTATTCACACCCGAATCCATGATCCATGGAACCAAAAGCTGCTTACTCATCCCGGTTTCATTCGCATCAATTTTATTGGAGAGAACATCTAGGAATTCTTTGAATTGCTCCCCTGAAGCCATCCAAACCATTCACATTAATGTCTCGCAAGAGTTAGTGTACCGCCAACGAATCACCAATTAAACCAAATATTTGATTTCACTGAATTGACGAATCCACTGGAATTAGAGAGACCAAACGCAGAACAAAGGTCGATTTCCCCAATGTAGAATTTCCGTGAACTCCTGACAACAACCAATGATTAAACCACCCGAAATCAAAAGCCACCAACTTATCTAGTCTAATCAACCAATGATGAAATACAATTCAATCCATTACAATAAATTAAACAAAAAGTCAACCAAAATAACAAATTGGATCCGTCAACATCAAGAAAACTACAACCGAAGCATCACCTTCATAACAGAGCAGACCGAAAGAGAGACCTAAGGCAGAGAGCCTACAAATCCGAAACAGCATCGGGAGAGGAACCGACACCAGTGACTACAAACCACACCAACGAAGCAAAACAAAAAAACTACGAATTCAGCAACAACGATGACCAATAAACCACAAACAGAATCTACAACACAATGACGAACACCGAACACCATCAGACTCTTCAACGCATCAACAACAACCCAACAACACGCCACAAGAAACGACGATGAACCACTGAACGGGAAGAAGCAGACCCGGTCTGTGGAACAGAAGAAGCACCGATGTAATAGACGAACCACCGAGTGCAGCAACACACCGCACCGAGGAGAAGAAACTGACACGAACAATGAAATAGATGAATCCTCGAGAGCAGCAACATAAATTACCGATTAATAGATGAACAAATAAAGCAAAAATATCCAAAATAGTAGAGGGTCTAATAACATGATACAATCTAATATCTTTGAAAATTAATCCCTTGCTACTACTGCCTTACACACCCTTGTCTATTTGCAATCAATAAACCTTAAATAAAAATTAATCCTAAGAATATATAATTGCATATATGTCGTAATTATATATTAATAACCGGTCTGAAGAAGCAAAATGTTGTCATGTTTTTTGAAATCTATATATAAAAAGTTGCAAAATCTCTCAACTCTCATGATGCCACCTTATCATCCTATTATTATTTTATTTTATTTTTTATTCTACATTAATTACCATTCATAAATTACTTTAAATGAATTCTATATTAGTAATATTAATATTTTAAAGAAAGGCAAAATATTTATATTAATTTAGAAGATATTTTAGTTAATATATATGTAAATAAATAAAAAATTTAGTAATTAGTTAATTAATAAATAGTAAAAATAAAAAAGTTTATATATTTATTTGAAATAAAAAATATATATAAAAAGTTGCAAAATCTCTCAACTCTCGTGATGCCACTTCATCATCCTATTCTTATTTTATTTTTTATTCTACATTAATTACCATTCATAAATTACTTTAAATAAATTATATATTAGTAATATTAATATTTTAAAGATTTAAAGAATATTTATATTAAATTAGAGGATATTTCAGTTAATTTATATGTAAATACGAAAATTAGTAATTAGTAAATTAATAAATAATAAATAATAAGAAAACAAAAAAAATTTATATATTTATTTGAAATAAAATTTAGTAAATTATTAATCTTGAACGAAATAATTATTAACAAATATTGATTTTTATGCATTCTCTTTTTTCAAGATTCCACATCATTAAATTATTTTTTGTTTTTTATTCAAAATTAATTATCATTCATAAATTACTTGAAATGAATTTTATATTAATAATATTAATATTTTAAAGAAACAAAAAATATTTATATTAATTTAGAGGATATTTTAGTTATTATATATGTAAGTAAGTAAAAAATTAGTAAATTAATAAATCAATATATAAAAAGTTGAAAAATCTCTCAATTTATACATTGGCACCATCCTATTATTATAAAACTTTGAATATAAAATAAAAATAATTTAGGTAATAAAATAATTGAAAATTATTAGAAACTAATGAAATGAGATAAATAAATATAATATAGATAAATAATCATATAAATATCTTATATAAAACTATATAAACTACAAATATTTTAATATTTCAAATTTTAAATTTTATATGTAAAATATAACAAATTTATGTATTTATGTGAATAAAAATAAATAGCATATTTACATGAAAGTTTGGTTATAAGAAATTGGAAAAATATTGAAAATTGATAAAATGAGACAAGTAAACAAAATAGAGATAGATAAACATATATATATATATATATATACGTTTTATAAATCCATATAATTTTTCTTATTCACTAATTTTATGAAATATATTAATATTTCAAAATTTATATTTGATGTGTAGTTATATAATAAATTTACATGCTTACATGAAAGTTTGGTTATAAAATGAAAAATATTGAAGACTAATGAAATTAAACAAATGATAAATTGATAATCGTCTATTATAATATATCTAAAAATTTTCGTTTTAAAAATCACATATTTTTCATATAACATTGATATCACTATCATATATTATTGAGTGATAATAATTAGATCCTACCAATTTTTTGATGATTTTAAACAAAAATTTAAATATATTATCTATTTTTCATAAAACGATATAGAAAATATATCATCACATTTAATTTTTTTGTCTTTCTATATAATGATGTATTTGTGATATATAAATTCCAGTTGTATAATTTAAAATTGATAAAACTCTGCACATCAAGGGGGTTCTGTTACTATATAAATATCATCTAAAGAGATGGCGTATGGTCACTGAAAATGGATCGAGACCGCACTAAAACTATTTTCATATGTTACTTATTGATATTGTGATTCCTTCATGGTAAATCAACAACTATTATCATGTGTATCACATCAAAGGATGTTTTATCATCGAAAAGGAAAGAAAAGGAGAAGGAAAGAAGAAGAGCGGAGTGAGAGGTCGAGCTGATTCACTCAGTTTTCAGTTCTTGATCGAGGAGAGAGAGTAGAGAGAAGGAGGAGATTCTTGCGAAGGAGGCATACAAGGAGCATTGGAGATCAACCTCAAACTTCGGTTTTCTTTTTGGTTTTCAAGTTCCTTAGACTTTCTACTTCAATTATGTTTGTTTACGGACGCATGAGCGAGTAGTTTGTTTGTTCTAGGAGAAGGGATTAGCCCATGGCTATCCCGGAACCACGTTTGATTTATCCTTGAATGCATCTTCCCGTTTTCGTTTATCTATTCTTTATCTGAGTGCTTAAATGACTTGTGTTTATGAAGGCCAAGTAAATGCATGTGTTAGGGATTAGGAGAAGGACCGAAAGGAGAATTCTAGTCCTAGAAGATCAGGTTTAGAACAATCGAGGTTAGGCCACGAAAGTAGGATAGCAGCGGTTGAGTGTAAAACGGATGAATCACAGATCTTATGGGTTTAGTTCAAGGTGTCAGCCACGAAAGTAGGGGGCAGCTTGACTAGATCACGTGTATATACCTTGAGAGAGGGTAGATATCATATTAGGATCGTCTGCCTTAGATAACTTGACTGGGATTGCATGATAGATAGGTTGATTGTTGGTTTCAGTAGTCTTGTGGTGAAACCGGTTTCCTGGAACGTTTGTCTCATTCTTAAAAACTAGTTTGTTTATTTGTTTTTTTTATTTCATTCTTAAAACCATATTTCGTTCGTTAGCAAGTTTGATTCGTAGTTTGAGTTTAGGTTGTGTTGCGTAGTCCCTGTGGGATCTACACCAGAATTATTACACACGTGCCGTGCACTTGCGGGTAGTTTAGGTTATTTGTTTAACGTTGATAACGCATCAAGTTTTTGGCGCCGTTGCCGGGGACTATTGTCAATGCGTCTTAGATTTGAACCTAGAGTCTTTCTTGTTTCGTTTTTGTTTTTGTTTGCTTTTCTTTCTACCTAATTCTGTCTATTTGTCCTTTGTTGGTTTATGACCAGGTCTCAAGGTGCTTCAAATCTACTCCGAATTGACCCAAAGATCGAACGAACTTGCAAACAATTGAGAAAGGGCAAGGAAGAAGGTAACACAGAGCCGTCAGATCAACGAGATATGGATAATCAGAACGGCCACGAACAACTTCAATTACCTCTCAGTAATTTGGGGCACTTGCAGCAACAACCACTCGCACCTCAACCGCGAGAACCACAGGCTCCTCCACCACGTCGCCTCAGAGATTACGTGGTGCGGAACATGAACAACGTGCAAACTGCCATAAGGATGCCTGCTGTTGCCAGAGAACAATTTGAGATTAAGCCGGCGATGATCAACATGCTTTATCAGAAGCAATTCATGGGTGGAAATCACGAGGATCCCCATCAGCACCTCAGAGACTTCCTTGAGCTTTCTGGTACGTTCAAGATACACGGAGTCTCAGAGGACGCGATCATACTGCGTCTCTTCCCCTTCTCTATTGGGGGAAGAGCGAAAACTTGGCTGCAATCGCTCCCCGCTGGATCTATCACTACTTGGGATCAGCTCTGCACATTGTTCTTATCACGCTTCTTTCCTCCAAGCAAGATGATTCAGATGAGGGGGAAAATCACAATGTTCAGATGCAGAGATGGAGAAATTTTGTTTGAGGCGTAGGGCAGATTTAAGGATCTTCTACAGTTGTGTCCACACCATGGTCTTGAGCAGTGGTACGTTATCCAAACCTTTTACAACAGAATTTCAGATGAGCACCATACGGCGTTGGATAACGCTGCTAGAGGATCATTTATGGATTTCAGCGTCGAGGAGGCATACGAGCTGATCGATAACCTTGCAATGAACCACACCATATGGTCAACACCGAGAGGTATGCCTAACAGCACTCGTCGTCTATATGAGCCGAATCAGAGCAGGGCAACGGGTAATGCAGCGAACGCCATGTACTGTGTGAATTGTGGAGATATGGAGCATGTAGCATATCAATGCATGGTACATGAGGATTTCGAACAGATGAATTACGCCCAGCAGCACGGAAACACTCAATTTGGGAATACCTACAACCCGAATTGGAGGAATCACCCGAATCTTTCGTATCGAATGACTCAACCGGTAAAGTATTCGGGGTTTCAGCAAAGGCAGCAAACTTTTCAGCAAAACAACCAGCGATTCCAGCAAGCTCAGCAAGTTCTGCAAGCTCCTCAAGCCTCTTCGTCAAACCTTGAAGGAGTGTTGCTCGAATTTATTAAGGAGCAAAGGTAGCAACAATCAACTCAAACCAAATTTAACGCGGATGTCGGGTCAGCGATTAGTGAGCTTAAATCTCATATGGAATCCTTGAGCACACATGTGAACATGTTAGAAAATTCCATAGCACAACAGGCTGCCTCATCCTCTTGGAATCCCGGGCAGCTTCCCGATAAACCCGATCTTAACCCGAGAGAGCACGTGAACGCCATCACCTCGCGCAGCGGTAATGTGCTCGAGAATCCACCCCCAAAAGATCAAGAGAAAGCTACTGGAAAATCAGTGGATAAAGGAGAGGGCATTATGAATGAGGGAGGAACCGAATCAGAATTGGAGAACCCGTACGTTGCTCCACCGGCGTACAAACCTCCAATACCGTATCCTCAACGGTTGGTGAGCAGCAAGAACGAAGTAAGGTATGGACGGTTTGTAGAGATCCTTAAGAAGCTTCAAATTAATATACCGTTCGTACAAGCCCTCCAACAAATGCCCATGTACGCCAAATTCCTCAAAGAAATTCTGTCCAACAAACGGCGTATCGAAGAGAGTGAGACGGTAGCACTCACCAAGGAATGCAGCGCCATTCTTCAAAACAAGCTGCCCCTGAAGTTGAAGGACCGTGGAAGCTTCTCCATTCCATGCACAATAGGTAATTTTGATATTGATAAAGCTTTGTGTGATTTAGGAGCAAGCGTGAGCCTCATGCCACACTCGGTCTTCAAGCGGATGAACTTCGGCGACCTCAAACCTACCAAGATGTCTCTCCAACTCGCTGACGTTCGGTAAGATATCCGGTGGGTATTTTTGAAAACATTCCCACCAAGGTAGGTAACCTTTGTATACCCGCTGACTTTGTTGTACTTGATATTGAAGAGGATGCTAGGA
>CM071874.1:10009308-10044995 GCA_036759665.1 Gynandropsis gynandra
CCAAGGATTTGTTAACTCTCTTGCCGACGCATCATTATTCATTCTCCGCAACTCTGAGGTAACCATATATGTTCTCGTTTATGTGGATGATCTTGTGGTCACAGGAAGTAACCCCACGGCAGTTCAACGATTCACTATCACCCTCGGAACTCGCTTCTCCATCAAAGACTTGGGAGATCTATCTTATTTTCTTGGCATTGAAGCAACACGGACTGCCTCTGGTTTTCTCCTTACTCAACGCAAATATGTCAATGATATCCTCGACAAAGCACAGTTTTCCGATGCCAAATCCGTTGCCACCCGATGGCTCTAAGCTCTCGTCTTACCTTGTCCTCCGGCGACAAATTAGAAGATCCCACGGTTTATCGGACTCTTGTTGGCAGTCTACAATACCTCACACTTACAAGACCGGACATCAGCTTTGTTGTCAACAGATTATCTCAGTACATGCATGCACCGACAACGGAACATCTACAAGCTCTCAAACGGGTACTTCGGTATTTGGTTGGAACACGAGATCGTGGTATTTTCTTCTCCACGGGCAATACTTCATCTCTCCATGCCTTCAGTGATGCAGATTGGGCGGGGGATCGCGATGAGTATATCTCTACAGGGGCATACATCGTCTACCTTGGTAGCCATCCGATTTCATGGTCTTCGAAGAAGCAGAAATTCACCGCTCGCTCATCCACGGAAGCAGAGTATCACTCTATAGCGGATACAGCAGCCGAACTTCGGTGGATCACGTCTCTCCTGATGAAACTTGGTATGTCTACGTCTAAGCCACCGGTAATATATTGTGACAATAGTGGTGCAACAAACTTGAATGGCAATCCCGTATTCCACTCTCGCTTGAAGCATCTTGCCTTGGATTACCACTTTGTTCGGCAACAAGTGCAAGGCGGTATCCTACGAGTGTCTCACGTCAACTCGTCTGATCAACTAGCGGATTTGCTCACCAAACCGCTCTCTCGTCAACCGTTCCTAGCACTTTGTCATAAGATTGGCATCACCGATGGTGCTCCATCTTGAGGGGGCATATAAGAGAAAGGGAGAATTATGTAATTTAACGTTCATTAGGGTTTTCTAATCTTGTACCTATATATATATCTTGTATGTTACTCATTTGAATAATAAGACGAATACAAGTTTATATTTACAAGGTAGGTTTCCTAAAGAATTATGAAATTTGTTCTTTCGGTAAAGATTGTGGCGTTAGAGATTGTGTGCAAGAAACAGGAGCAATGAAAAGAATTGAAGAGATTCATTGTGAAACAATGACGATCAATCCATATGTGGAAATGATGTTAGATTTTTTTTCTGAGTTTTTGAGCAAATGCATCATCACCTGCAACTCCAAATAAGTTAATTTGACTTAAAACAAATGGGAGTTTGTTGGGGACTTATAAAATAAGGAAAACGCCTTTAGAGAAGAGGAATAAGTGATATTGTACTGGAGAAAGTAATGGAAACGTCACCCAACTTATTCAAGAATAGAAACTCATGAAAAGACAACAATCGGTGGCTGCTGTAACATAAGGAAGAACTGAACGACCGAAAGGAAAACAGAAGAAAAGGAAAGAAAAGGAGAAGGAAAGAAGAAGAGAGGAGTGAGAGGTCGAGCTGATTCACTCAGTTTTCAGTTCTTGATCGAGGAGAGAGAGAGAGTAGAGAGAAGGAGGAGATTCTTGCGAAGGAGGCATACAAGGAGCATTGGAGATCAACCTCACTCTTCGGTTTTCGTTTGGTTTTCATGTTCCTTAGACTTTCTACTTCAATTATGTTTGTTTATGGATGCATGAGTGAGTAGTTTGTTTGTTTTAGGAGAATGGATTAGCCCATGGCTATCCCGAAACCACTTTTGATTTATCTTTGAATGCATCTTCCCGTTTTCGTTTATCTATTCTTTATCTGAGTGCTTAAATGACTTGTGTTTGGCCAAGTAAATGCATGTGTTAGCGATTAGGAGAAGGACCGAAAGGAGAATTCTAGTCCTAGAAGATCAGGTTTAGAACAACCGAGGTTAGGCCACGAAAGTAGGGCACTAGGTGAGGGTAAAACGGATGAATCACAGAACTTATGGGTTTAGCCTAAGGTGTCAGCCTCGAAAGAAGGGGATAACTTGACTAGATCACGTGTCTATGCCTTGGAGAGAGGGTAGATATCATATTAGGATCGTGTGCCTTAGATAACTTGATTGAGATTGCATGATAGAGAGGTTGATTGTTGGTTTCGGTAGTCTTGTGGTGAAACTGGTTTTCTGGAACGTTTGTCTCATTCTTAAAAACTAGATTGTTTATTTGTTTTTAGTATTTCATTATTAAAACCATATTTCGTTCGTTAGTAAGTTTGATTCTTAGTTTAAGTTTAGGTTGTTTTTTTCGTATTTCTTTTCTAAAACCATATTTCATTCATTAGCAAGTTTGATTCGTAGTTTGAGTTTAGGTTGTGTTGCGTAGTCCCTGTGGGATCGACACCTGAAGTACTACACACGTGCCGTGCACTTGCAGGTAGTGTAGGTTATTTGTTTAACTTTGATAACACATCAATACCCATTGCAGATACTTGTTGGAAAGAGCTAACATATACCCATTAGAATCTTCCAACAGATGACTGTTGATACCGTGTCATTTTTTTCAAAGATCATCCGTTGAAAATGCCAACAGATGCCCGTTGAAAAAAGAATGATTGTGATATTTTTCTATATGTCGAACATTGTTTCTACAATTCAACGGGTTTCCATTACAATTTCTAACGGTTGCCTTTTGAAAATGGAATACATGATTTAAAAACAGAATTACGTTACAAAATTTTGATATTATAATTACATCATTCACATATCTTCTTCCGTTGATTCTTGAATTGGTGGGTATTCCTTCGATGATGCATGGAACTCGTTCTCATGTTCATTTTTTGCATCTTCAAGTTTAACGTCTTGATAACCGCCGATGTGTTTGCTATCGATGTTGGTCCTTCCGAGAATCTCTTCACAATTTTCAGAATCAATTAACTTTAAGATGATCAGTTTGAAATGTATCTTCTTTTTCTTCTATGTTTATAACGCCACGCGGTTTCATTTTAATGATGGACCACCATTAATCTCTTTGACGTTTTAAAGTTGTTGGATAATGCATGTAATATACCTGATCTCCTTGATTTGTTGTGATGAATTGATTATAATTTGCATGTTGTCGTGCCAGATTAATGTAAATCCTCCCCATCGATTATTTCGTGTACCACGTCCTATGGTTGGGTCAGACCATTAACATTTGAAAAGCATTATCTTCAATTAGACAGGACCAAGATATTATACTTGTAGGATTTGGTGCAAAATACCGTAGAAATTATCATCCTCTATTTCACTATTAACTAAACACCATAATGGAATGTGCTTCTATGTTTTTAGTGCTCTTCTTGTGAATGTTTATCCCCGAGTAAACATAATTGGCTAACAAAATATATTTCTAGCTTTTCACTGTTAACCAAATTTTCTAACCACATAGGATGTCTCTCATCGCAATTCTTAACCTATATAATATAAAAGTGAATGAATAATTACAACATACATTATTTGAAGTATATGTACAAAAATACGTGTACTTACGTAATGTATCAACCATGAGATATAATGCTGAACTTTCATTTTGTTGAGTTCATCTGCGTTTAAACAAGGATATGTACCCATTACTTTTTCATTAAAGATTCTGTAATGAAAATATGTTAAGATGTATATATATATATATATATATATTTGTAAATTAAAAGATCAATTGTCATCGTTTTGTACCTTTCGGAAGGTAATAGCTCTTGAAAAATTAATAATATATATGCGTGGACATGATTATACTCGTCTGGTGTTAGCCAACATTCCTCGGATTTCCCTCCTGTACGTCCAATTGGTGTAATTTCAAAATTTTCACCAAACTAAGGATTATGTTGATATAGATAGTTCATGTGATCTTCTTCTGATCTTCTATGTTTCGTTGGAATATGTGACTCAAAATAAAATATGCTCAAATATGTGATTTATTCGGAAACGTATTGTTTAACAATACATCGTTCAATTGCTGCTTTTTTTTTGCATTTTTCTTAAGATGAAAGAAAAAGTTTTCGAATGGATAAATCACCTGAATTAAATCGAGCCATCGGGTATTGCCTCATCTGGTAAATGTATTTGAAACATGCTAAATCTACATAACATGTTGTGCACATTTCATGGTAATTGCTCAGCAAACACAATTGGAATGAGTCGCCTCATGAAACGTGACAATCGTGACTTTCCAATCCGATGATCCTTGAACCCACAATATCCACACACCGAGAAATATTTGATGTATATCCATATGAAAATTTATCGTTTTCTTTTCACCATCTTAATAATGTTAATTTTGTTGGCCCATACAATCTGAATATTAGGATAGATGCCTTTCAATTGCGTAACTTCATCTCATATCTTGGATATAATATCTTCAAATTTTTCCTTGATTGTATGTTATCCTTCATTTTTCCTATCACATTCAAAATAGTGTTGATGATGTTATCGAAAATATTTTTTTTCATTATGCATAACATCGAAATTATGTCGCAATATGAGTGACTTCCAATATGGTAGTTTAAAAAAAATACTACATTTGTATTAGTTATGCCAATCACTTGGGCCTTGTGGTTTTCATTGCCCACGATCTACTCCACATTCCACCGATGGTTATAAATCTACCATTGTGTTTAGTTGTTCGTATAGTATTTACATACCTATTTGTATGCATGATGCCTCTTCTATTTGTACCATAATCTTTCGAAATGTTGCTTATCTTTTTTAAATTTATGTCCACAAGGAAGAAAACTTCTATGACAATCAAACCAACTTGATTTCTTTCCATGTACGAGACAAAACAAATATGTATCCTCCATACAATATGGACATGCCAGTGTTCCATATGTGCTCTATCCTGATATCATTCCATAGGTAAAGAAGTCGGTAATTGTCAACATCGTTTCCAATGTGAAGTTTTGCTTCGTATTTACCTGATATACAACAATTTCATTGTTCCACAAATCTCTTCATTCATAAATTAAGGGCTGCAAGAATACATCAAACCTTTTCTTGGGATGATTTGGTCTTATAATCAGCAACGTCAAAAATATAATTTCTCATTTTAGACTCATCTCGAGAGGCAAATTATACGGAGATAAAATTATTGGCCATAGAAAATATTGACTTTTGGATTGTCTATATGGACTATAACTATTAGTGTACAGAAAAAGATAAACATTTATCTTTTCATACGCAAACTCAGAAAATATTTAATTGAAATCCTTCCGAGCCTTACCAGATGATGAATGTTGCATTACCCCTTCGCCCGTCGATTGTTGTGTGTGCCATCTCATTGGTGCAATGGTTTTTCAATTCATATTAACTTCTCAATCTATTTACTATATGCATATAAAACATCGTTTTGTACGGTTCATATTTTTGTGAAAATGGATTTTCGGATGAAATCTGCTTACACCACAAAATTTACATTTCGAAAGGTCTTTATCTCTTCCCAAAACAACATGCAACTATTTCTAAAAAAAATCTTCTCATTCGCTCTGTTTCATATATCTCAGGAGCTTGATGATTTTCTGGTAAATATTTACACATTGTTTTGCAAAATGAATACATGCAATTTTCAGCTACATTATAATATTTTTTATACTCATCAATGAGACTAATCTTCACAACAACCTTCATATATAGGTTATTTCACCGCATCCAATAGGTGAAAAATCTGTGTGACTCATTGTTCAACATCTCGAGGAAAAACATCTTACACCATTTCCCGATATGGATTCATCGTCGTTGTTTCATAATGAACCTTTTCATTTTTTTCATTGCTTGTGCTTTTTGAATATTATCTATAATGTCACAATCTTCACCGTGAAAGAACCAAATTTCATAACTCTCTATGAAACCTACATTGCAAATGTGTTTCCAAACAATTTATTGACTTTGATATTTCATGTTTTGCATCTTTTGTAATGACATAACATTTTTCACGTTCTTAACACAAAGGTTGCATCGACGCAAAACTCATGAACTGTTGTAATCTGTGTAAGAATTTTTGTGAAACTTCATTGGTTACAAGATCTTTTCTTTTATACATTCACTCTATCAACCTATACATATCGTTTTTGAAAAAGATGATATTGATTAAAATTATAATTTTTGTTCATGGCTTTATTGAAAGAAATTTGAGTTTGGCATATAAATACTGAAAATTTCAATATATGAATGAAAATAAAAACAGATTACCGTTGAGATCTCATGTTCGATTGTTTTGCAACATTCGTATAGAAATTTTAAATTTTAAATTTATATTTATCGAAATGGACATATCCATTAGAAATGGCTGAATTTATGTTAGAAATGATATTTCCCAATGGGTTTCAACAGATTTGGAGCTGTTGGGAATCGATCATTGAAAATCGACATCCGTTGTAATTTTCAATGGCATTGCAACAAATAAAATCCGTTGAAAATGGTCAATCGAGTGCAACGGATATATCCGTTGATATATTGCAACGGATGCACGTTGCAAAAATGCAATGGATGCCCGTTGACGGTTGTGAACGAATGTCCATTGACCAGCCTATTGGAAAACAAAAATAGTGGGAATTTAAAAAATTTTAACGGATGTCCATTGAAATAAAATGGTGGAAGTCATTATCACATACCCGTTAGAAGCGAAAATGGTGGGAATTTCAAATATTCCAACGGATGTCCGTTGAAAATAATGAAACTTTTCAAAGCGCATTCGTTGGAATATTGATGAAAAAATTTGAAAATAATATCAATAAAAAAATAAAGTTAAATATAAATAAAATTTATACAAATTAAAAATCCAATTTACTATAGATCGTTTAAACCGATATCGTTGTCTTCATCCCCATGCTCGCCCATGCCTCGTGAAGGGGTTGCATCGGAGTCGATGATCGGTTCTTATCTCCGTGTTATTGCCCCCGTTGGTGGTGGTGGCCGATACGCTCCACTGGTCAGCAACTCGATGATACTCTCCATCTTACGCATCTGCGTCAGTGTATCTCGAAGGTCATATTGCATTACTTGGAAGAGTATCTTGCGTTGTTCGAAGTGTAGTTTTGAGCTGCTCGATGCGTCGTTCTTGCGTGTAAGTCTCTTGGACCGAGGGGTACCATCATGGCGTCTTCGATTGAATCCTTTTGTAGCGAACATAGATTGTATGTACAAGCTATGTTCATTATCCACACATAGATTGGCTTTCCACTACCCGACCAATGTAGAGGATTGTTCATGAGCGTATTGTTCATTGATATGTAGCCTTTTTGGATATGTGTAGGCATTGAATTGGTGACATGATTGCTCAGAAAAGCATGCAGAATATTGTTGTGATCCAATATTGAAGATGATTTTGAAATAGATGTGTTCGTCGTCGTTGTTAGGTATTCAGAAGTTTCTTGAAGAAATCTGTTGTTTCTTTGGAGTCTAAGACGATACTTCTGCATCAATGTGTTTTTAATAATTAGTCATCCACAAAATTAATACCTAAATCTCTATGATTTCTTTTAAAATAATAAAAAAACATATAAAATGCATATATCAAGAAACAATTTTAAAAAAAAAAAACTGAAGATGACTTGCAACTTTGTTTCTGGTGAGTCCTTAAACTTTCATTTCTTGCATGCATTTTAGGATTTGCTTTGAAACGACTTCTGCATTTTGAATTATCATTAAAAAAAAAATAAATAACTTTCGACTAAAACATAAATAAAGCTGAAAAATAATAAGTTGATTGAATTTGCATATGGATCGAACGGTGGATCCATATGCTTTAGAAATCACAATACATTTCTGCTGTTTATTGACCTCGGTTGCAAAATACTTAAAAATCTGGTTTTAGGTACCAATGTTAAGATAGCTGGATATTCCATCAAATGTAGTTATGCTGACACCTGATAACTTTGATGAGATTGTTCTGGATGAGAACAAAGATGTCCTGGTCGAGTTCTATGCGCCATGGTAACCATTTCAATTTGTTCAATTCCATGATAATAATTTACTTTATTGGAATTTTGTTCTTCCATTTTTTTCTCCTTTTTCCTTAATCGCTTTCTTATCTTCTACGCTTCTTTCAAGTGTGGCCACTGCAAATCCCTTGCTCATGTGCGCTCAACTCCCTACCTATTTTTATCTGTCAATAGTTTGTTTTGTCATCTCTTTATTATTAATATGTCTCCCCTTTCCTGTCATCTGCTTATGCAGACATATGAAAAGGTAGCCACTGTATTTAAGCATGAGGAAGATGTAGTGATTGCTAATTTAGACGCTGATCAACATAGAGATCTCGGAGAGAAGTAAGTTGGATCTCAATTTATATTGCGATTAAACGAATGCTTACAATGTGCATTCTTGACTATCTGTAAAACCTAAGATTTAGACAGACTCATCATTCACAGGTATGGGGTGAGTGGCTTCCCAACACTGAAATTCTTCCCAAAAAGCAACAAAGCTGGTGAAGACTATAACGGTGGTAGGGATTTAGACGACTTTGTAAGCTTCATTAACGAGAAAGCTGGCACGAACAGGGACAGTAAAGGGCAGATCACTAGAAAGGTTAGTAACTAACATGCCTACAAATCTCCGTTAAGTTCAAAAGTTTTTTCCGTTAAATTGTTTATTCTCATCGTTAGGCCGGTATAGTTGAAAGTTTGGACGCCATAGCGAAAGCGTTTGTGGTTGTTTTCTGAGCAGTCGATAAGCCCAGGGAAAGCGGATGAGTTCAGCCTAGAGAAATATACTGTCGACGTTTGCTTCTGCTTAAAGCCATCGTTATACACGCACTGGTTGGGAGGATGGTGACATTGAGTGAATCCCCCTTGTTTTTTTTATATATAATATTTATAATTATAATTGGTCTTTTATATACTAGGTTCGGACCAGTGCGATGCGGGGCTTTTAAAAAGTTATAATTTTATTTTGATAGTTTTATCTAAAAATAATGAATCATTATGACTTAATATAATTTAATGAATGTGTATTTAAACTTTTTTTTAAGATTTAAATTTATTTATTATCAATAAAGAGGAGACAATTAATTATCATGAATTGATGTACTAAGAAAAAGTTTATAGCATCATAAAAGGACATATTATATAAACGGTATTAATTTTGAAAAATGTGTAAAAGTTCTTGTATAGTTATTATGTAAACTTTAAAAAATCAATTTTAAAAGCTTATATAATAAAAAAAATGTACGCAAATAAAAACAAGATACATAAAGAGATCAATATTCTTTTATCCAAGCATTTCATTAAAAATTGTGTATCATCTAGCTCAAAACCATATTGTTTAGAAATTATTTGAATATTATTTTTCAAGAATTTTCTAATGATATTCAATCCGCGTAAATTTTATTAGTATCGTTGAATAAAGTGACAATGCACGTGAATGTTAAATAAATTATACTATAATTAATAACAATATCATATTTATATAAATTTTTAAAAGTCATGCGACTTACCGTCAATCATTTTAGAATTATGATTGTAATCACATTATTTTTAATATAAATTTATGGGTAAAATATTTGTTTATCTGATTACCCATTATTTAAATCTCGGAGTCTTTCCTTAATTTCAACGGTGATTTGCTTGTTTTCCATTTTAGGCTTTTTCTTTAATTTTTCTCCAGAAGCTTATTTTTAAATCTTGGACATTAACGTTCCCCATCTCTCTCTGCAGACACAGACTCCATCTTCTTCTTCTCTACAAATCTATCTCTCTTCTCTTTTGTGCTTTTCTCTCTCTTTTCATAGCTGACCCCCGCCGCCACTTCTTCTTTCTGCATGTCATCGATCTCCCCGCCCTCGAGCTGGCCTACATGCCTGCCACCGTCGGGCTCTTCTCCTTTGCGCACGCCAGTCTGCTCTTCTCTGCATCCGCCGAGCTGCTCCCCTCTGCATCCACTGCTTCGTCTGCCGACCACCCAGCTGGCCTCCATGTCTACTGTCGTTCTGCTCTCCTCTATGCACGCCTTTGTTTTTGTCGGTCGATGGTCCTCTTCTGTGCTGCCCGTCGTGCGTCTGTGCGCCGAGCAGATCTGTGCGCCGAGCAGATCTGTCCGCCGAGCAGATCTGTCCACTGGTCTTCATCGCCGCTTAGCCGACCGCCGCACTGAAGAACGTCAGCGGCTTCACAAATGACCATTTGTTAACTTAAACTTCGAGATCATTGTATTGGAAACATGATTTGCGTTCAAAATTTACGAGCACGTCGTACCTGTGGAAACTGAGCCAGGGAGGCAGCTTGATCGGCGTCGAGGATGAGATCGGGCTTCAAGCGAATGATATTGACAAAACTGCGAAAGGAGTGGATATAATGACAAAAGAAATGAACATTGATATTCAGAAAGATCTTTTAACTTCCATCATATTCTAATGTTTTTTTCATGAAAGAAAAAATATTTAGTCATTTATAACCGATGAATAAGACCTTTCAATAATCTTTATGAGGCTATAACTTAAAATTTATAATTAACCTTGAAATAAATTAAAAAATTAAAAAAAGAAATTTTTGATGACGTGGAACAACCAAAACATATTATATAAAGAAAATTTGATATTAAAATGATTTATTTAATTAAAAATAAATAAAAATAAAAAAAATATTAATGAAATTAATGCATATGAATATTAAAAACATTTAATAATAATATTAATAATATACTATGTATGCTTATATCATTTTAAAAGAATGTTTTACATTAAATTTTTAAATAAAATTTTAGATATTTGGCTTTCTAAAAAATATATTTATATAAAATTTTCAAATATCTAATTATAAGTATAAATAGTGATTTAATATTTAATTCTAAATATATTTAATTCTAAATATATTTACATCATTATCGGCGACAATGCATATTTGTAATAAAATTTTTTTCAACAATGTATATTATGAACGATTTTTATGGGTTCAATTTAATAAAAGATTATAAAAATGTGAAAAAAACAAAATTAATTACGTGACCATTTATAAGAATAATGTAATATTATAGATTATAATATTTTTAATATAAATTACAAAATATTTTCTTTCAATAATATTAATTTATAGATAATTTTTAATTATATATAAAAATATAAATTTATATCAATTTAAACTTATAACTAAAATAAAAATACATAATTATAATAATTATCAAATATTTTATTTTTAAAAATTAAGAATTAAAAAGTGTATGTTATATAAAACAATAATTATAACAATAGTGATAACAAAATAAATAAAATTTATTCTCTCTCCAAATTTAATATTTTTATCCAACGTTTTTTCCATTATTTTTTATTCTATTAAATTAAATAATTAAATATGTGATCATGACCACACTAAAGATTAAATAGAAAAGCTATAAAAGGTATAGTTTAATAGTTTTGATATAGAGTTGTAAAATATTTAATTTTATTAAAAGCTATTTTAATATAATGCAAAATAAAAATTCCACTCACACAAAAAAATATATAATATAAATAAAATGAAACACCAAATCTTCACATTTATCATTACATTAGTCATTTAAATTTTGTTTCGTCGATAACTCAACTAGTATCACCAATTCATCTAAAACAATAAAATAAATTTTACAATTATAATATATTAATATTTGATTAAATATAATAAATTTAAAAGATTTAAAATCATTTATGTAAATTATTACAATGTTGGGTTTAATATATTATTTATGACAAATATATATTAATATTTTATTAAATATAATAAATTTAAAAAATTTAAAATAATTGATGTAAAATATTATAATGTTAGGTTTAATAAGGTTTTGTGGATATTAATAAGATATTTAAAAAATATTTAAAAATCTTAAATCATTTAATTAAATTTAATAATTTTTAATGATCAATATAATTATATTTAATAAAATATTAACTGAAAGAAAATAAAAGACTTGGCTTCACCACAAAACTCTTTTTTCAAAAAAATTTTATATATAATTAAAAATCGAACTCGCGTGATGCGCGCGATTTTGAAAATGTTATGTTTTTTTATTTTTTTTGTATATAATTATTTATTTAATTTATAATTAAATAATTGATTATTATTACCAATTTGAAAATTTCTCAAAATTTATTGAGACAGTGAACAACTTATGAAACGATATAGGTAACAAAAGTGAATATTATATTTAAATTAATACAATTTAAAGATATAATTGAAGAACAAATCGAACAAAAAGATAATTTTATTTTTAATAAATTTCAAAGGTTTAATATTTATTATAATTTCAAAATTCCTTTTTAAAAATGTAGATAATAAAATGTAAGTAAATTAGAACAATTCAAATAAAGTGATTGATGTTCTTGATTCAAGTATTCTATATAACAATTGTGTATCATCCATATAAGGGAGAAACAAAAGAGAATGTTCAGAAAATATTTGAATTTTGTTTAGATGTAGTTGTTAGACGCTTACTTGTTCCACAATTTTCAGACTACGTTCAATTTTCAATCAATGTAAATTTTTGTTACTATTGAGGCATAAAGTGTCAAAACAACTGAATGTTAAATAAATTGGACCAGAATTAAAAATATTATTAATCTATATGAATTTTAAACTATACATATTAAATGTAATGGAACTTGTCGTAAACAAAACTAGGATTACGATTTTGACCATTGTCACGGTACTCTTTACAATAATATTTTCCATTTGAAATTTATGATTGACTGCTAGATCATCTCATTAAATAAAGGGATGCAACTATCTTGATAGTTCATCTGTTCTATTTGTCAAAGCATTCAATTCTCTATATAATTGTACTTTAAATTTCTTATTTGGAATCTTAATTATTCCATTAGTAATCTTTTCCACAATGATTTTTTCCATACAACCAATACACATAGAATTGTCAGATAGCGTGTATTTATCCATTTTGGGCATGCCCGATAAATTTCGTAGTATGAAGGTGTCTCATTTGCTACGTTTTATGTAAAGATTATTTTGAATAAATATGAATATATTAAAACAAAGCAAAGTGAATAATCCAATCTTATGGTTATCAATCTTCACTAATGACCATGTTTCTTCAATATACGTATTTAATTTCTTTTTTTAATGATATTGTATTGTACTATATTTTATTAACTATTATATCTATATAGTATTACAAGAATTTACATGTTGAAAGATTTGTTGGTTATCGTAAGTTTGTCGTCAATCTATGTAGTTTAATTTTTTTATTTAAGATATTAATTACTCTATGAAGTGATTTATAATACATAAACTGTTTTAATGTATACATTAAAAATGTTTATGAAATTCCTATTCTTTTTATGTTTTATACGTGGAATAAATAAGTTATGATATATGAGGAATAAATATTTATGAAATATGTTAATATTATATCCAAATAGATATCAAGATAATGTTTGTTCACTTTATATTCATATCTCATGTTATATATAAATTCTTATACTTGTTTGATGGATAACTTACAGGAATTACAATAAATTTGATATAATTTATATATATTTTAGCAACTTTTGAATTATTTTATGTCATGGGTTTTTCTATTAAAGCTTTCTTTCTCGTTCAGGTTGTAACAATGGGTGACACTAAGGTTTGAAATGAAACTTTGAAATGTGATTGCTTCTTGGTGACAATCTTAACGTAGTAAAGGCGACAACAAAGGGGTGTGGTGGAACCATTAAGGATAAAGGGAATGAGAAAAGCAAAAGTAGAGAAGAAAAAAAATAGAGAATAAGCAACCTTTGGTATTCCAAGAAGAAAAACTTATTATTTTTTTAGGATTTAATAATCCTTGTTGAGATGGTTTCACGAGAAGCAAACTTGTAAGGATTATTATATATATAATTTTATGTCATGGGATTTTTATTAAACTTTCTTTCTCGTTCAGGTTGTAACAATGGGTGACACTAAGGTTTGAAATGTGATTGTGTCTTGGTGACAAACTTAACGTAGTAAAGACGACAACAAAGGGGTGGTGAGGGAACCATTGAGGATAAATGGAATGAGAAAAAAGAAGAGTAGAAAAGAAGAAATAATATAGAATAAACAAACTTTGGTATTCCAAGAAGAAAAACTTATTACTTTTTTAGCAATTAATAATCCTTGTTGAGGTGGCTTCACGAGAAGCAACCTTGCAAGGATTATTATATATATAATCTTGAAACATTTTCTCTATATAATCATACTTTAAATTTCTTATTTGGAATCTTAATTGTTCCATTAGTAATCTGTTCAACAATGATTTTTCCCATACAACCAATACACATAGAATTGTCAGATAACGTGTATTTATCCATTTTGGGCTGACCCAGTAAACTTCGTAGTATGAAGGCGTCTCATTTTCTGTCTTTTATGTAAAGATGATTTTAAATAAATATAAGAATATATTAAAATAAAGCAAAGTGAATAATCCAATCTTATGGCTATGAATCTTCACCAATGACCATGTTTCTTTAATATACGTATTTAATTTTTTTTAATGATGTTGTATTGTACTATATTTTATTAACAATTATATCTATATAGTGTTAAAAGAATTTACATGTTGAAAGATTTGTTGATTATCATAAGTTTGTCGTCAATCTATGTAGTTTAATTTTTTTTTATTTAAGATAACAATTACTATATGAGGTGATTTATAATACATAAATTGTTTTAATGTATACATTAAAAATGTTTACGTTTGAAATTCCTATTTTTTATGTTTTATACGTGGAATAAATAAGTTATGATATATGAGGAACAAATATTTATAAAATATTTTAATATTATATCCAAATAGATATCAAGATAATGTTTGTTCACTTTATCTTCATATCTCGTATTGTATATGAATTCTTTATAGTTGTTTGATAGATATCTTACAGGAATTACAATAAATTTGATATAAATTATATATATATTAGCAACTTTTGAATTATTTTATGTCATGAGTTTTTTATTAAAGATTTCTTTCTCGTTCAGGTTGTAAAAATGGGTGACACTAAGGTTTCAAATGAAGCTTTGAAATGTGATTGCTTCTTGGTGACAATCTTAACGTAGTAAAGGCGAAAACAAAGTGGTGGTGGTGGAACCATTGAGCATAAATGGAATGAGAAAAAAAAGAGTATAGAAGAAGAAAAATAGAGAATAAGCAAATTTTGGTATTCCAAAAAGAAAAACTTATTATTTTTTTAGCAATTAATAATCCTTGGAGAGGTGGCTTCACGAGAAGCAACCTTGCAAGGATTATTATATATATGATTTATGTAAAATATTACAATGTTAAATTTAATATATTATTTATAATTAATATATATTAATATTTCATTAAATATAATAAATTTAAAAATTTAAGATAATTTATGTAAAAATATTATAATATTAGGTTTGGTGAGGTTTAGTGGATATTAATAAGATATTATAAGAGATATTTAAAACTTTTAAATCATTTAATTACATTTAATAAATTTTTAATGATCAATATAATTATATTTAATAAAAAAATTTAGTTTTAAAAAATAAAATACTTGCTGAGGTGGCTTCACCACAAACCTCCTTTTGCAAGAACGTTTATATATAACTAGGAAAAGTCCCCGTGCGATGTGCGGGATGATGATATATTTTTTGTTTAACTAATTTAAAACATTATGTATAGTAAATAGAAAAAGATATATTAAAATAAACAATATTAAAACTTAAAACAACTACTAAAATGAAGATAATAGATTTGGCATTGATAATATTGAAATAGTTTGGAGATGTAAGGTCTAATGATAAAATAATAGGCCTCACTATTAATAAATTTTGATAGAAAAGTGATTAGCGAAGTTTGTTTGCCAATATCTTGGTTAACGCATGTTTACATGATTAATTATTTAATTCATATTTCCATTTTGAAAATAATTTTGTTTGAAATTATATTGAAATAAAAAAATTATAGAAATTGTTTAGGATTCTGAGTTTAAGAAAATTTTATCGAAGTAGTAAATGAAGACATATATCATTGCAGTGTTTAATTGTTTATTCTCCATGAACTTGATTGTCTCCAATAAAGAAACACATAAAATTAGTTGAAACATTATACAATTATTAATCTTAAGTAATTTTATTAATATGAAAATAGTGATATGTTGGAGTAATCCATTCATATAAATTTTCTCAAATGGACAACTATAGATGGTATGTCGCATACCTTTAAGCAATTATATTTGCTCAATCTCATTGAAAAAAATGAGATGATTTAGTGAGACATAAAATGGTTATTAATTATTTTATAATACATTATTATTTATGCATATTTCAACATAAAGGTGATTGTATGCAAATCCTATCGATGGAAAAAATATGGGACCAAAGAGAATGATTCAAGACCAACGGATCCAAACCTCTCCTCTGCAAAGTAAACATGTTTGCCACCCACCGGCTTGTTAAGACAGTGTATATTGGCTGTAAGTTTTCAATTTTCTAAAAAAAAGGAGTGAGAACATAAGAAAAAAAAAACGAATTACAAAAAAGATAGTTTAAAGATTGAATCTTAAGAGAAATTCTTTACTTTTTCTCGCTTTGCATCTTTTGGAGAACATATCCAATGTCTTGAGTCTTTATTAGCATAAGCTCTTCTGCAATGTACTTATTCTCTTCACCCCTGTAAATTGAGAGCACATGTCCAATAATCAGAATCAAAATCATAAATTGTGTTACAGTTTCAGCAAAGAGATTCAAGTGCACTACTTTGGCTTATGAACTCCATCAACCGGCTTTGATCTGATCATCTTAAATTTAAATTCATTTGGATTCTTGAATGCTGCCTTCTCCCTCAGTTTCTACAAAACAAAAAATAAGAGAGAATAATATGAAATCTAATGTTCAAACATATTTGATAATCGGGAGTTTTTTTTAAGTGTAATCTACAGTTTGAAGATTATATCTTTTTGCTGACATCTCATGGAAATCAATCAGCTACCAATATCCAATGGTACAACACTGAAATACACTAAACTATCTCAAATTAACTACACAAACAACAAATATTACATAACGATATCGGTTTAAAGCCATACATTCACAACAAAGAGCTCTATCTATGGAGACATTCATTGTA
Organism: Gynandropsis gynandra; assembly: GCA_036759665.1. Taxonomy (NCBI): domain Eukaryota; kingdom Viridiplantae; phylum Streptophyta; class Magnoliopsida; order Brassicales; family Cleomaceae; genus Gynandropsis; species Gynandropsis gynandra. The sequence goes on from CM071874.1 coordinate 10,026,452, forward strand.
CATTCACTTAATTTCAAAGAGAAGGAATCTGTAAAGTGTCCTGTTTCTTGTGGTAGGCATCTGCACGGATTTTATAATCCTTATGCTTCTCAAGAAGGCCATATTTCTTCCTTGCTTGCCTAAAATGTATAACAAACCCAGAATGTAAAAGAAGAATAGACTTAAGAAGAGAACCAGAAAGCAACAAATTTATTGAACTTCCTCGACATGAAATATCTTATAGGTGTCATTGATAGACATGAGATTCCAATAAAGTATATATTAGCTATGCGTCTAAACTATCAAGAAACAAATTATTTTCTAGATCGGATAAGATACCATAAAATCACCGAAAGGAAACTACAAAATAAAATAAGCACAACCATCACTTCAGGTACAAGTTTGATCCTAACTCTATGCTTTAATCCCTTATCTTCAAACAACGGTAAATCCTTGAGAACAATACCCCAAATATTCCAGAGGAAGGTTAGATAACCTGACGCCCAAACATCTCTTGAAAGAAACACGATTTCCCTTCTTCACACAAAACCCAAAAGTACATTCAGCAATACTTCAAAAACTATCACAACCTATCTATCAAAAAGCGAAATCAATTAGACCAGGAAAAAAGGTTATACATTGACCGTAAAAGATTTTGAAGAGAGAAAATTTGTCATTATTCCATTGCATCGATGCACAGATGACAGAGCAAAGAGAATAAAAGCAAATGTTACTACGAATATTGACTATCAAATACATGACCTGTAGATAATAGAAACTTCTAACCTATAAGCTAAATTTCTATTTAGCCGTTTCCTAGCAACTCCTGGTCTCAATCAACTCCTAAGATTTGGCCACAACAATCATCAACATTTCAAAACATCTTTATATGTAAAGTTAAGTTAATAACTCTGATTCCTTACAAGAAGATCCAATAACAATGCAGACTCACCTATTCAAACAGTCGTTTAAGAAGAACGAAAACCCATAAAAACGACAAAACCCAGATTAAAAAAATTCCAACAAAAATTCATTTCATCCATATTTAGACACATTATCAGGAAAAACCCAGAAAGCAAATATCGAATCCCCATTTCCCCGTTTCCTCTAAGAATCATAATCATCTACTTCTAATTAGACCAAGAAATGAACACTCTCACACCACCGAATAAATTTTTTAGCGGCATACCTTGAACCGGACGAGGGCATTAGCCTCGCGGTTGTTGCCTGCGGCTGAATACGGCCCAAAGTCGTCGTACGTGACGGATATTTTAGTAAAGTCCGGTGATTTTAGCTTCCGCCTGTAAAAAAATAACAAAGTTACAATAGTTCAACATAAAGGTGATTGTATGCAAATCCTATCGATGGGAAAAATATGGGACCAAAGACAATGATTCAAGAAATGAACACTCGCACACCACTGAATAAATTTTTAACGGCATACCTTGAACCGGACGGGGGCATTAGCCTCGCGGACGTTACCTACGGCTGAATACGGCCCAAAGTCGTCGTACGTGACGGAGCCCGGTGATGAATTTCCGTCGTCGACGACGACAAATCAACGCTTAATCTCCGTGACAAAACCATATGCGATTCTCATGATATTAATAGAATTCAACCTTACAAATTCATTGGAAATGCATAGAAGATTTTCGGCTTCTAGAGGTTGAGATCTACAATCGATGGTGAGAACAGAGAGGATACGCCTCTCCTCCTTCGATTCAAACCTACTTTAAACCGTTGCTTCTTCGGTGATCAATAGGAGATAATGGGTAGAGCAAATTTTCATCTTCCACGATCAATAACGGAAAAATATAAAAAGACATTTGGGTAATTTTTTTTAAATCTCCAATTTTTTTTAATCTGACGTGGAGGGCTGCGGTGGTTGCAAATGCAAGAACTTTTATATATATGATTTCGAATGAAATTATTAATTAACTTTTGGGATAAACCGAAAAAAACCTTTCAAATTAACTTTTAATAAAATTAAACCTTGTAATTTTAATTCTATATTAAAAAAAACTATTTTACAGATGTTGACAAATGAACGTTTGTGAGTGTACATTATACAGAGAAATGAATACGTCACCATTTTTAGAGATTACAATTTTTTTTTTTCAGTTCGTGCGTTCTCTCTCCCTCTCCCAGCACGTGTTCCCTAGAATTCGCCGTTACCAGCTCCTCTCCATCAGGATCTGTCCATTCTTCAGTTTCCTCTCGTCCTCAAGTGCGTCATGTCTCCTCCAACTCAATCCCAGGTCGATTCGGCTCTCCGAGTCCCCTGCCTCTCGACGACGCGGGGCTGAGGAGGATGAAACCCTGAGATCCGATGAGTTCAAGGGATGGGCCGTCAAACTTTTCACCGTATCCGTGGTGGGAAACGCTCGAAATGCAGTTCTGAGTCGAATCCCAGCCGGAATCGCTAGAATCGGGGCGGTGACTCAGTCCGAGAAGGGTCTGACTGTTGCATACGCGCTAGGAGTCGCGACTTCGGTTTTCCTCAGCCTCTCTGATTAAATTGCTCCCTTCTCCATAATTTCCACACATGCTCAAGATTCAACATGTTTTTGGGATCCAGCGAACTACTGTTTCAATGAGAGGATCTAACATGTTCCCCTATTTTGTCAAGCTCACACAATAACGTGAACATCCGTCTTTATAGACCAACAGAAGATTTGCCATGGTTTCTTTATCTTAAAAGGTATAGTTTAATAGTTTTGATATAGATTTGTAAAATATTTAATTTTATTAAAAGCTATTTTAATATAATGCAAAATAAAAATTCCAATCACACAAAAAAATATATAATATAAATAAAATGAAACACCAAATCTTCACATTTATCCCTACTAATCATTTAAATTTTGTTTCGTCGATAACTCAACTAATATCACCAATTCATCTAAAATAATGAAATAAATTTTACAATTATCAAATCAAATACATTAAAAACTAAAACCCACATATAGGAGTTATATATTTACTATATCACGTTTTTTCTGATATCTTGTAATATTTCATAACGTTATCCAATCATTTGGAAGTTTCAACCATATTAGTTATTTTAATGTATTTGATATTTTGGTCTTTTAATCATAAATATATTACATATTTACTTATATATTTATATAATGAGTGTTAAAATAGATTAATATTTTTTATTTACAATTTGATAATTAATTTTTTATTATATATGTATTTATCTTTTAAATGAAAAAAATTTAATTAGTACTTATCTATAAGAATAGTCCAGATAATTGAGTATATTATTTTAATTTTTATTTGTCGAAAATTTGATTTCTAATAATTATATTTGTATTTGTGCTAACAAATATTCGAATTTTCGGTTCGAATACGAATACTTGAATATTTTGTCGACATAAATATATCAACTTAAATAATTATTATAATTTTCTATTTATGTTTGCTACTTTGCCTGCCTCCCCCCTCCCCCCCCCCCCCCCCCCCCCCCTTTTGCCTATATTCCCCTCCATTTAAACTCCGTTAAATATTTCAATTTTAACCCGGTTTAGGGTCAATTTTGACCTGATTTAGACCTAATTTTGATCTAGTTTAGGATCAATTTTGACTAGAGTTTAGGTCCAAATTTGACCCGGTTTAGACTTAATCTTGACCCAGTTTAGACTCAATTCTGTCAATAATTTGGGTCCACTTTTGATTTTTATCCAAATCCAATCCAAATCAATATGAAATTCAATAAAATTAAACCAAAATTTAAACAAAAATCGATTTGTATCGGTTTGTTCGATTTTTATCCCGAAATTAGTATAGTTTTTACTCGAATTGTGTACAATTTGACCCAATTTTGATTTTCATACCATTAAAAACTCAAATCAATATAAACTTCAACAAAATTAAACCGAAATTTAAACAACAACCAATTCTTGTCGGGTTATTCGATTTTTAACCTGAAATTAGTATGATTTTTACTCGAATTGTGTATAATTTGAACCAATTTTGATACCATTAAAAACTCGAATAAATATGACATTCAACAAAATTAAATGGAAGTTTAAACAAAAATCGATTCGTATTGGTTTGTTCGATTTTTAACCCGAAATTAGTATGATTTTTACTTGAACTGTGTACAATTTGACCCAATTTTTATTTTCATACCATTAAAAACTCAAATCAATATGACATTAAAAAATTATATCGAAATATAAACAAAAATCGATTCTTATTGGTTCGTTCAATTTTTAACCCGAAATTAGTAAAATTAGTACGATTTTTACTCGATTTAAACAAAAATCGATTATTATCAGTTTGTTCAAATTGGACCTAAAAACTAGTCAAAATTGAGCCTAAACCGGGTCAAAAATTGGTTTCGAAATTCTAGTCACAATTAAGTCAAAATCGGGTCAAAATTGGTTTCGAAATTCTAGTCAAAATTGAGTCTAAATTGGGTAAAACCGGATTGAAATTGAAAGATTTAACGGAATTTTAAACGGGGAGAGTTATAGACATAATTTTTAAACATGAGGGGAATAGGATGTTGACTGAAACATGAGGGGGAATAAGATAGTGCGAAACATAAAGGGGGAATAGGCAAAGTAGGCAAACATGAAGGGAAAATAGGAGTTTGTTCTTAAAAAAAATATGAAAGATTTTGCATTTCTTGTTTATTCATCCAAATATGTCACTGCATAAGAAAGAAAAATATGAATTTAATTAACAACAGTGCATGCATAGAGGGAAGTACTTACACAAAGAAAGAGACAATGTAAAATACCTGCATTATGAAATCTTTGAATATATTAGAGTCGTAATCAAGCATTGATGTATTATTTGCCATGGCCTGTTCTAATCCTCCAATCACTGATTTGGAATTAGCCATCTGAAGAGAATGGTATGTTGAATGGTCGATGTAGGGATACTGCATGAGTGGCTGAGGATTGTTCATGAGCGTATTGTTCATTGATATGTAGCCTTTTTGGATATGTGGAGGCATTGAATTGGTGACATGATTGTTCAGAAAAGTATGCAGAATATTGTTGTGATCCAACATTGAAGATGATTTTGAAATAGATGTATTCGTCGTCGTTGTTAGGTATTCAGGAGTTTCTTGAGGAAATCTGTTGTTTCTCTGGAGGCTGAGACGATATTTCTGCATCATAATATTTTTAATAATTAGTTATCCACAAAATTTATACGTAAATCTCTATGATTTCTTTTAGAATAATAAAAAATACATATAAAATGCGTATATAAAAAACAAAAAAAAACCTGAAGATGACTTGCAACTTTGTTCCTAGTGAGTCCTTGAACTTTCATTTCTTGCATGCATTTTAGGATTTGCTTTGGAACAGCTTCTGCATTTTGAATTTTCGTTAGAAAACAAATAAATAACTTTCGACTAAAACATAAATAAAGCTGAAAAATAATATGAAGTATAAGTTTCAATATATCCAATACAAAAAAATTAATTAATTTAAGAGTTTAATATTATCAATTATATATAAATATATATAAATTCTAACAATTGTATGTAACAATAACAAATAAGAAACGAGATTAATATTTCACTATACGTACTCTCAATTCCGATCATGTCGACAACTTGGAGAAACTTCTGATGAAGGTCATCAGTCCATGTCATCCGATGTTTCTTGCACACTCTTGTTTCTTCGGCTTTATTTTCTTCTTTGTTACATGCAATTTTATTGTTCTCCTGGTCATTCGTACCGACTATTTCATCGGTTAACATTTGAACCGGACGAATCAACCGATCTTTTTTTATCTTACGAAGAATGTGTTGCCACAAGACCGCAATAATCCCTTCACTCAAAGGTTTCACCAAATACTCGCATGCACCATACATAATAGCTTTTACTACTACTTCTCTGTCGTGATCGGTCGACATAACTCAATCAACAAAAAAATAATTATAATTTGACATTTAATAATCAATTTAATTAAAATATAAATATTCTTACTTATGAAAGGGAGATCCATCTCAGAACGGATGATCTCAAGAGCTTTGAATCCATTTATTTCGGGCATATGAAGATCCCAAATCACTATTTCCAATTCATCTTTGTTTTTTCTAATATACGTAAGGGCTTCTTCCGCATTATGTGATGATGTAACTAAACATAAACATATACACACATATCAAAATATATACAATAATTTTAATTAAGAATTTGCATATATATATATATTATGAAAATAGAGAGAGAAAGTTACCTTGATAGGAATATTGTTTCATCATATTCTCAATCACGAGTAAAGAGTCAAAATCTTCATCGACGACCATAATTCTAATGGATGTCGGGAACTCGTCCAAAGATTCATACGGCTTATGGTCCATGAAGATGTTAGTTATGTAATTCAATAATTGAATTCTCTGTTTGTTTCTTCTGATTAATTAAAAAAAGACCACACTAATCTTTACAATCGTCAATATGAAAGAAAAATAAAAAGAGACAAAAAGAGAGAAAAGAATACACTACACTGTGATGAAATCGATACTTGAAAAATTAATATCAGTTCCATAAATATTATATTTCCATTTATTTATTTCTGTTTCTGAAAAAGAAACCAAACATAATTTTGTACATTTCCATAAGATAAAAGCACCGTGAATTTTAAATATTTTAGAATTACAAAAAGTAAACTTTACATATTTTAAAGTGATGGACCAAAAATTGAATTTTACATATTTAACTGACCCCTCCTTCTTCTTCTTCGCGTAAGCATTTCACCGCCCTGTAATCTTTTCGGCTATAAGGATAAATTTTTCTCTCTCCTCTTTCTCTCTCTCTCTCAATCTATCATTTTTCCTTCTCTCTGCTTCTCTCTATCGCAGTCTTCAGAGGAGCAATAGGAGAGATAGAGCTCACGGTGGCGCACCTTAGCAGCGGCACTCCTATCGTGCGCCATCGTCTTCAATTTTTCATTATTCTTCTTCTCCCTTCTCAGGTCGCTTCGATCCCACGGCTTTTGATTCCCCAGAAGAAAAATACTGATAACAAATTTAATTCCCTCATTTCCTGTGTGGTGAATTTTAACTCTGGCGGACCTCAGAGGAACCCTAGATTCCTGCGGTTCGATTTCAAATCCACCAAGAAGAAGCGGAGAATTCCGATTCGTTGTCTCCGGATGCTTTGGATCATGCGTTTCTCCGGATTCTTCTCTGTCGCCATGGTTATGATCGTTCTCTCGCCGTCGCTCCAGTCGTTTCCTCCCTCTGGATCATGCGTTTCTCCGGATTCTTCTCTGTCGCAATGGTTATGATCGTTCTCTCGCCGTCGCTCCAGTCGTTTCCTCCCGCTGAAGCCATCAGATCCTCCCATCTCGACGCCTACCTCCGCATCCCGGCGTCGCATCTCCCGCCGCATCGCTTATCCTTCAGGAAGGCCCCAGCGTGTCGCAATGCCGCCGATTGCGCCGCTTTCGACGGCGACTCCGGCGTTTGCAATCCCTTATTAGTCCACGTTGTCATCACTCTTGACGTCGAGTACCTCCGCGGCTCCGTGGCCGCCGTTCATTTAATTCTCCAGCATTCGGCGTGCCCCGAGAGTGTCTTCTTCCATTTCCTCGTCTCCGAAACGGACCTCGAATCCCTGGTTCGTTCCACTTTCCCCAAATTGAAGTTTAAGGTTTACTATTTCGACCCCGAGATAGTTCGGAGATTGGTCAGCCAAGTTATATCATTACCCGAACAATACGCTCATGACGACCACGGTGAGCTTGCTGCATTGGTCGGGTAGTGGAAAGCAATGGTTCAGACTCGATTCGAAACGGCCGTGTCCACTAGACACCCTTTGGACTCCGTACGACTTGTATGGACAGTCGCAGTGAACCATCATCATTGTCTTTCACATTGGGTTAGTCATCTGGTAAATTCTCAGCCTTAAATAAAAAAAAAAGAAAAAAGAAACCCTTTTACTCCACGACCACCATTTTTTCTTTTCTTTTTCTTGATTTTTTTTCCTGATACGTGATTGTTCTATATTCCATTCGATTGTTCTTCTGTGCATGAGAATAAAAGAAAGAAAAAAACCCAGAGGTACATTTCGTTGTACAGATTGTATACCCTGCGTGTGTTCAATTGGAAGTTTTTACCATTTTGTTTTTTACCCTAACACATTTCATCCTATGTGAATAAAAAAAAAATACAATAAAGTAAGAGCCTTTTGGGAGGCGGTGTAATTTTTGCTCAGTTTCTCTCACGAAATGTATCTTGATTAGCGCATTAGTTAAGTAAAAGGTTTTAATTATGCAAATCATATATATAAAGATGATTTTTCCTTCCCCTCAGTTGGGAGGAAATATTCCCTTATGGTTATCGTTGCTTTCACACCCATAGTTTTCTACATTCATCCCTCCGTCTTTTCCTCTGTGCCTCTTCCTCTTCATCCCTTTAATGGGAGATTCATCCCTATTGTTGTTGCCTTCTTTTAATCCTGGATTCGTTGCACCTGTAACCCCATTTCCTCCTTAAATCGCCCCTTCAGCCGCCTGTTTGTGTGTCCGCTTGCGGAGAAGAAAGCCATGGCTACGCGTGTTGATGGTGAGGAAGCCGATATCGACGCAACTGGTGATGGAGAGGACGCCGATGCGACTGCGATGTTTCGCGATCATGGACTTAGGTATTTGTATATAATAGAACGACCGATGGTCTCCCACTGCTGGACCCATGGATCTCGACCGAAAGTCTCCCGCTGCTTCAACCCCATCCCTTCTCCACCGAGGTCCAAAGGCTCTTCGATTCTACCTTCCATGGCCTCAGCGAATCGAATGCGAGGGCGGTTAGGATATGAAACAAGCCTGGTAAGTCTTTGCAATGGTGGCTCCTCCGACCTCTGCTGCTATTGCCATTGGCATGGGGTATTCCATTGTCACAAACAAAGAGAAGAATTACGTGCTTATGGTCAGATTTTGAGAGAGAAGAATCGAAAATTGGGTTTACGCAATGGGTTTCAAAGCTAATGGCAATGGCGATGGCTGATTCGAAAAATTTGGTAGAGCGACCGGTTTTTGGGGTTTATACCAACAAATGGATACTTTCGCCTCCGACCTCTACTGCTATTGCCATTGGCATGGGGTATTCCATTGTCGCATACAAAGAGAAGAATTACGTGATGATGGTTAGATTTTGAGAGAGAAGAATCGAAAATAGGGTTTACGGAATGAAGTTTCATCTCTTTTGGTATGTTCCTTCCCCTTGTCATCCCTTTGATGGATATTGCATCATCGTAAAACGATAGATTTGGCCGCAAGTTCGTGGTGAAAATTAGAGGTTTTGATCGTGAAATTCTCCCCCTGTCGTCACCGGATTAGGAATGAGTCGAGCTAATCCGGCACAATCGTTTCATAGTTTTGGAAATGGTGGAACTTAGTGGGAACCGTATCGATTAGTGATTTAGGAAATTGTTTGAAACCAATGACTATGTAGTTATCATTGATTATTCGATCCAATATCTCACATTTTGAGTTGTGGTATGTTTAATCAATTGATTATTCGATCTAGTAACTCACATTCTAATTTGTGATTTGTTTGATCAATTTATTATTCGATCGAATAATTCGCGTTCTGATTTGTGGTTTGTTTGGTCAATTGATTATTGATAGAAAGAATTCAGATAAACAGTTAGTCAAAGGTTGTCATATGTTTGAATACAAGTTCCATAATCTTATGCATGCGAACTTGTGTTATTAGTTTAGGAAAAACACTTTTTGAAGGAAAATCCTTTATTTTATTCTTGAGTTTTCCTATGAATTGATCTCCGGAAGGTATGTTCTAAAAATTTGATTTTGGTGGCATTTATGGTGTTTCTCACACATGGTTTATTTTTTCATGAATATTGGTATTTATTTTGTGTGTTTCTTCTTTTTGGTGTCTTCGCTTGAGGTTTTCCTGGCAGATCGGAGCATTTCATCAAATTTCCAGGTTTCACTCTCTACTCCATGTCCGTTGTCCCTCCTTCTTTTCGCTAATACTCGGATGATCGAGATGTTATTGATTCCATCCAACCAACACAAAACACCAGTAGGGTTTTACCCTTTCATTCACGAAGCAAACATCTATGTCGCAGATGCAACCAAATGGAGGTAAATAAAACTCGGTATTCTGTGGCAGATGCAAAGAATTAAAGGTCGTAGAGAGAGATCATGGGAGAAGTGAGTAGAGAGGAAGCATTGTCCCAAGCTCAAGGAGTTCGTTGAAACTGAATGAGCCATTGTGTGATTCGTATCATAATCATCAAGATAACTCAACCAAAGTATGAATTTCAACATTTGATTCGTATCACAGTAGAACTTGATGTGTTGTTCTTTGGTAGCAACAGAGGTAAATATATCATACATCTATGAGTATCATAGTATCATCACTTTACAAAATCTCTACTAAAGGTTCAATTCAAGATCATTGTGACCGAATCATTTGATATAACATATGTGATTTCTAAGGCTCTTTTAAAATAAAAAATCTAATCATTCGAGCTTCATCCAATATCATCTTTTCATGGTAATTTCCGATTTAAGAGATTTAAAATATTCTTTTCCGTTTAAATGTAATGTTAGGTGAACGACAAGAGCATGAAAATGACTCAGCAGCTACAGTCTCTCTAGATCGGTACCAAATCTTGCCTTGATTTTAATTTTTCCTAAATTGTGTTGCAATAGCGATCGTGTACCATGCCTCGGCCTAGCAGGTAACAACACATTTTTATGCCTCTATTGCTATCAATGGTGATGATATTTTGATTTTGTGAATGTCTTCCTAAAGATATGAAAAAGCAGGCGAAATCTCATGATTAAGTACTTGAACATTATCAGAGTGAAACGTGCTCGAGTAATTCTGATCAGAAACTTTACCAGAAGCCATGCAAAGAACAAGCAAAAGAAACTAAGATCTGCAGTGAGATAGATGATCACCTTAGAGAACCACTTTTGAAATCCGGGCACGGAGATTCAGATATCGAGGAGTTTTCCCTCGAGCATAAGTTATATGATGGATGCTCTGAGAATGTCGGATCAACTAGCAACATGGAGGAATATGTTGAAAAAGTAGACTCTGAGTCATATAAGAATGGTTTGTATGTTGACGACATGGAATTCATTGGCGATCTCAATGAGAATAGTAATTCAGTAGCAAGTCAATCACCGTGCTTGCCTGAAGTAGCTGGGAACACCAAAAAAAGTTTTGAAGATAATGTGGGAATGACAAATCACGAGTATCCTGAGGACTTTAGTAGCAAAAGCAACATGAAAGCAACTACTCCATTCAGTTGTTCATCCAAAGAAGATGAAGAAAAAGTTGCAGCAACAGATAGAAACATGGAAGAAAGTAACAGAGAATATAGTTCTCGATTCTTCGTGAATGAAGAGAGAGGTGCTACTACCACTGATGCCTCACAAAACAAAGCGGAACCAGCAGAGAAACATACAAAAAAGATGGATGAAACAAAAGAGGAAGAAAGAGAGAGAAGGAAAGAATTATGGTAGAAAGAGCTATCCGAGAAGCCCGTGAAAAAACTTTCGTTGAAGTCCGTTGAAGCCCAAGAAATGGCAGAAAGGTCGCTATTGTTTAAACTTTCCATTGAAAATTATGATTCATATGTTTGTATTGACCAATACATATATCAAATGTCATGAAATGTTTAAAAACCATACAACATAGCTATCATAACACCGCAAAACGCGCGAGTATCATCTAGTATTTAATAATAATAATAATAATAATCATAATCATAATCATAATAATAATAATAATAATACATGCGTGGATAATTAAAAATAAAATTCTATGTTCACTACCCGACAGATGCTGAGGATTGTTCATGAGCGTATTGTTCATTGTTAGTATATTGTTAGAAAATATTTAATGTAATTAAATAATTATAATATCAATAATTTTATTATATAACCAAATAAAATTTTTTCTAATGATTAAGATCGTCGGGAGTTGAACCGATGACTTGTGATTACTATGTGAATTTCTCCATCATAGCTTTCACGGTCCGTTTAGCCCAAGGGTCTACCAGTTTAAGTTCGTCGACCTCTTTCCCGACGATGGATTTCTTCTTGGCGTGGATCTCTACAACCAGCTCTAGAAGAGTCGGTTCTCTTCCCATCCTCTGGCTATGTAAAATTATACTAATATGATCAGTTAACAATTTTATATAACAATAAATTTAAATTAATAATTTAAATAACTTTTACTAATTCTTTTTTTCTTTCGAAAATGACTTTGATCCCGAGGTATGGTGATGCGGACCATCCCCGGGAACCTTCTGGCCGTACTGATATTTTTTTGCCGTTTTGCTTTTGGTCTTGAAGTCCTCTGATTCCTAATGTTGAACGAGTTGGTTGAATACCTCGTCCGTTGTCCTTTTCGGTTTGACATTCTTCTTGTAATATTTGCACTTGTTATTGTTAATCATCAAGCACAACTGAACTTGCATATCGTATATCCAAGCGGTATAGATGCACGATGTATCCTTCTTCTGCTATCTATATGCGCACTACAAAATTAAATTTCAATAAATTAATTTATAAATAAAAGTATATAATAATTTAAAATTAAATTTTATACTAATATACTTACGAGAAATATACACCACCATCGGTGACATATAACTTCTCGCGTCATCTACCAGGAGTAATAGCGTTGATCTTGAAGGAACCTTGGATGATGTTATTGTTGGATTGTTTTAGAACATCATCCACGTCAAATCTACACATGTAAATCAAATAATTAGATATTGTTTATAATTAATTGCAATATTAATATTTCTAAATACCATCTTACCATAATGTCCTGTCAGGATGTTGAGGATCAATAATTGGGTTAGAAAGACGTTCATCGAAACTATCAATCAATGCATCTATATCCACCATATCATCCTCTTCATCAAATATAGACAGTGCCGATATCGGTGAAAGAGGCCGATATGGTGGCAGTGGAGGTGGTGGCGGGGTTCCTATAGAACCCGCCAACATTCCACCGTGATCGACAAATCGTCGAGTTCTCATTGTTTTTAGTGTTTAGAAAGTACTTTTGAGAGAAATTGATATTTTAGTTTTGAGATAGTGTTGACAATGAATTTTTCAACGGTTAAAATACAGATTTTCCAAATAACGTCACCTTAACGGACACAATTAAGTGACATGACTGTTGGGTTTTCTAGGGACATCTGTTGGAATTTCCAACGGATGCCCATTGGAAAGGCGTGTTCCCGAGCCAAAGGATTGCGTAAATGACTGTACATCTTTTTCCTAATGGGCATCCGTTGCAAATATCAATGGATACCCGTTGGAACTCAACATCGAGGTACTAGCCTTAGCATAGCCATGATGACCATTTTCAATGCACATCCGTTGATCGTGCGTAATGGATATCCATTGGTCATTGCCAACAGGCATCCATTGCAAATTACCAATGGGTATCCGTTGGAGTTTGCCAACGATCATCCTTTGGGCCTGAGCAACGGAAGCCCGTTGAAAATTAAAAAAACCCTTGGAAATTTTCTAAGTACCAAACATAATTAAACGGTTCAACAACTTTTCCTTGCTATTCCCGACGGATACCCGTTGAAACTTGAATATATGATGTTAAAACAAAATTTACAAAAGTTGGATAGTGCAATTATACAATTCACATTCTTCTTTGGTTGATTCTTCGATTGACGAGTCTTCCTACAATTGTTCGTTGAATTCATCGCCATGTTCATCTTCTGCGCCTTCTAGTTTAGCATCTTCATAATCGGAGATGTATTCTCCATCTATGTCAGTTCTTTCGAGAATCTCCTCATGATTATCTGTATCGGCTCAGGGTGATCGGTTTGAAAGAGATCTTCTTTTTTGTCTGTGCTTTTCATTCTGCACAACTCTATCTTAACTACGACCAACCACTCAACTCTTCGAAGTTTCAATTTTGCTGGATATTGCACGTAACATACTTGATCTGCTTGATCTATTGTGATGAATGGATCATACTTTCCATAATGTCATGCTGGGTTGATGTCAATTCCTCCCTATCAATATTTTCGTGTACCACGTCCTACGGTTGGGTCAAACCACTAACATTTAAAAAACATTATCATCCATCCAAAAAGACTGAGATATTCCACCTGTACAATTGGTGCAAAATGTCGTAAAAATTATCACTCTCTATTTCACTATTTGCATTCCGTTTTGCATGCACGATGCTTCTTCTTTTTGTACCACGTTATTTCGAAAATGTTTTTTTATCTTTTTAGAATGTATCTCCACCGGGAACAAATATTTTATGAAAATCAAAACAACATGATTTCTTACCATGTACTAGTCGAAATGAATCTGTATCCTCCATATAATATGATTATGCCAATCTCCCGTGCGTGGTCATCCAGATAATATTCCACAGGCAGGGAAGTCATTAATGATCCTATTAATATTTTCCAAGCCATTCAAAGTGTTAACTCTCAATGATTGATTCTATGAAAGAAGAAATTAAATTTAATTTAGAAAACGTCGTTTGAGATATTGTCCCTTTGGCTTAAGGTGCCCAACCCTTTGGATGCGAATGGATATTCCAAACCAAACGAGATTAGCATGCAAATGTGGAAAGGTATAACGTACATCTAGTTGCCAAAGGATTTACTAAGAAGGAAGGCATAACTATAAACAGACTTTATATCCAGTTTCATCGAAAGGCTGTTTGAGAATATTGATGGCATTCACATCTCATTATGATTTAAAGATGTATCTGATGGATGTTTAGACAATCTTTCTTAATGGTGAGATTGAAAAGACTATTTATATAGTGCACTAAGAACACTTCGTGGTAAGAGATCCAAATAAAGTTGTTTGCAAATTAAGGAAGTCCATCTATGGTCTGAAGCAAGCGTCTCATCAATGGTATTGTAAGTATCATCATGTAATTGTGTCATATGATTTTAAGGTGAATCAGGTAAATGATTGTGTATACCATAATACGAGTGAAAGAAACTTTATCTTGATAATCATTTACATGGATTATATTCTTATTGCTGCTAACAGTGTGAGCTTTATGCATGATACTAAGAAACTTCTCTTAGAACATTTTAAGATGAAAGATACAGATGATTCCTCTTTTTTATTGGGTATAAAAATACACCAAGACCACTCTTGGGGTATATTAGGTTTATCATAAAAGAGTTACGTTGATAAAGTTCTAAAGCGGTTTCGTATGAAACGATGTAAATGTATATACATCCCTATTTCTAAGGGTGAAAATGCCCAAAGACTAAATTGGAGATTCAAGAAATGAGGAAAATTCCTTATGCTTTAGTTGTGGGGAGTCTAATGTATGCACACAATTTGACTTGATATACATTGTTGGCATTTTAGGAAGATACTTAAGCAACTAGGGGATTATTGATAAAAAAAACAAAGTATCATATGCTCGTGCACATATGATAAGACCAACTCCAAAGCATATGTTTGGTGTCTTAATATATTCGATCCAATTCAAACTATGTATTCCTTCTCACTGGTAGACCAATTTCTTGGCGTAGTTTCAAGCCAAAGCTCGTGGTGTCATCCACATTGGAGGCAGAGTATGTCATGTTATAGGGTATCCAATTAAGCTTTATGATTGCATAATTTTATCATAGGGCTACATATTATGGCGGGTTTGAAAAGACTGCTAATAAATTATTGTGACAATCATTTTGCAGTATAATACTCTACCATTAACAACAGTACTAAGAATTCAAAGCACATTGATATTAAATATCTTACTGCTCGTGACAGGATGAAAGTAGAATCATTTCAATAAAGCACATAGGTACAAACTCCATGGTTACGGATCCGTTGACTAAGGGTGTTATACCTAAAGTCTTTCATAAGCACACTGCCCACATATGTATTATCTTTTATGATGATATTTTGGTTTATGGTCTATGGTTCATGTGTATGTGTGTGTGTGTGTATATGACATTTTTAAGGAATTTCGTTTGGTAATCTGATGCTTAAAAACTTAAGAGACATTTTAGTTTATTTCCATATCTCATCTGTGTGAAGATTTTTGCAATCACAAGTAGATTTAGAAGATAAATTCCACTACATTATGTATTTATGGATACAGGTATTTATCACGATATTCGGTCCAAATTCTTTTTATGTAATTCAAAATAGAATTAGGATTTGAATTCATATAAGGAAAATTGAATTCTTTTAGTCTTCGTTGTTGCCTGCTTCTTGTTGTCGCTTGGTCTTCGTCGTCGCACGGTCCTCATCGTCTTCCTCACACTGATTTTCTTGTAAAAGGGAATATTGGTGTGAGGTAAAAATTCCATCTCCTTATACTTCATAAATCTTCTTTGACACAAGAATATTTGGTATATTATCTCAGTTAAAAGAGTGACTCTGATGTTATTATTTCTCAGTTGAGATATACGTTAGATCATTGAGCCAACCTAATTTGTTAGATGTACTTGTCCAACCAACTATTGAAGATTTTACCATACAAGAATCCCTACTTTTCACTCTTAATTTTGAATAAGTATTTTCCTTAAACAACGATTTTCTCTAATAATTGAGTTTGTTTCCCATGCAGTAGAAGCTCGTGTATAATATTACAACGAGCTTACATCATGGAATATATCATAAAGGGTAACTCTCTGTTAATCTTTTCGATCCCTTTGAAGATTATGTTGGAAATGAAAGCATTGGTGAAAAGATAATAAGTTATGGGTGTAATAACATGAACATGTCTTTTGACGAAGATATTGTTGTCATTTGAAATCTTGCCTCGATATCAATGAAAAGAGTCGAAGACATAACCCATAGTTAATTAATATTTTCCCACTACATATATATGTATGTGTTTTGTATGTGTGTATATGTTGAAACAAATGGTAAATCACCATCATGTTTTACATGTTAAATCCATTGTAGAAGATGGTGTTCATAATGCTGATGAAGCTTCAAGGACCTCTAATCTGGTCCAAGATATATATGAGGATAAGAATTCTACCCCTATTCGTTCATCAGGTTGTGTTGTTGATAATATAGAAATTGACACTTGTAAGTCGGTTTATAATATGATTCTCTTTCTTGTCTCACAACAATACATCAATGAGACTTATGTACAAGAATAAGATTGAAAAATGGGAAACTAGTGGTGGATGAGAATCTATAGAGGGGTCTAGAAAATCAGGTTCAGTGGAGGAAAGTCTGGAAGCATTATAAGGAAATCCCTGATTTTCCGTGGATGAGAATCTGGAAAGGAATCTAGAAAATCTGATTCAGTGGAGGAAAGTGTGGAGGCATTATAGGAAAATCCCTGATATCCTGTAACACCCCTTCAAGTTGGTGTGTGTAGAACACAAACACCTAACTTTCCAATCAAACATCAGAATCCTGTCGTCTGGATGTTTTAGTGAAGATGTGTGCGATTTTGATATGAGCATGGACAACATCGAGGAACTTGAGCATGAAGAGGACGACTTAACATTATAAGAAGGCCATGTGACCCGTGATAAGGCTAAAGAAGAGGACGCTGGTCCCGTGACCCGTTCTAAGGCGAGAAAGGAGGACACCGGTTTCGTGACCCATGTTGAGGCGAGAGAAGAGGTCGCCGGTCATGTGACCCATCCTAAGGAGAGAAAGGAGGATGCCGGTCCCGTGACCCGTGCTAAAGCTAGAGAAGAGGACGCCTTAACCATACCAGCAGGTCCCGTGACCCGTGCTAAAGCTAGGGCGCTCAAGGAAGCTATCATCGGACTACTTGCAGCCGTGCGGGTTCAAGACGAGTGCTCGAGGCCACAAGGAAGCTCCAACATCCAAGTGTTTCATGTGTGCTCTTTTCCCAACCGTTGGTTTTGACCCACGTGGTTTTCCAACGGCGGGTTTTTTAACGAGGCCACGACTCACTTCTGTCCTCCTATTTGTTAACCCGAGACTTGATACGTCGATCGTATCGAAGTACATTACCTTTACATTTATTTTATTTCAAATTTCTTTTCATTTAATCCATAAGTTTTGCATGGCTTGCATGCATGATGAACATTAAATTATGTATTGAAGGCCTTGTATGGCTCTTCCCCACCTCCTTCTTAATGTGGCCGTCCACCCCTTGTACTCATCAACCATCTTTTCAATTTGAATTTCAAACTTTCTCTTTTGAGAAATCTCCATTGTTGGTGTGTAATATCCATCATTGTTGGTGTGTAATATCCACCAACAATATCGTTCTTCTTGGTGCGTCATATCCACGAAGACGTTCTTCGGTATATCGAGAGCCTTCCATAACTCTGGTATGACCCATCATTTCACACGCCTTGTGTAGAGGAGTCTTCTGGCTCGGCTGCAGCAAGGATTATCCGTCACTACCTTTATTCTAATGTGTCGATTCAACGAGGTTCGCATCAAATTTGTAGTCTAAGACTCTGGTCGTCAAAAAATAAAAGAAAAAAATCAAACACTTTCTCACATATTGTCGACGGTTGGATCAGAATTTCGATGGTTTGTCGCATCGTTGTCTTGGTCGATAGTCGGTCAATGGTTGAATAGTTCTGTCGAGGTCGATACGCCAACAAATGGGGTCATGATCGGAATGCCAACAAAG
>CM071874.1:10045098-10063391 GCA_036759665.1 Gynandropsis gynandra
GAGCGTCGGGTCAAAATGCCAAGAACGTCAGCAAAGGGCGTCAAGTTAGTACACCAAAGGCATCATAGTCTAAACATCAGAAGGCGTTAAGTCGAGAAGAAATAGAATATGAGATCGGAGAATCACAGATAATAGAGAATAATAGATCACAGATTCGGGAATCACAAAGAAAAAGAGAAAATTTTCGTCCGAGAGGAAAGAAGAAGAGAGAAAATCACAGAGAACGGGATTAAAAAGATCAATTTTAGTCGGCCGAGAAGAAAACTGAAGAAGAATCAATATTCAAGAGGAAACATAGGAAGTATATTTGATGGAAAATTTGGAAAAGAAGAAGAAACAGTGAGCCGAAGAAGCAAAACGTCCGAAGAAGAAGAGTCGATTGACTAAGAGGAAAAGAAGAATTGACCGAGAATCTGGCATGAAAAAAAAGAAGGATCTGACATGAGAATCTGGCCGAGAAGGAAGAAGAAGAAGAATCTTGGAGAGAAATCTGGCCGACTCAAAAGAAGAATCTGGGAGAAGAAGAAGAAGAAGGAGACAAACATAGAAGAAGAACCAAGGAGGTGAAAAAAAAGAAGAAGGAGAAAAGAAGAATAAACCAAAAAGAAAGAATTTTTTTAGGTTAGAAGCGCTGATACCATGATACGAATTGAAGGTAAGATTTAGGTTTGTAATATGATTCACTTTCTTGTCTTACAACAATACATCAACAACATTTATATACAAGAATAAGATTGGAAAAAAAAGCGAAACTAGTGGTGGATGAGAATCTGGAAAGGAATCCAGAAAATCTTGTTAGGTGGAGGAAAATCTAGAGGCATTTTACGGAAATCTTTGATTTTCCGTGGATGAGAATCTGGAAAGGATCCAGAAAATCTGGTTCAGTGGAGGAAAGTGTGAAGACATTATAGGAAAATCCCTTATTTTCTCAAAATTATTTTTAAGCGATTGCATCTAATAGTCTAGGTAGGAGTTCTTATAT
The DNA here is from genome assembly GCA_036759665.1 of Gynandropsis gynandra. NCBI lineage: Eukaryota > Viridiplantae > Streptophyta > Magnoliopsida > Brassicales > Cleomaceae > Gynandropsis > Gynandropsis gynandra. The sequence continues at coordinate 10,046,081 of CM071874.1, forward strand.
GTAAGATTCATTGATTGAAATTAGAGTTCTTATATGTAATATGCATTTCTTGAAATTAGCGTTCATATATATAAGATATACATATTAACATATGAGTTTATATAATAAAGATGAATATGTATTCAAATAAAAAATGTATAATAAATATAAGTTCTAATGTTCAAATCTTTTATATATACTTATTCTAAAATTTTTCTAACATACCATATTTTAACATTTTAAATATTAAATCTTATGATAGCGTCTAATTTGTCCTAGTATTTTTATCTCTTTCTATAGTTAGTTTTGTTATGATTTTGGACTTTACCAATGTATGTAGAAATGAGTCTTCTTCTATCATCTTCTCGTACTTTGTAGGAAATAAAGATATCGAGACACAAACATGACAAAATGCCCAAAAATACCCTCCATTTGGAAGCGCCCGACTGGACAATGTACTTTGCTCGGTTGAGTACATCCAACAGCAGGATCGAGTGCAACTAATGTCTAGTTCCAGACCGAGCATCTTAGACAGCCCGATCAGGCTCGCTAACTAGGAAACACCCCCGAATAGCATGGCCCGGGCACATGCAAAGCCCAGTCGATCATGCTTATGAAGAAGTGCCCGACCAAGCTTGCTGCTATGCCCGGTCGGGCGTAAATGAATATGCACACACAGGAAAGAAAATGAAAGGCACAAACGTTGAAGAGAAAAGGAAAGGCATGAACGCTGAAGAGAAAAGGAAACTGAGCATTGCTGGAGAGAAAAGGAAAGAGGGACGCTGTAGAGAAGGAAAGAAAGAGAGGAAGAAAAGGAGAGTTTCATAGATGGAAAGAGGGACGACAATTTTGGACCGTGAGGCCAAGCTTGGAGACTTACGAACGGACAAAGCAGAAAGCCGACGGAGGCAAGAACATGGGAGAGGAACTCGGAATGCGGAGGAACTATCAAAGACTACAATGTTAGAATAGAGAAATATTTCTTTCTGTACCTGTGACTAAGATAGATTTCATTTGTGCTTTGTTTTCTGAACGCATGTACAAGTAGATCTGTTTCCACGGGTTAGAGTTTTGCCGATATGTAATGAAGGTTGGTGCTTAATGCTTGGTTATAGTATTTGATCATTTTCAGATTGATTGGTTGCGTCTAATGCTTTTATATATTGCTGATCACTTGAATGAATGATTTTAAAAGTCTGATTGTATCGGGAGGTAGATTAGACTTTGGAACCTAGACATGATCTGGGGTCTCAATCGATTTAGAACCTTGACCGATTGATCAATTAAACTCAGGGATTAGGATAGCGGTCTTAATGCGTTTAGTATGTTTATTACTTAATTGGGAGATTGGTAGTACACATGTTAGATAGTGAGATTAGGCATCTGGAGAGTCATTCCCTAGAATAGTGCTTGAATTCCCTGAACTTGTTATAATATCTATAACCATGATCTTCAATAGCACTTCATTGCTTTATTGTAATGGATTTGTTTGTATCTTAATGCTTGATGTCGGATTTGTTCTCTTAATTGGTTTGATGGATTGTTCTTAATTCTTTCATTCTTGTTTATCACTTGTTTGAATGAGTTTAGAGGCTTTTCTAGGCCGAGAAGTCAGATTTGAGTCTTGGAATTAACCTTAAAATGAATTAGATTAATGAGAATCTAAAAGGTCAGTTAATCTATTTAGGAATCGTGATAGATGGAGGTTGAATTCCCTATTGAGGTTGGGGTTTTCACTGATCTTAATGCATCTAGTTGTTCGATTTTTTTGCAACGGGAGATGTTTACGTTGATTTCCTAGGTAGTGGATGTAGGCATCGAGAGAGTCACTTCCGATAATTGATTTTGAGTTTCCCATTTATCGAGATAATCCGATTTCATGATTCATAGAAACGTCCATTACATGTCCCGAAATTTCTCGAAACCTGTGGTGTTTTATCTTATTGAATTTATCCCGTTAATTAGTTTAATCATTACTTCGTATGTACCTATTGATTTATTTTCATCCGACTCATTAGTTAAAAAACTATATAGCTGCATCAGTTCTTTAGTGTTCTCCAGTGTTCAATCCTAGTACTTATTATTCAAAATAAATTTGGAATACAATTAGATGAGACATATTTAAATATATTGTAAAAATATCCCAATATGTATTTTAACGGAAAATGCACGAAAATATATAAGTTTTGTTGTCCAAATATTTGATCATTATATATTCTACTACTTCAGTTTTAATTATATATAAGATCACCATCTATCTATTTTTTTATTTGAATATCATTTTAAAATGGAGAAATAGCAAGGATGTTGTCTTAGGGCTACCACACTTCACGTCTACCCTTGAAAATCTTAGGGTTTTAAAAAAAGTGGAGAAAAGATAAGTTTACCATTATTGTTTGCACGTGAAAACACACACGGTTGGATGGGTTTTGAACATTGATCTTTTAACTTCTCCTAAAGAAATTGAAGAGACTTGACGCTTCACTTCCTTAAGTACTCATTGAAACCAATTTCAAATCCTTTTGCAAGAAGCGATTTTGGAAGTTGAGAGCGTGGAGCAATTTCAAAGTGAGTAGAGAAATCCAAAAGAAGGAGTGATTTCGATGTGAGGAAGAAAGGAGAAGAAAATGGCTAACTTTTCGAGCAAGAACGAAGAAGAGAACACGAGTTAATCTTTATTGGCATTGTTGAGCAGTAACAGAACCCTTATTGTTAGTGATTAGAAACTTAATTTTGAATTTCGAAATTTGAGAATTATTTTGGATCGGTTTGGATCGGTTTCAAAGGTTTTATTGTGCATATATTAACAAAGATGAAATACATTAGGGATTAGGTTGTTGAAAGCGAAATTATTTACTGATTTGAAATAGGTGTGAATCTCAATGAGTCACTTGAGTTGAAGAGGTTCGCGAGTCTCAGTGAGTCGCAAGGGTTGCTTGTGTCCCAAGTGGGTGAAAAGCTTGTGAAAGCGAAGAATTCGGCCGATTGGAAGATTTTGGCAACGTTGATGGTGTTTTGGCAACTTATGGGTCATGGCTCACATGCCTTCATCACACGATTCTATTAGACCATCAATAGTTTGGCGCAAACAGATGGTACATTGATGTTATTGATGTTGACCCATCATGCCTAAGGAATAGCAAGAAGCGGGTTAAATCCAATTTGAACCCGAAGTATGTAGACATGATTAACCAAATCGTAGATTCTAAGGTAACAATTATACAAGGGTCACAAGGGTCGAATGATCACAAAGGTCACAATAATCGTTTTACATCAATGAGAAAAAATATTGGCGAAGTTGACAAATTTATCGATTTATAAGGGTGAAAGGACGTAAACCATGCTAACTAAGACATTTTTAACATTTAAATATGCATCATACAAATTTATGCTAATTGAGGATCGCACGTGGGTCATATTGGGTCGCATGAGTTGGATGGGTTCCCATAATATTGGGTCGCATGATTTGTACATAATGAAAGCGTATAAATTCAAAGGTTTTGTCCTAATAATACATTACCAATTCTAAGTTTTGTCCTAAATAATACAAATAATACAATATTACAAACTAACAAAACTAACAAAACTTTCTTCTCTTTTTGATGTTGGCATTGTTGCCAGCTCCGACTCCTTTGAACCTTTATGTCTCGTCGATGGAGTTGTTTGGGTTTTCATATCCCAAACATAGTCAATGAAGCTGGCATTTGAACTCATTTATGTCGAGAAAAATTGGGTTTTCTTTGAGCATCACCGGGTCCATGATAACGATTCTCTTTAGGCCTTCCAATTTGCCTTTTCTTAGTTACCATAGGAGGTATAATTGTTACTTTAGAATATTATGGAAGAATGTTCCAATCATGCAATTAGAAACTGGTACACAATTTCTTGGTAAGCCAAACGCCATGTCTCCTGCATGTAGTATGTTGAACATAATTCAGATATTTCGTGACCTTTATAAACCTTATGTGCAGCCGAAATTGCATGACTGTATGGATACTTATCCGCATAAAACATTGTTCTGTCACATTATTTTTTGAAGGTCACAAGATACTTTTCACCCTTCTCATTTCTCACCTTATACTCATCATTCATCATATTCAATTCAATAACCTCATACCTGGATGCATGTCCAAACTGTTCATACGATGTTAACTTTTGAGAGCGGTCAACACTAGCTGCTTCCAAACTATAACTATTGAACCATTCCGCTATATTTCCTAAAAATGCTAGCACCGGAAACTATTTTGAGGTCTTCAAAGTAGAATTTATTGACTCGACCCGATTAGTGGTTAATAAGTTGTACTTTTCACCCATAAATTTACATCTTGCTTACTTAATAGGATCATGTCCCTTTTTCCCCAAATACTTTGCAACATTAGGATACCTGTGCAAAGGTAAAAAATGTCACAACAGTCATAAAGGTCTTAAAGGTCACAACAGTCACAAAAGTCACAAAGGATACCTTCTACCACCCTAGAAGCCTCCTATAAGGATCAAATTTAACACCAAGAATCTCCTTTTGAACACTGTATTTTCCTTTTAATGCCATAAATTATGTTACATTAGCATATTAATTTGCTTTTATACGAGCCATCAACTTTTTTACTAGATATGTTTCATATTTTCTAGCATATTCCTCATTGAATTAATCTTTAAACTCTGTAGCTTGTGTCGATTTAGATACATGTTAACACTTATGAATGGGATAGTGTGTTCTCACACTAAATCGTTTGGAATCCGGAATTGCTGCCACGCGTAATTTCCATTTACAACCACTTTCAGTAAACCTGCATCGTACTTCTCTAAACTTCGAATCAAAACTATATTATGCATATCAAGTGAACCATTCGTTACAAATATTTGTACATCCTCCTTGTGATGTGTTCCAAGTAAAATAAAATTTAACCTAAACTACCCGCAAGTGCATGACACATGTGTAGTTCTCTAGGTGTCGATCCCACATGGACTACACAATATAAACTAAACGCAAACAAGGAATCAAACATGCTATAAACGAATATGGTTTTGAAATAAAATAACTAAAAGAATCAAACTTGCAATAAACTCACGAGTTCTCGGCAATGAAACAAACATTCTAGGATACGGTTTCACCACAAGGCTTCCGGAACCAACAATCAATCAATCTAATCATGTATTCCCAATCAAGGTATCTACGGCAGACAATCCTAGTATGACTTCTACCCTCTTTTAAGGAATAGAAACGTGATTTAGTCAAGTCACCTCCTACTTTCGTGGCTGATACCTTAAAGTAAACCCATCAAGTTATATGATTCATCCGATTAATCCTCAACTATTACTACTCTACTTTCGTGACCTAGTCTTGGTTGTTCTAAGTCTGACTGTACGGGATTAGAATTCTCATGTCGGTCGTTCTCCTAAACCCCTAAAACATGCATCTATTTGGCCTTCGCAAATACAAGACATTCAATTACTCTAACAGATAATAGATAAAGAAAAATATGGAGTTACATTCATAAATTAATCAAAAGAGGTTTCGGAATCGCCAAGAGCTAATCCCTTCTCCTAGAAAGAAACTACTATCAGATATGAGTTCAAAACAAAACATCATGAAAGAAATAGATAGTTTAGAGAGCATATAAAGCAAACGAAACGAAGTTCGGATCGATCTTCTAATGCTATCTGAATGTCTATTGCCAAGATTGATCTTAAGGTGATGAACGAACTGAGAAAATCTATGCTTAGCCGTCTACCACAAAACTTGAGAACTTCCTCCAGTGAAAATTCAGTTCAAATCGAGAAAAGGAAAGTTTCTGCTCAAGGTGCCCGATCCGGCTTGACACCATGCCCGACCAGGCTTGATACTATGCCCGATCGAGCTTGACACCATGCCCGACCGGGCTGGCTCTCTTTCCTTTTTGTGCCAACAACATTCTTGTTTCCTTTTTCCTTCAAGTGACGTGCCACATTTCCTCTTCCTCATGTCAGGTTTGTGCGCCCGATCGGGTACAAAATGCAGCTCGGTCAGGCACTTTCTCAATAGGGTGATCGATCGGGTTTTGCATGCGCCTCAGACGTGCGTTCTCTTTAGGATGTTTTGCTGGTTAGTGAGCCCAACCAGGCATGACAATGTGCCCGACTGTGCTGTCTATGGTGAGAGGTGATCGGTCGTACAACTTGTAAGCTCGGTCCATGCAATACTCTCGTGACAAATCTGTCAGGTTCATGCCCAGACCTGCAGTTCACCATGCTCGACCGTGCATATTCTTGTCTCGACAGTTCATATCTTTCTCATTTCTTGTCCGTTTCTTGTCTCGTTTGCTCCGTTGTTATCCTTGACACTCGTACTTTTTCCGGTGTATATTCTTTAGCTTTGAAACAAACCAAAGATGCCTTAAAACTTGCAAAAACATGTGAACACGAAAACAAGTAAAACAGATACAAAATCACATGTAAACATCTCAATTATCATCACAAACATCTCTAAAATCATGCAAAAAACGTGTATGAAAACAATATGATCAAAATCCCCCAGATTTGAATGATTGCTTGTCCCTAAGCAATTGTAAGCATGGAACAAATGGGAGATACAAAAATGAGAATTGTCTTTTTTCCTAGAGACACCGCCAAAACAGACCTAATCGATCAATTCACAAGTTGTAAGCAAATTCAGCCTATTACTTTTCAGTCTTCATCCTAGGTTCACCATGGCTACCCATGTGAAAGCAAATCAAAGGCAACCAAGCAAGAAACTACAACTCTCTCCACCAAACAAGACTTCAGATAAGTTCTAAACATAGAATAAAAGGATTCTTGTTTCGTTTATGAGCTTCTTTGTTTCTTTATTCTCTTTTTCTTCTTGTCTTTTTTTTTTTTTATTATCTTTATGCAAACACACTAAGTTTCTAGGAAATCGGATTGAAGGAATCCAACTTCTACGTAGACCTAGGCTACCGGTGACGATATACTCTTGCATCTCATTAAAGAGAACAACCGAGTAGATGGCTTCTTTATTGTTCCGTGCTCTTAGGACGTAGAAAGATGATCTCCAATCCACCACTTAGACCCGAACAATTGAAAAGGTATCAAGGTCGATGCACTCTAATCGATTTTAGATCATGCTTCTAGGCATTATTTCTATCGACAATGGAGTGTAAGTGTGTCCTTTTATTCTGCTGAAACAAGCTCATTTTCATATTGATTGAATTATCCTTATAAAAAAGAAGTAAAGCATCAGCTACATGAAGTATAATCATACATATAGAGATAATGAACAAGAAACTAGCCTAGCCGCCTTGTCACACTAGGATTCTCAAAGAACTATGACCTTTTCGCTTTTCAACCGACTAATAAACTCCAACGCTTAAAAAAACCTAAGCTGAAACATGCAAGATATCATAGAAAAGACCAACTTCTTAAGCATCATAGGTTCAGGGTTCATCTCAAAATGTGGCACTAGACAAGTGCATGGGACGATCTGACTCAAGAAAACAAAATCAAACTAAAACAAAGCGAAAAAAACTATGAAGTCAAAGAGAAAGAGTAAAAGAAAAATGATTTAAAATGACCTGACAAACGTGAGATGCTCTCCCAAACATGAATTAAATGGCGTCCTCGTCTTGAAGCTCCGATGGAGGGTGATAGAAGCGTGACAACGTTTTTTATAGAAAAATCCAAGTGCTAAACTGAAGAGTTACGAAAATGAGGAAAAAAATGTTGGGTTGCCTCCCAGAAAGCGCTTATTTAACGTCCTTAAGCTTGACGTCTCAATGCCTCATGCGTTTCAACCGGGTGGATCAAAAAGGGATATGGAGTTTCCAGTTTCGATCGGTTGAGCAGCTTGGTAGAGCTTCGGTCCCTGACCATTAGCTTTGAATGTTTCACTCTTGCTCCATAGCTGCACTGCTCGATGCGGGAATACCTCTCGTACCTGAAAAGGACCAGACCAACGGGACCATAGTTTGCCTGGGAAAGCCATAAGATGAGAGTTAAAGAGGAGAATCAAATCACCTAGCTGAAAGGCATGAGTGAGGGTCTTCTTGTCATGGTATCACTTTACGCTTCTTGTAGATCTTAGAGTTTTCATAGGCCTTGAGTCAAAGCTCTTCTCGCTCATTTACTTGCCAAAATCGTTTCTCACCTGCACTCTTAAGATCAAAATTAAGGAGCTTTGTCACCCAATAGGTGCGGTGCTCTAGCTCGAGAGGGAGGTGGCAATACTTGCCATAAAGAAGCTGACAAGCAGTCATGCCAATGGGACTCTTAAACGCAGGCCTATAAGCCCATAATGCATCATCTAACTTCATAGACCAATATCTACATGACCTAGACACGGTTTTCTCTAGAATGATCTTGATCTCCATATTCGAAACCTCAACCTATCTACTAGTGTGCGGGTGATACGGTGTAGCAACCCTACGTTTCATGCCATACTTCCTAAGGAGGGCCTCAAATTGTCAAGCAACAAAATGCGAGCCCCCATCACTAATTACTACTCTAGGGACACCAAAATGAGGAAAACTAATTTTCTTGAAGAACTTCATAACCACCCTAGAATCATTAATTGGTGTAGCCATAGCTTCGACCCATTTAGACACATAATCTACACCTACAAAAATATGTCGATGGCCATATGAAGAGGGAAAAATTCCCATGAAATGTACACCCCAAATATTAAAGAATTCACCTCAAGGATGTAACTCTGTGGCATCTCGTTCCTCTTACCTATATTCCCTGTTCTTTGACATCGATCACAAGAGGAATATATCTGTGGGCATCTCTGAAGAGTGTCGGTCAATAGAAACATGCTTGTAGCACCATTAAAGTGGTTTTGGACTTGTTGAAGTGGCCTCCATAATTTGATCCATGGCAATGGAAAAGAATGCTCTATACCTCTTCTTCGGGGAAGCATCTTCTAATGGTTCCGTCCGCGTATCTCCTGTAGAGAATTGGATCATCCCAATAATAGTTCTCGATTTTCGTAGAGAATTTTCTGCGCATGAAAAGATAACTCAGGGCGTAGTACGCCTCTCACAATAAAATTGACAAAATCAACATATCAAGGAGCGGGTTTACCTGAGATAAGCGTGCAAATGATGTCATCTCTCAAGGAGTCATCGCGTGGCCTCTCGTCCTCCACGACGATATTCTTTGGCCCTTTTATATCTCTGATCTCGAGATCAAACTCTTGCAAGAGAAGGATCCATCGGATAAGGCGTTGCTTTGCGTCCTTCTTCCCTATGAGGTACATGAGTCCCGCGTGGTCCGTTTAGACAATTACCTTTGAGCCAACCGGTATGATTTGAACTTGTCAAAGACGAAGGCAATGGCAAGGAGCTCCTTCTCGGTTGTGGCATAGTTTATCTGAACATCGTCTAAGGTCTTGCTAACGTATGAGATGACATGCGAAATCTTGTCTCTCAGTTGTCCTAAAACAGTCCCAACCGCGTAGTCATTAGCATCACACATGATCTTGGATGGTAAGCTCCAATCCGTTGGTTGAATGATAGGTGCTAAAACCAATGCTCTCTTAATCTTGTTGAAGGCGTCATGGCATTCTTTGGAGAACTCGAATGTAGCATCCTTGGCCAGCAACTCCATAAATGGTTTTGTGATATTGGAGAAGTCTTCTATGAATCTCGAATAGAAACCATCATGCCCTAAAAGCTGCAAATCTCCTTGACTGGAATCGGTGGAGGAAGCTTCTCGATTAATTCAATCTTGGCCTTATCTACTTCCATACCTCTTGATGAGATCATGTGTCCTAAAACGATACCTTCCTTAACCATGAAGTGAAATTTCTCCCAATTAAGTAATAGGTTGACTTCCTCACACCGTTGTAACACTCTGGAAAGGTTAAGAAGGAAATCATTGAATGTAGATCTATAAACAGAAAAATCATCCATGAAAACTTCCATAATATGCACAATGAACTGACAAAAAATTGCCATGATGCAACGATGGAATGTAGTTGAGCGTTGCAGAGGCCAAAAGGCATACGAAGGTAGGCGAAAGTCCCAGGGCACGTAAAGGTTGTCTTCTCCTGGTCTTCAGGGTGGATGGGAATCTGGAAGAAACTAGAGTACCTTTCCAACTAGCAAAAGTAGGCATGATTCGCTACGCATTCTATCATTTGGTCACTGAATGGGAGTGTAAAAAGTGATCTTTGCTTGTGGCTTTGTTGAGCTTGTGGTAGTCTCTACACATCCTCCATCCCGTGACCATCCTTGTCGGAATCAGCTCATTGTTCACAATGCACACTACTGTCATTCCTCCTTTCCTTGACACGACATGCACAGGGCTCACCCATTCGGTGTCCGAGATATGAGAAATGATACATGTGTCCAAAATGATAGGCATCCCAACATCGTTTTCTATGTCTAGTACAACGAAATCAGTGGGTATAAAAAAACTACCTACCTTGGTGGGGATGTTTTCAACAATACCCAACAGATATCTTACTGAATGATCCACGAGTTGTAGAGATATCTATGTAGGATTGAGCTCTCCGAAGTCCATCCGCTTTTAAGACGAAATGCGGCATGAGTCTCACACTTGCTCCTAAATCGCATAGGGCCTTGTTAATGTCGATGTCCCATATAGTGCATGGAATGGAGAAGGTTCCAGGGTCCTTCCACTACAGAGGTAGCTTGTTTTGGAGAATGGCACTACGTTCCTTGATGAGGCTACCGTCTCACTCTCTTTGATTCGCCTCTTGTTAGATAGAATATCCTTGAGGAATTTAACATATGTAGGAATTTATTGGAGGGCTTCCACAAACGGTATGTTGATGTGGAGCTTCTTGAGGATCTCTACAAACCTTCCATATCTCAATTCATTCTTGCTGGTCACCAACCGTTGAGGAAACGGTATAAGAGGTTTTTATGCCTGTTAAGCCCCTTCCATGATCGTGACGCCTTTGCCTTTATCCACATATGTTCCAACAACTTTCTCTTGCTCTTTTTTTTTTTTGGGGGGGGGGGGTTTCTCAATCTCATTCCCGCTGTGCAAGGTGTTATTATATATGTGCTCTCTCGGGTTGGCATCTGGCAGCCCAGGGAGTGTTTCAGGATCTTGAGAGGATGATACAATTTGTTGTGCTATGGAATTCTCTAGCATCTTCACATGAGTTTTGAGCTCATTAATCGCTGCCCCCATATCTGCATTGAGTTTGGATTAGATCGATTGTTGCTGCCTTTGCTCCTTGATGAACTCAAGCATTACCTCTGATGTGATTCAAGTTAAACAAGTTAAACTTAACTACCAACAAGTGGACGTCACGTGTGTAGTACTCTAGGTGTCGGTCCCATAGGAACTACACAACACGTAATAAGATCGAACTAGAATCAAATTTGTCATGATGAAATAATGGATGTGATATGCAATAATGAATATGCAGTAAACTAACGAGTTCCTAACAATGAGATAAACATTCTAGGATACGGTTTCACCGCATAGCTTTCGAAACCAACTATCGATTATATCTAATCATGCGTTTTCCTATCAAGACATCTAAGGCGGACGATTCTAATGTAATTCATACCATCTCTCAAGGCATCAAAACACGATTCAATTGGGTCATCCCTTACTTCCGCTGCTGATACCCCAAACTAAACCCATACGATCTATGATGTATCTTATTAAACCGTTACTACCCTACTTTCGTTACCTAGTGTGGGTTGTTCTAAGCCTGATATTCTAGGACTAGAATTCTCCTTTCGTCCGTTCTCCTAAATCCTAACACATACATCTACTTGGCCTTCGTAAATACAAAACATTCAATGCTCAGACAAAGAATAAATTAGCCAAACGGTTAATGCATTCAAATAAAAAATTGAAGAGGTTCTTGGATAGCCATGGGCTAATCCCTTCTCCTAGAACAAATCAACTACTCAGTCATGATTTTGAATCCAAATAAGATAAATGAAATAGATAGAGTAAGGAGCATAGAAATATCAAATGAGACGTAGTCCCGAATCAATTCTCGTCTCTTTGTGTGTCTCCCGTCGAAAGGGATCTCCTATGAATGAATGGTGAATGAATGGATGAACAATGAGCTAATGAATCCGTCCAATATATAATGAAATCTTTTTCGTGACCTTGACTTCTTGTAATTCAAAATTTGAATCATTCTCGGCTTATCTCCACTCAAAACGGACGTAGGAGGGTTTACCAAGTCATACCTGACCGTGCATGCTTTTAAGCATCATTTCCTTGTTTGTAGAACGACTACTTTATTCAAAATTTGAATCATTCCCGAGCTTATCTCTAATCAAAATGGACGTAGGAGGGTTGACAAAGTCATACCCTTTTTTTTAGAACAACTTCTTCCAGCGCCCGACCGTGCTATGTTCATGCTCGGGCCATGTGTTCCTATGTCCATTCCATTCCTTGTCCGTTTCTCATCTCGTTTGCTCCATTGTGATCTCTGATGCTCGAACGCAAAGTTATGGTATTTCAAAGTCCATCGTACAATTCAATTCATTGTTGTAGTCATCTAATCACGTGAAAACAAAAAGAAAAAGCGGAAAAGGGGTGCAACACGAGAGACAAACACAAAGAGGAAATAGGAAGAAAAAGGAATATCTGAGACAAAAGAACCACAAGCAGTGTATCGACAAGAAATGATATTCGTATCCTAAGAAACTCGAAAAGGGCATCTCCAGGCTCTAAAAATCCAGCGTATCGACCTAAATAAAGGGTTTTGAGCTCAAAAGCGGAGTCAGGCTACCTTCAGCATCCTGGGGCATCATTAATCTCGAAAAGAGGAATAAAATGTGATAAAAATCATGTAATTCGGAGCTTTGTACGCAAAGTTATGGCATTTCAAAGCCCGTCGTACAATTCATTGTTGTAGTAGTCTAATCACGTGAAAACAAAAATAAAAAGCGAAAAAGGGGTGCAACACGAGAGAAAAACGCAAATAGGAAAAAGGAAGCAAAAGGAATATCCAAGAGACAAACGCAACGCAAGCGGCGTATTGAAAAGAAATGACATTCGTACCCTAAGAAACTTGAAAACGGCATCTTTTGGCTCTTAAAATCGACTGTATAGATCTAAATAAAGGGGTTTGAGCTAAAAAACGGGGTCGGGCTGCCTTCAGCATCCCAAAGCATCGTTTATCTAAAAAATAGGAATAAAATGTGCAAAAAATCATGTAATTCGGAGCTTTGTACGCAAAGTTATTGTATTTCAAAGCCCATCGTACAATTTATTGTTGTAGTCGTCTAATCACGTGAAACCAAGAAAATAAAACGGAAAAGGGGTGCAACACGAGAGACAAACGCAAATAGGAAATATGAAGCAAAAGGAATATTTGAGAGACAAACGCAATGCAAGCGGCGTATTGACAAGGAATGACATTCATATCCTAAGAAAGTCGATAATGGCATCTCCCAAATCTAAAAATCCAGCGTATCGACCTAAATAAAGGGTTTTGAGCTCGAAAATGGGGTCGGGCTGCCAGCAGCATCCCGTGGCATCGTTTATCTCAAAAAAAGGAATAAAATGTGATAAAAATCATTTAATTTGAAGCTTCGTACGCAAAGTTTAGTTATTTCAAACCCGTCGTACAATTCATTGTTGTAGTCATATAGTCACGTGAAAACAAAAACAAAAAGCGGAAAAGGGGCGCAACATGAGATACAAACACAAATAGGAAATAGGAAGCAAAAGGCATATCCGAGAGACAAACTTAACGCAAGCGGCGTATTGACAAGAAATGACATTCGTATCCTAAGAAACTCGAAAAGAGCATCTCCCGACTCTAAAAGTCCACTGTATCGATCTAAATAAAAGATTTTGAGCTCGAAAATGGGTTCGGCTACCTTCAGAAACCCGTGACATCGTTTATCTCGAAAAGAGGAATAAAATGTGAAAAAACTCATGCAATTTGGAGCTTGGTACGCAAAGATATGGCATTTCAAAGCCCGTCGTACATTTTATTGTTGTAGTCGTCTAATCACGTTAAAGAAAAAAAACAAAAAGCGAAAAATGGTGCAACACGAGAGACAAACACAAATAGGAAATAGAAAACATAAGGAATATCCGAGAGAAAAACGCAACGCAAGCGGCGTCTTGACAAGAAATGACATTCGTATCCTAAGAAGCTCGAAAACGACATCTCTCGGCATGAAAAATCTAACGTATCGACCTAAATAAAGGGTTTTGAGGTTGAAAACGGGGTCGTGCTGCCTTCAGCATACCACAACATCATTTATCTCAAAAAGAGGAATAAAATGTGCAAAAAATCATCTAATTCAAAGCTTCGTACGCAAAGTTATGGTATTTCAAAGCCCTTCTTATATTTCATTGTTGTAATAGTCTAATCAAGTGAAAACGAAAACAAAAAGCGGAAAAAGGGTGCAACAGGAGAGACAAACACAAATAGGAAATAGGAAGGAAAAGGAATATCCGAGAGACAACCGCAACGCAAGCGGCGTATTGAGAAGAAATGATATTTGTATCCTAAGAAACTCGAAAAGGGCATCTCCTGGCTCAAAAAATCCAATGTATCAGTCTAAATAAAGGGTTTTGATCTCGAAAACGGGGTCAGGCTACCTTCAGCAACCTGGGGCATCGTTTATCTCGAAAAGACGAATAAAATGTGAAAAAATCATGTAATTCGGAGCTTTGTACACAAATTTACGGTATTTCAAAGCCCGTCGAACAATTCATTGTTGTAATCGTCTAATCACGTGAAAATGAAAACAAATAGTGGAAGAGGGGTGCAACACGAGACACAAGCACAAGTAGGAAATAGGAAAAAAAGGAATATCCGAGAGACAACCCCAACCCAAGCGGCATATTGAAAAGAAATGACATTCATATCCTAAGAAACTCGATAATGACATCTCTTGACTCTAAAAATCCAGCTTATCGATTTAAATAAAGGGTTTTGAGCTCAAAAACGGGGTCGGGCTACGTTCAGCAAACCCGAGGCATCGTTTATTTCGAAAAGAGAAATAAAATGTGAAAACAGTCATGTAATTCAGAGCTTCATACGCAAAATTATGGTATTTCAAAGCCCGTCGTACAATTAATTGTGTAGTCGTCTAATCACGTGAAAACAGAAAAATAAAACGGAAAAGGGGTGCAACACGAGAGACAAACAAAAATAGGAAATAGGAAGCAAAAGGAATATCTGAGAGACAAACTTAACGCAAGCGGCCTATTGAAAAGAAATGACACTCGTATCCTAAGAAACTCGAAAAGGGCATCTCCTGTCTCTAAAAATCCAATGTATCAACCCAAATAAAGGATTTTGAGCTCGAAAACGGGGTCCGACTGCCTTTAGCAACCCGCGATATTCTTTGTCTAAAAAAGAGGAATAAAATGTGAAAAAAATCACGTAATTCGGAGCTTGGTACGCAAAGTTATGGTATTTCAAAGCCTGTCGCACAATTCATTGTTGCAGTCGTCTAACACGTGAAAACAAAAACAAAAAGCGGAAAAGCGGTGCAACACGAGAGACAAACACAAAGAGGAAATAGGAAGAAAAAGGAACATCCGAGAGACAAATGCAACGCAAGTGACGTATTGAAAAGAAATGACATTCGTATCCTAAGAAACTCGAAAAGGGCATCTCCCGGCTCTAAAAATCCAACGTATGGACCTAAATAAAGGGTTTTGAGCTCGAAAACGGGGTCGGACTGACTTCACTATCCCACAACATCGTTTATCTCGAAAAGCGGAATAAAATGTGCAAAAAATCATGCAATTCGGAGCTTTGTACGCAAAGTTATGGTATTTCAAAGCCCGTTGTACAATTCATTGTTGTAATCGTCTAATCACGTGAAAACGAAAACAAAAAGCAGAAATTAGGTGCAACACGAGAGACAAACGAATATAGGAAATAGAAAACAAAAGGAATATCCGAGAGACAACTGCAACGCAAGCGGCGTATTGACAAGAAATGACATTCGTATCCTAAGAAACTCGAAAAGCGCATCTCCCGGCTCTAAAAATCCAACGTATCGACCTAAATAAAGAATTTTGAGCTCTAAAACGAGGTCGGGCTGCTTTTGGAAACACAGAGCATCGTTTATCTTGAAAAGAGGAATAAAAAGTGAAAAAATAATGTAATTCAGAGCTTTGTACGCAAATTTAAGGTATTTCAGAGCCCGTCGTACAATTTATTGTTGTAGTCGTCTAATCACGTGAAAACAAAAACAAAAAATGGAAAAGGGGTGCAACACGAGAGACAAACACAAATAGGAAATAGGAAGCAAAAGGAATATCCGAGAGACAAACGCAACGCAAGCGGCGTATTGACAAGAAATGACATTCGTATCCTAAGAAACTCGAAAAGGGCATCTCACGACTAAAAATATCCAACGTATCGACCTAAATAAAGAGTTTTGAGCTTGAAAACGGGGTCGGGCTGCCTTCGGCATCCCTCGGCATCGTTTATCTCGGGAAGAGGAATAAAACGTGCAAAACATCATGTAATTTGGAGCTTCGTACGCAAACTTATGGTATTTCAAACCCGTCGTACAATTCATTGTTGTAGTCGTCTAATCATGTGAAAACAAAAACAAAAAACGGAAAAGGGGTGCAACACAAGAGACAAACACAAATAGGAAATAGGAAGCAAAAGGAATATCGGAGAGATAAATGCAACGTAAGCGGCGTATTGACAAGAAATGACATTCGTATCCTAAGAAAATCGAAAAGGGAATCTCCAAACTCTAAAAATCCAACGTATCGACGTAAAGAAAGTATTTTGAGCTCGAAAACGGGGTTGGGCTGCCTTCAGCATCTAAGAGCATCATTTATATCGAAAAGAGGAAGGAAATGTGAAAAACAATCATGTAATTCGGAGCTTCGTACGCAAAGTTATGGTATTTCAAAGCCCGTCATACAATTCATTGTTGTAGTCGTCTAATCACGTGAAAACAAACACAAAAAGCGGAAAAAGAGTGCAACACGAGAGACAAACGCAAATAGAAAATAGGAAGCAAAAGGAATATCCGAGAGACAAAAGCAATGCAAGCGGCGTATTGACAAGAAATGATATTCGTATCCTAAGAAACTCGAAAAGGGCATCTCCCTGCTCTAAAAATCCAACGTATATGCCTAAATAAACGGTTTTGAGCTTGAAAACGGGGTCGTTTAGAGGGAGACCCGCCGAGGACCCAAACCAGCATCTCATTGATTTCAAGATGCTATGCCGAACCATAAGAGCCGGAGATGGGGTATCGGATGAGGATGTCATGCTAGCTGCCTTCCCATTCTCGGTGAAAGACAAGGCACAAGATTGGTTGTATTCTCAACGAGCGAATTCTATCGCATCGTGGGGACAGCTAGAGGAGAAGTTCATGACACGATTCTTCCCTCAAAGTAAAGCTCAGCT
>CM071874.1:10081930-10100688 GCA_036759665.1 Gynandropsis gynandra
CAAATCAAGACCTGCACGCTCGGGTATGGAGAGAACCCGCTCGGGCACAAGCTGAGGAATTAAGGCAAAATACCCCCGTAGTTTTGCACGACTCGGGCGCTTAAGGAACATGATCGGGAAGGTGTACCCGCTCGGGTGGAAAAGGAGTGCCCGCTCGTGCACTAATTATTGCCAAAATTCACCGTAGGTTTACCCGACTCGGGCTGAAAGCCATACGCTCGAGAATGGGTGCCCGCTCGGGCTAGATGAGGGTACACGATCGGGCATAAGGCATGCACGAGCGGGTAGAGGCTGTGCCCGCTCGGGTCCCCATTTTTCTCAACCAACTCCTTGGTTTTAGAACGACCAATTAATGAGAAAGGAGATCTGGAAAAAGGGGATTTGAAACAGATTCGAAAAGGAGATCATTCAGAAACAAGAAGGAAGATAGAGAAAAAGGAAGAAAGGACGAAACAAAGGATCGGGAGCAAGGAGGATCTATTGAAAACATCGGTTTATGAATAGGGAGGAATCTCATTCTCTATCTATGTCGAATTTAGTTTCTCTTGTGTTTCTTTTGTTGTATTCATGTCTGAGTAGATCTATTGCCATGGGTTAGAGAGTATTGCCAATATGTAACGAAGTCTCGTTCTTAATGAATGGTGGTTCTTAATGCTTTCATTCTTGTACGCCACTTGAAATGAATGAATTCGGTACTTGATCGTTTTTCAGATTGATTGGTTGTGTTTAATGCTTTCATTCTTGTACGCCACTCGAATGGATGATATTAGAAGTCTAATGAATCTACGCTGAACTCGTGATAGTATCTAAGACCAATTATCTTGTTAGAACTTTGTTACATCATTGTGCAACTCTCGATACCTATGGTGCTTAGTCATAAGTTTATCTCATCAATTAGTTTAGCTTAGTTCATTCCCAATCCTACCATTAGTCAATTTACACGTCTTATCCATTAGTCTAATAACTTTAGAGTTGCATCAATTCCTTGTGTTCGACCCTAGTGCTACACGATCCGTATTCTTGCAGAAGCGTTAGTCTAGGTAATTTATTACTTGAGTTAACGCACATCAAAAGCTTTGTACGCAAAGTTATGGTATTTCAAAGCCCGTCGTACAATTCATTGTTGTAGTCGTCTAATAACGTTAAAACAAAAACAAAAAGCGGACAACGGGTGCAACACGAGAGATAAACGCAAATAGGAAATAGGAAGCAAAAGGAATATCCGAGAGACAAACGCAACTCAAGCGGCACATTGACAATAAAAGACATTTGTATCCTAAGAAACTCGAAAAGAGCATCTCCCGGCTCTAAAAATCCATTGTATCAACTTAACTAAAGGATTTTGGGCTCGAAAACAGTGTCAGGATGCAACCAGCAACCTGAGGCATCGTTTATCTCGATAAGAGGAATAAAATGTGAAAAACTCATTTAATTCTGAGCTTCGTACGCAAAATTATGGTATTTCAAAGCCCGTCATACAATTTATTGTTGTAGTCGTCTAATCACGTGAAAAAAAAACAAAAAACGGAAAAAGGGTTGCAACACGAGAGACAAATGCAAATAGGAAATAGGAAATAGGATTCAAAGGAATATCCGAGAGACAAACACAACGCTAGCGGCGTATTGAAAAGAAATGACATCCGTATCCTAAAAAACTCAAAAAGGGCATCTCAATGCTCTAAAAATCCAATGTATCGACCTAAATAAAGGATTTTGAGTTTGAAAACGGGATTGGGCTGCCTTCAGCACCCCCGTCATCATTTTTCTAAAAAAGTGGAATAAAATGTGAAAAAAGGCATGTAATTCAGAGCTTCTTACGCAAAGTTATGGTATTTCAAAGCCCGTCAGTGTTGTAGTCGTCTAATAACGTGAAAACAAAAACAAAAAACGGAAAAGGGGTGCAACACGAGAGACAAACACAAATAAGAAATAGGAAACAAAAGGAATATCCGAGAGACAAAGGCAACCCAAGCAGCGTATTGACAATAAATGATATTTGTATCCTAAGAAACTCAAAAAGGGCATCTCACGGCTATAAAAATCCAACATATCAACCTAAATAAAGGATTTTAAGCTAAAAAACGGGGTCGGGTTGCCTTTAGCAGCCTATGGCATCGTTTATCTTGAAAAGAGGAATAAAATGTGAAAAAATCATGTACTTCGGAGCTTCGTACGCAAAGTTATGGTATTTCAAAGCCCGTCGTACAATTCATTGTTGTAGTCGTCAAACCACGTGAAAATAATAACAAAAAACGGAAAAGGGGTGCAACACGAGAGACAAACGCAAATAGGAAATAGGAAGCAAAAGGAATATCCGAGAGACAAATGCATAGCAAGCAGCGTATTGAAATGAAACGACATTTGTATCCTAAAAAACTCGAAAATGGTAAGTATAGGCTCTAAAAATCAAACGTATCGACCTAAATAAAGGATTTTGAGCTGGAAAACGGGGTCGGGTTGCCTTTAGCATTCCGAGGCATCGTTTATCTCGAAAAGAGGAATAAAATGTGAAAACAACGCATGTAATTCTGAGCTTCTTACGCAAAATTATGGTATTTCAAAGCCCGTTGTACAATTCATTGTTCGTCTAATCACGTGAAAAAAAAAAACAAAAAACGGAAAAGGGGTTCAACACGAGAGACAAATGCATGTAGGAAATAGGAAGCAAAAGGAATATCCGAGAGACAAACGCAACCCAAGCGGCGTATTGACAATAAATGACATTTGTATCCTATGAAACTCAAAAAGGGCATCTCCCAACTCTAAAAATCCAACGTATCGACCTAAATAAAGGATTTTGAGCTCGAAAACGGTATCAGGGTGCCTTCAACAGCCTGCAACATCGTTTAACTCGAAAAAAGGAATAAATGTGATAAAAATCATGTGATTTGGAGCTTCGTACAGAAAGTTATTGTATTTCAAATCCCGTCGTACAATTCATAGTTGTAGTCATCTAATCACGTGAAAACAAAAACAAAAAGGGGAAAAGGGGTGCAACACGAGAGACAAACGCAAATAGGAAATATGAAGCAAAAGGAATATCTGAGAGACAAACGTGATGCAAGCGACGTATTGGCAAGAAATAACATTCGTATCCTAAGAAACTCGAAAAGGGCATCTCGCGTGTTAAAAATCCAACATATCGACCTAAATAAAGGATTTTGAGTAAAAAAATGGGGTCCGGTTATCATCTCGTTTTCATACGTATTTCCTGCACTACTTTATGTATGATTCCGTATCTGTTTTACTTGTTTTCGTGTTTTCATGTTCTTACAGGTTTTTATGCGTATTCGGTTCATTTAGGAGCTAAAGGATGTGCACGAGACAAAGTACCAACATTGAGGATCATCACGGGACAAACGGGATGAGAATCAGCATGGAATAGCCACTACGCGCACGGGCAACTCCCTAGCCCGAGCGGGCATTTGTTACGGTGATTTTGTCTAGCGAATTGAGCACGAGTCATGCAAGAAATACCATGCCCGGGGCCTGAGCCTGAGCGGGCAGCACTTGAGCCCGAGCGGGCTGACCATGAGCCCGAGCGGGCAGCCTTTGAGCCCGAGCAGGCAGCCTCTTTTCTCATCTTGATCCCGTGCGACCTTCTGCGCCGTACCCGAGCTGGTCACTTACCCTGCCCGTGCGGGTCGCGTCCGTCACCTACAACTCCAAATAAGTTAATTTGACTTAAAACAATTGAGAGTTTCTTGGGGACTTCTACAATAAGGAAAATGACTTTGGAGAAGAGGAATAAGTGATATTTCGCTAGAGGAACTAATGGAAATGTCACCCAACTTATTCAAGAATGGAAACTCATGAAAAGACAACAATCGGTGGGTGCTGCAACATAAGGATTAAATGAACGTCTAGAAGGAAAGAGAGGGAGAAAATGAAAGAAAAGAAGATGGCAAGAAGAAGAGAGGAGTGACAGGTCGAGCTCATTCATTGAGTATTCAGTTCTTGATCAAGGAGAGAGTAGAGAGAGAAGAAGGAGGTTCTTGCGAAGGAGACTTCTTCCCGTTTTCCCGTTTTACGAAGGCTAAGTAGATGCATGTGTTAGGGATTAGGAGAAGGACCGAAAGGAGAACTCTAGTCCTAAAAGATTAGGTTTAGAACAACCGAGGTTAGGCGACGAAAGTAGGGTAGCAGCAGTTGAGGGTAAAACGGATGAATCACAGATCTTATGGGTTTAGTTCAAGGTGTCAGCCACGAAAGTAGGGGATAACTTGACTAGATCACGTGTCTATACCCCGAGAGAGGGTAGATATCATATTAGGATCGTCTGCCTTAGATAACTTGAATGGGATTGCATGATAGATAGGTTGATTGTTGGTTTCGGTAGTCTTGTGGTGAAACCGGTTTTCTAGAACGTTTGTCTCATTTTTAAGAACTAGTTTGTTTATTTGCATTTAGTATTTCATTCTTAAAACCACATTTCGTTCGTTTGCAAGTTTGATTTGTAGTTTAATTTTGGGTTGTGTTGCATAGTCTCTGTGGGATTGACACCTGAAGTACTACACAAGTGCCGTGCACTTGCAGGTAGTTTAGGTTATTTGTTTAACTTTGATAACGCATCAAGTTTTTGGCGCCATTGCCGGGGACTATTGTCAACACGTCTTAGATTCGAGCCTAGAGTCCTTCTTGTTCGTTTTTGTTTTTGTTTTCTTTTCTTTCGTCCTGTCTACCTAATTCTTTCTATTTATCCTTTGTTGGTTTATGACCAGAACTCAAGGTGCTTCAAATCTACTCCAAATCGACCTAGAGATCGAGCGAACTTGCAGACAACTGAGAAAGGGCAAGGAAGAAGGTAACAGAGAGCCGTCAGATCAACGAGATATGGATAATCAGAACCGCCACGAACAACTTCAGTTACCTCTTGGTAATTTGGGGCATATGCAGCAACAGCCACTCGCGCCTCAACCGGGAGAACCACAGACTCCTCCACCACGTCGTCTCAGGGATTCGTGGTGCCGAACATGAACAACGTGCAACACAACCATAAGGATGTCTGCTGTTGCTAGAGAACAGTTTGAGATTAAGCCGGCGATGATCAATATGCTTTATCAGAAGCAATTCATGGGTGGAAATCACGAGGATCCCCATCAGCACCTCAGGGACTTCATTGAGCTTTCCGGTACATTCAAGATACATGGAGTCTCGGAGGATGCGATCTTACTGTGTCTCTTCCCCTTCTTTATTAGGGGACGCGCGGAAACTTGGCTACAATCGCTCCGCACTGGATCTATCACTACTTGGGATCAGCTCTGTACATTGTTCTTACCACGCTTCTCTCCCCCGAGCAAGACGATTCAGATTCCCCCGAGCAAGACGATTCAGATTCCCCCGAGCTAGACGATTCAGATGGAGAAACTTTTTTTGAAGCGTGGGGCAGATTTAGGGATGTTCTACGGATGTGTCCACAACATGGTCTTGAGCGGTGGTACGTTATCCAAACCTTTTACAACGGAATTTCAGATGAACACCGAACGACGTTGGATAACGCTGCCAGAGGATCATTTATGGATCTGAGCGTCGAGGAGGCATATGAGCTGATCGATAACCTTGCCATGAACCACACCATGTGGTCAACACCGAGAGGTATGCCTAACAGCACTCGTCGCCTATACGAACCGAATCAGAGCAGAGCAACGGGCAATGCAGCGAACACCATGTACTGCGTGAATTGTGGAGATACAGAACACGTGGCTTATCAATGCACGCTGCAAGAGAACGTGGAATACATGAATTATGCCTAGCAACAAGGAAACATGCAATTCGGGAATACCTACAACCCTAATTGGAGGAATCACCCGAACTTGTCATACCAAACGACTCAACCGATGAAATATTCGGGATTTCAGCAATCACAGTAGTCATACCAGAAAAATAACCAGCAAGTTCAGCATGCTCAGCAAGTTCCGCAAGCCCCTCAACCTCCTCAAGCCTCATCGTCCAACCTTGAGGTGGTACTGCTTGAATTTATTAAGGAGGAAAGGCAACAAACATCGAGTCAAACCAAATTCAATACGGATGTGGGGAAAGCGATCAACGAGCTCAAAACTCAGATGGAATCCTTGAGAAACCATGTGAAGAGTTTAGAGAACTCTGTAGCACAGCAAGCTGCCTCATCCTCTCGGAATCCTGAACAGCTTCCAGGTAAACCCGAATTGAACCCTAGAGAATACGTGAATGCTATTTCTGTGTGCAGCAGTGATATGATCGAGCATTCGCCCTCCAATGAGCAAAACCATGCTGCTGGTACGTCCATGAAAAGAGGCAAACGTAAGATTGCGATTATGGAAGGAGTTGAACCAGATTTAGACAAACCATATGTCGCTCCACCGGCGTACCAACCTCCTATACCGTTTCCTTAACGGTTGGTGAGCAGCAAGAACGAAGAACGAGTGGGCAGATTCGTAGAGGGTCTCAAGAAGCTTGACATCAACATCCCATTCGTGGAAGCCCTCCAAAAGATGCCTAATCACGCCAAACTCATCAAAGAGGCACTGTCCAAAGAGAAGCACATCGAAGAGAGCGAGACTATAGCACTCACAGAGGAATGTAGCGCTATCCTTCAAAACAAGCTCCCACCAAAGTTGAAGGACCCTTGAAGCTTCTCTATTCCATGCAAAATAGGTAATATTGATATTGATAATGCTTTGTGCAATTTAGGGGCAAACGTGAGCATCATGCCACCCTCATTTTTTAAGTGGATGGACTTCGGGAATCTCAAACCGACAAAGATGTGTCTACACCTCGCGGATCGTTGGGTAAGATATCCGACGAGCATTGTTGAAAACGTTCCCACCATGGTAGGTAAGCTTTGCATTCCCACTGATTTTGTTGTACTTGAAATAAGGAAGATGCTAGGACACCTATTATTCTTGGTAGACCGTTCTTAGCTACTGTCAGAGATGAGATGATCAAATTCAAACTTTCCATCCCCATGAATGGACTCTTATCCAAGGATTCTTGCCTTAGAGTTGATTTGCTGGACGAGTTAGCAAAAGACACGCAAGATCAAGTAAGTGCTTCTGATCCGCTTGTACGATATCTAACACGAGTTTGGGATAATGCAGGATTCACGGACGAAGGAGCTGAGATGTACACGAAATTCATGAGTGCTATTGCAGCACTAGGAGACACCTCACATGAGGAGATACCACACGAAGTGCATGCTGGCTTCGCAATGGAGAAGACGTCCAAACTTGAGCCCGAGCCTCCTCCGTCTTATTTTCGGTATGAGTACGTTGAACGCGATGGAATATATCCTGCTGTTATGAATGCTAACATGAGTCCAGATGAGATGAGAAAGTTACCCACACGCGTAAAGAAATGTAGGAGAGTCAGGTTGATATGTATGCACGGAAGTTCTACGGAAGACAGCCATGAAACTTCCACCGAAACTCAAAGGAGGTTGCACCACGACATGCAAGAGGTAATGGAAAAAGACGTCATAAAACTTTTCAATGTAGATACCATCTATCCAACCTCGGGCAACAAACGAGTGAATCACGTGCATGATGTGCCAAAGAAAGATGCAATGACTAAGGGATGGCATGATAAGAAGACCCTACCTCATGACTTCTAATCAGGTGATTTCGTTCTACTTTTCAATTCTCGTCCTAAGTCTTTCTCAGGCAACCTACGGCTGCATTGGTCTAGTCATTTTTAGGTACGAGAGGTCTTCACACATGGAGAAGTGGAACTATGGAGCGAGACAAGTGGGAGATTCAAAGCTAATAGACAGCGGCTAAAGCTCTACCAAGCCGCTCAACCGATCGAAAGTGTAAACTCCATTTCCCTTTCCGATCCACACGTCGCACACGCATGAGGAATGGAGATGTTAAAGCTTAAAGACGTTAAATAAGCGCTTTCTGGGAGGCAACCGAGCTATTGTTTTTTGTTTAAGACCCTGTTATTCGTTTTCGTTTTAAAAAAAAACAGAAAAACACAAAAAATACCACCACAAACGTGCTTCACTTCCGTTACCCTCAATCGGAGTTTCACGTCTAGGACGCCGTTCAATTCAAGTCTGGGGGAGCAGCACACGTTTGTCAGGTGATTTCGTTTCATTTTCTTTCATTTTCTCTTCAATTTCGTAGTTTATGGGTTGTTTTTTATCCCGAAAACGAGGTCGGGCCGCCTTCAGCATTCTAGGGCATTGTATATTACAAAAAGAGGAATAAAATGTGAAACAAATCATGTAATTCGGAGGTTCGTACGCAAAGTTATGGTATTTCAAAGCTCGTTGTACAATTCATTGTTGTAGTCGTCTAATCACCTGAAAACAAAAACAAAAAGCAGAAAAGGGGTGCAACACGAGAGACAAATGCAAATAGGAAATAGGAAGCAAACGCAATTTTCGAGAGACAAACGCAACACAAGCGGCATATTGACAAGAAATTACATTCGTATCCTAAGAAACTAGAAAAGGGTTTCTCCCGGCTCTAAAATCCAACTTATCGACCTAAATAATTTATTTTAAGCTCGAAAACGGGGTCGAGCTGCGTTTAGAATCCCGGGGCATTGTTTATCTGGAAAAGAGGAATAAAATGTGAAAAAAATCATGTAACTCGCAGCTTCGTACGCAAAGTTATGGTATTTCAAAGCTCGTCGTACAATTCATTGTTGTAGTCGTCTAATCACGAGAAAAAAAAACAAAAAGAAGAAAAGGGGTGCAACACGAGAGACAAAAGTAAATAGGAATAGGAAGCAAAAGGGATATTCGAGAGACAAACGCAATGTAAGCGGCGTATTAACAATAAATGACATTCGTATCCTAAGAAACTAAAAAAGGGTTTCTCCCGGCTCTAAAATCCAACTTATTGACCTAAATAAACGATTTTGAGCTCAAAAACGGATCCTGGCTTCCTTCAGCATCCCGGGGCATCATTTATCTCTAAAAGAGGAATAAAATGTGAAAACAATCATGTAATTCGGAGCTTCGTACGCATAGTTATGGTATTTCAAAGCCCGTTGTACAATTCATTGTTGTAGTCGTCTAATCACGTGAAAAAAAAAACAAAATGTTGAAAAGGGGTGCAACATGAGAGACAAATGCAAATAGGGAATAGAACGCAAAAGGAATATCCGAGAGACAGACACAACGCAAGCGACGTATTGACAAGAAATGACATTCGTATCCTAAGAAACTCAATAAGGGCATCTCCCGGCTCTAAAAATCCAACATATCGACCTAAATAAATTATTTTGAGCTCGTAAACGGGGTCAGACTGCCTTCAGAAACACGCAGCATTGTTTATCTAGAAAAGAGGAATAAAATGTGAAAAAATCATGTATTTCAGAGTTTTGTACGCAAAGTTATGATATTTCAAAACCCGTCAAAATATTCACTGTCGTAGTCGTCAAATCACGTGAAAACAAAAACAAAAAGTGGAAAAGGGGTGCTACACGAGGGACAAACGCAAATAGGAAATCAGAAGCAAAAGGAATATCTGAGAGGCAAACGCAATGCAAGCGGTGAATTGACAAGAAATGACATTTGTATCCTAAAAAACTCAAAAGGGCATATCTCGGCAATAAAAATCCAACATATCGACCTAAATAAAGGATTTTGAGCTCAAAAACGGGATCGGACTGCCTTCAGCAACCGGCGGCATCGTTTATTTTGAAAAGAGGAAAAATGTGAAAAAAATCATGTAATTCGGAGTTTCGTACGCAAAGTTATGGTGCCCGTCGAACAATTCATTGTTGTAGTCGTCAAATCACGTGAAAACAAAAACAAAAAGCGGAAAAAGGGTGCAATATGAGAGACAAAAAGGAAATAGGAAGCAAAAAGAATATCCGAGAGACAAACGCAACGCAAGCGGCGTATTGACCAGAAATGACAATTGTATCCTAAGAAACTCGAAAAGGGTATCTCGCGACTTTACAAATCCAATGTATCGACCTAAATAAATGATTTTGAGCTCGAAAATGGGGTCGGGCTTCCTTCAACAGCTTGCAGCATCGTTTATCTCGAAAAGATGAATAAAATGTGAAAAAATCATGTAATTCGGAGATTCGTACGCAAAATTATGGTATTTCAAAGCCCGTCGTACAATTCATTGTTGTAGTCATCTAATCACGTGAACACAAAAACAAAAAGCGGAAAAGGGGTGGAACACGAGAGACAAACGCAAATAGGAAATAGGATGCAAAGGGAATATCTGAGGGACAAACGCAACGCAAGCGATGTATAGACGATAAATGACATTCGTATCCTAAGAAACTCCAAAAGGGCATCTCCCGGCTCTAAAAATCCAACGTATCGACCTAAATAAAATATTTTGAGCTAAAAAACGGGGCCAGGCTACCTTCAGCATCCTGAGGCATCGTTTATCTCGAAAAGAGGATTAAATGTGAAACAAATCATGTAATTCGGATCTTCGTACGCAAAGTTATGGTATTTCAAAGCCCATCGTACAATTCAATTTTGTAGTCATCTAATCACGTGAAAACAAAAACAAAAAGCGGAAAAGGGGTGGAACACGAGAGACAAACGCAAATAGGAAATAGGATGCAAAGGGAATATCTGAGGGACAAACGCAACGCAAGCGATGTATAGACGATAAATGACATTCGTATCCTAAGAAACTCCAAAAGGGCATCTCCCGGCTCTAAAAATCCAACGTATCGACCTAAATAAAATATTTTGAGCTAAAAAACGGGGCCAGGCTACCTTCAGCATCCTGATTTTTAGCTCAAAAATGGAGTCGGGCTGCATTTAGAATCCCGGGGCATTGTTTATCTCGAAAAGAGGAATAAAATGTGAAATAAATCATGTAACTCGCAGCTTCGTACGCAAAGTTATGGTATTTCAAAGCCCGTCGTACAATTCATTGTTGTAGTCGTCTAATTACGAGAAAACAAAAACAAATAGCGGAAAATAGGTGCAACACGAGAGACAAACGCAAATAGGAAATCGGATGAAAAAGGAATATCCGAGAGACAAACGCAACACATGCGGCGTATTAACAAGAAGTGACATTCGTATCCTAACAAACTTGAGAAGGGCATCTCCCGGCTCAATAAATGATTTTGTATGCAAAGTTATGGTATTTCAACGCCCGTCGTACAATTTATTGTTGTAGTCATCTAATCACGTGAAAACAAAAACAAAAAGCGGAAAAGGGATGCAACACGAGAGACAAACACAAGTAGAAAATAGGGAGCAAAAGGAATATCTGAGAGACAACGCAACCCAAGCGGTTTATTGACAATAAATGAAATTTGTATCCAAAAGAAACTCGAAAAGGGCATCTCCCAACTCTAAAAATCCAATGTATCGATTTAAGTATAGGATTTTGAGCTTGAAAACGAGGTCGGGCTGCGTTCAGCAACCTGCGGTATCGTTTATCTCGAAAGTGGAATAAAATGTTAAAAAAATCATGTTGTTCGGAGCTTCGTACGCAAAGTTATGATATTTCAAAGCCCGTCGTACAATTGTTGTAGTCGTCAAATCACGTGAAAATAAAAACAAAAAACGGAAAAGGGGTGCAACACGAGAGACAAACGCAAATAGGAAATAGGAAGCAAAAGGAATTTCCGAGACACAAACGCAACACATGCGGCGTACTGACAAGACACAAACTTGAGAAGAGCATCTCCCGGCTCTAAAAATCCAACTTATCTACCTAAAAAAGGATTTTGAGCACAGAAACGGTGTCAGGATGCCTTCAGCAGCCTGCGGAATCGTTTATTTCAAAAAGAGGAATAAAATGCGAAAAAACTCATGTAATTTGTAGCTTCCTACGCAAAATTATTTTATTTGAAAGCCCGTCGTACAATTTATTGTTGTAGTTGTTTAATCACGTGAAAACAAAAATAAAAAGCGAAAAAAAGGTATAACACGAGAGAGAAAAGCAAATAGGAAATAGGAAGCAAAAGGAATATCCGAGAGACAAATGCAACGCAAGCGGCGTATTGACAAGAAATGACATTTGTATCTTAAGAAACTCGAAAAGGGTATCTCTCGGCTCTAAAATCCAACGTATCGACCTATATAAAGGATTTTGAACTCAAAAACGGGGTCGGGCTTCCTTCAACATCCCGCGGTATCGTTTATCTCGGAAAGAGTAATAAAATGTGGAAAACATCATGTAATTCAGAGCTTTGTACACAAAATTATGGTATTTAAGAGCCCGTCCTACAATTCATTGTTGTAGTCATCTAATCACGTGAAAACAAAAACAAAAAGCAGAAAGGGGTGCAACATGAGGGACAAGCGCAAATAGGAAATAATTTGCAAAAGAAATATATGAGTGACAAACGCAACGCAAGCGGCGTATTAACAATAAATGACATTCGTATCATAAAAAACTCGAAAAGGGCATCTCTCGACTCTAAAAATCCAACGTATCAACCTAAATAAATGATTTTGAGCTCGAAACTAGGGTCGGGTGCTGTGGTTAATCTCAAGTAATAAAATACCTAGACTAACGCTTCCACAAGAATATGGATCGTATAGTACTAGGGTCGAACACGAGGAATCAATGCAACTCTAAAGCTAGTAAACTAATGAATAGGACGTGTAAAGTGACTAAGTGATTGGAATACGAATAAAGATAAACTACCTAACTAACTATCAAATTAAACTCAATGAACTAAACACCATAGGTTTCGAGAGATGCACGTTGATACTACGAAGTTCTAACAACATCATGGTTATATATATTGTTACGTATTCGGGGAATTCAAGCTCTTTCCTAGGGAATGACTCTCCCGATGCCTAAACCCACTATCTAGCATGCGTACGACCAATCTCCCAATTGTGTAATCTCACCTACTAGATGCATTAAGATCGCTATCCTAATTCCTATGTTCAAATAACCGACCGAACAAGGTTCTAAATCAATTGAGACTTCATATCATGCCTACGTTCCGAAATCCAATTCATCTCCCAATGCAATTACATTTTTATAATCATTCATTCAAGCTACCAACAAGAAAAAAAGCATTACGAACAAACAAATCAATCTGAAAAGAACAAATATTATAACCAAGCATTAAGAACAAAACTTCATTACATATCGGCAAAGCTCTCTAACCGATGGCTATGGACCTACTTGAAAATGAACATAGAAAACGAAACATGAAAGATAACTATATTCGACATGGATAAAGAATGAAATCCCTCCCTATTCTATTACCGACATCTTCAACAGCTCCTCCACGCTCCGGCTTTGTTGCCCTGTCCTTGCCCTTGTACGCGTTCTGCTTTCTTTCTTTCTCTCTACGTGTGCTCTGTTTTCTCTCTTCGTTTCTGTTTGAATTGGGCTGCTTAAGATCTCCCCTTTTAGCTCTCTTTCTCCGCTTTCCTTTCCTCTAATCTTTCCTCTTTGGTCGTCATCTTTTCTTCCTCTCTATTGGCTAGAATTTCCTTTTTCTTACAACAACTGCAATTTTCCTTTTCCAAGTTTTCCCATCTCTTGTTTTTCCATTCTTGTGTAATTGCCAACATTTCCTTTATTTTCCAGTCATGTAGCTCCTCGTTTTCTTCTCTAACCATATTTCTTTTTGGTTTAAGTAGCCAACATGTTCCATTTCTTGTTTTGCTAAATTTCCTTTTTTGGTTTATGCAGGTGACGAACACGACCCGCGCCGGCTGATAAGTGCCCCGCGCGGGCTGGCTGGCCGAAGAGAGCCCGCGCGGGCTGGTGAGGAGCCCGACTCGGGCTGAAGTTTCTGGTGCAAGTCATTGTGGTCTTGCCGTGCGCGGGGTAAGGTAGGCACCCCGCGCGGGCTTGACTTAAGCCCGGGGCGTGCTGAGATTGCTGGTCCATGCAGCCCGCAAGGACTAAGTGTCCACCCTGCGCAGGTTGCCTCTCTTTTATTGTAAAACGGTCATATTTTGCGGCATTCGCTCGTGTTTGTGTCCCGGTATCTCCATTCGCTGCTAAACACAAAGAAACGCTAAAAGAGGAACAAATGATGCTTTAATGATTGGTAAAGTTCGAATGAATGACTAAACTAACTATAAAAAGAGAATAAAGTACTATAACAAAATAGACGTTATCATCGGGCTGCCTTCAGCAACACACAACATTGTTTATCTCGAAAAGAGGAATAAAATGTGAAAAAAAATAATGTAATTCGGAGCTTCGTACGCAAAGTTATGGGATTTCAAAGCCCGTCCTGCAGTTCATTGTTGTAGTCGTTTAATCATGTGAACACAAAAACAAAAAGCGGAAAAGGGGTGCAACACGAGAGACAAAAACAAATAGGAAGTAGGAAGCAAAAGGAATATCCGAGTGACAAACTCAATGCAAACGGCGTATTGACAAGAAATGGCATCGTATCCTAAGAAACTCGAAAAGGGTGTCTCCCGCCCCTAAATAAAGGATTTTGAGCTCGAAAACAGGGTCCGGCTGCCTTCAACAAACCCCGGCATGGTTTATCTCGAAAAGAGGAATAAAATGTGAAAACAATCATGTAATTCAGAGCTTCGTACGGAAAGTTATGGTAATTTTGGTGTGGTTAATCTCAAGTAATAATTTACCTAGACTATTGCTTCCACAAGAATACGGATCGTATAGTACCACGGTTGAACACGAGGAATTCATGCAACTCTAAAGCTAGTAAACTAATGAATAAGACATGTAAAATCAATAACTAATGAGAATGCGAACAAGTATAAACTAACTAACTAACTATCGGATTAAACTCAATAAACTAGACACCACAGGTTTCGAGAGATGCACGATGATGCAACGAAGTTCTAATAAGATCATGGTCTTAGATATTATCACGAGTTAAGAGACTAAGTTAGTCATCTTGCATATCAACGCGTCACATGGATAATAAGCCTAAGCGTACCGAGTATAGCCCCATGTCTAACTACCAATCTCCCAATTGTGTAATCTCACCCACTAGACACATTAAGACTGCTATCTTAATCCCTAAATTTAATCGACCGACCTAGCGTAGATTCTAAACCGGTTAAATCTTAAATCATGACTAAGTTCCAAAGTCTAATCCCCTGGCGTAGATTCATTAAACTTCTATGATCATTCATTCGAGTGGCGTACAAGAACGAAAGCATTAAAAACAACCAATCAATTTGAAAACGATCAAATATTAAAATCATTCATTCAAGTGGCGTTCAAGAACAAAAGCATTAAGAATCACACCAAGCATTGAGCAAGACTTTGTTACATATCAGCCAAGCTCTCCTATGGCTATGGACCTACTCGGACATGAACTTAGAAAACGAAACACAAAAGATAACTATATTCAACATTGATAACGAATGAGATTCCCCATATTCTATTACCGACATCTTCAACAGCTCCTCCGCGCTCCGGCTTCATCGCTCTATCCTTGCCCTTGTGTGTGCGTTCTGCTCTCCTTCTCTCTATCTCTCTATGTGCTCTGTTTTTCTCCCTTTGTTTCTGTCTGTATTCGTCCCTCCAGCTCTCCTCTCGTTTGTTACAGCAACCACCCCTCTTTTCTTGCCTTTTCTTGAGTTTTCAATTACTAGATTAAGTTGGTAACGTTTACATTACTTTCTCCAGCGAAGTATCACTTATTCCTCTTCTCTAAAGGGCTGACCTTCTGCCCGCTCGGGCTGAGTTGCTGCCCGCTCGGGCTGATGCTCCGGGCGTATTTCTTGCCCGACTTATGCACAATTCCCTGGACAAAATCGCCGTAACAAATACCCGCTCGGGCTAGGGAACTACCCACACTAGTAGTGGCTATTCCTTGCCGATTCTCGTCTCGTTTGTCCCGTGATGATCCTCGATGTTTGTACTTTGTCTCGTGCACGTCCTTTAGCTCCAAAAAGACTGAAAATGGGATGATCATGATGCTAAATGCTTGATAAAATCAAATGAATGATGAAAGTAACTATGAAAATAGATAAAAATACTAGAACAAAATTGATGTTATCAAATTTCAAAGCCCGTCATACAATTCATTGTTGTGGTCGTCTAATCACATGAAAACAAAAACAAAAAGCAGAAAAGGGGTGCAACACAAGAGACAAACGAAAATAGGAAATAGGAAGCAACAGGAATGTCTGAGAGACAAACGCAACGCAAGCGGCGTATTGACAAGAAATTATATCTGTATCCTAAGAAATTTGACTCGGGCATCTCCCGGCTCTAAAAATCCAACGTATCGATCTAACTAAAGGATTTTGAGCTTGAAAACGGGGTCTGGCTGCCTTCAACAACCTGTGGCATCGTTTGTCTCGAAAAGAGGTATAAAATGTGAAAAGAATATTCTAATTCGGAGCTTCATACACAAAGTTATGGTATTTCAAAGCCCGTCGTAGAATTTATTGTTGTAGTCCTCTAATCACGTGAACACAAAAAGAAAAAACGGAAAAGGGGTGTGATGATCGGAAATCAGAGTTTTATATATTTCCAAGACCACTCTACCACAAGTATACGGTTCGTGTAGTACAAAGGTCGAACTCTGGGGACTAGTGCAGCGTTAGAACTAAGATATCACGAGAAGAAGATCGATCAATAGATGAATATCAAACTAAAAAAAAAGATAAAGAAAGGTAACGAAGCTAGAATCAGCAAGATGGGGTATCACGGGTTTCGGGAATACCGGAACATGTAACGGATGTTTCTATGGAACATGAAATCGGTTTATATCAATTGATGGGGAACTAAAATCTAATACTCTACCTAGGAAACCAACGTCACTCATCTTTCGATGTAGCGCGGAACATCTGGATGCATGAAGAACGATAGGGAATTCGACCACTAATGCTGGAAATGACTCTTCCAAGCCTAAATCCTCTATCTAGGGAATCAACGTCACTCATCTTTCGATGTAGCGCGGAACGTCTAGATGCATGAAGAACAATAGGGAATTCGACCTCTAATGTCGGATGGGAGCTCGACCTTTATAAACGGAAATGATTCTTTCGAGCATAAATCCTCTATCTAAGATATAAACGTACTCACCTTCCGATGCAGTAAATCTACAACTTAGATGAATGACGAACAATGGAAGTTCGACCTGGATTATTACTGTTCCTAAATAGATTAAACAATCGGTTAGATTCTCATTAATCTAATTCATTCGAAGGTTGATTCCCGAGACTCAAGCCTGACTCTTCCAAACTTAGATTCTAGTCTTACTAAAGCATGAAATCAACAACGTATGAAGGCATTACGCACATATCTATAACCTATCGAACCATATGATTGAACAAAAACCGAAATCAAGCATTAACAAATCAAACTATCCATTACAATGGCATCCCTAACCCATGACAACAGATCTACTCAGAATACATAGGGAAACAAACACAAACAAAGTAAATGTCCATCTTCCCTATCATCTCGAGCGGTGGCTTCGGATGAATCCTTTGGGTGGCCAAAGTCTTCAACCATGTTCTTTCCTCTTTCTCCTGTGTATTTGGGTCCCTTTTGTGGTCTGTGCCTCGTCCCCTTGCCCTAGTTCGCTTCTTTTCTCTTTCTTTGCCCGTTCAAACATTCAAAGTAGGTTGTTGCGAAATAAGCGGCCCGCGCGGGAATATGTTTCACCCGGTCGGGCATCAACCAGCCGGAGTGTGTAGAGGTTTCAGCCCGAGCGGGCTGAGTTATCCGATCGTGTGCTCTTCATGAATGAGTCGTGTGAAGATTTCTGAAATTTTGTGCAACTTTAGCCCGAGCAGGGCCTCTTCCATGCCCGAGCGGGCTATGTTCACTTGCTGTTTCCGCTCCTTTCGCTCGATGCTTGGGTGTTCCATTTGGATCCGTGGTCGTGCACATGTTGTATCTTGTCACTTAATCCCGTTTTCGGGGTGGATTTGCCGTAATAACTCGAGTTTTACTTAATGTCTTCATTTCCTAACACAAAACACGAAATGGTAGATGAAATCCTAGAATAAACTCAATAAGTCGGTAAAGTCCAAGATATCTAATCAAAACTAAACCTAAGAATCATGAAAATACTATAACGGATTACATGTTATCAAACTCCCCCAGACTTACTCTTTGCTTGTCCTCGAGTGATGTGCGTAGACTCAAGTAATAAATTACCTAGACTAACGCTTCCGCAAGAATACGGATCGTGTAGCAACTAGGGTCGAACACAAGGAATTGATGCGACTTATAAGCTATTAAACTAATGAATAAGACGTGATGAATCAAATGGTAGATGGAATGCAAATGCAAATGCAAACTAAACCTAAGATGGGAATGACTCAGCAACAAATCACCATAGGTATCAAGAGTTGCACAACGATGTATCGAAGTTCTAACGAGATAATTGGTCTTAGATACTATCATGAGTTCAGGGAATTCAAGCTCTCCTTCTCCTATAGACTGGCGTAGACTTGTCCACTATCTAGCATGCATATACCAATGTATCCATTGCGTATCTTACATGGATAGACGCATTACGATTACGATCCTAATCCCTAGATTTAACCGATTGACCTGGCGTAGATTCTAAACCGATTAAACCCTAAATCATGGCTAAAAGTCTAATGCCCTGGCGTTGGTTTATTAGACTCCTAACATCATTCATTCAAGTGGGATCATTCAAGGCGTACAGGTAGAGAAAGCATTAAGAACAACCATGAAATCTAAAAACATGATAAAATACCGAATTCATTCATAACGAGTACGAGTGAAGTATGAAAGCATTAAGATCCACCATTCATTAAGCAAAAGACTTCATTACATTTTGGCAATACTCTCTAACCTATGGCAATAGATCTACTTGAACATGAACTCAGGAAACGAAACACAAAAGAAATCTAAATTCAACATAGAAAGAGAATAAGAATG
>CM071874.1:10107251-10137211 GCA_036759665.1 Gynandropsis gynandra
GCTCGGTGTTTGCATGTTCTCTTCAATCCACGGTCTTGCACAAGCTGAACCTTGTCATATTGGGGTTAAATTGCCAATTTCTCTCGTGTTTCTTGACATGTCTTCGTTTCCTACACAAAACACGAAATGTAGATGAAATCCTCGAATAGACTCGATAAATGAATGAAATCTAACAAATCTACCTAAAACTAGACCTAAGAATGATATAAAAACTACTACGGATTACGTGTTATCATCGAGCAAATCTAGAATCGAGTACAAGAAGAGTTAAACAACAATGGGCACTAGCACAAATACTTCGAAGGATTAGTTATCATGCAAAATAACGCATCACATGAATGCAAGCCTAAGCATATGTAATTCAGACTTCAATCAACCGAAAGTCACGAGCCATGCAATCCTACCAATAACCTAAGTCTTTTCATACCCCTAGACAACGTCCAAGCCATCTCCACACCAATTCCCCTAAGCTTGAGATATCATTAGACTCGTATTCTCATTCTTATTATTTTTTTCTCTTTTTTTTTAAATAGATCCGCGCTTGGTTTCTAGGACGTCAAAGTCGAAGAGTTGCTTTCTACTTAGACCCAGGTTGTCTATGGCACACTCATAAGGTCTTGTAACCTTAGCGGAGTGAAGAGGTGCATCATTTAAGAACATTTGTTTTTCAAGATTACGCCTCAACTCTAACCCTTAAGATGTAGAATAGCGCCTCAACCCACCACTTAGACCTGAACCATCGATCTCGATGTACTCATGTCAATGTAAACCTGAAATAGTTAGAAAATCCAAGGTTACATCGGAGTATAAGCGTGTGGAATCAAATAGTCCATGAACTGTAAAATATATCAAACAAAGCAAATATAAACGGTATACACGGAGATATGGATACTTGGTACTGAAACCTAGGAGGTGAATGAAACTATAGATCATGGTTTCAAGCACAACTACTCGATTAATCAGTATCCAAAAGACTTCTAAGAAAACCTAGACTATTGTTCACGATTCGACAAAGTCGCAAAATAATTACTAAAGCTCGAAAATTCGTACTAGATATCCATCCCCTTATTCCTTAAAATAACAACGAAATAAAAGAAAACTCAACATCTAATCCTAATCACATGCATGATACTCGACGAGTACTCCCCCAGACTTGAATGAAATACCGTCTCGGTGTTCATGACCTAAGAGAATCTCGCATACCAAACTAAGGGAAAATAAGGGTTAGAAAGTGTGCACCATATGTATCTTGCTGTCCCGAGTTGGTGATGCGGCTGGACGTTGTATGCGCCTTCTCCTTAATGGATGATATAGAAGTCGAAAAACCTATGAAAAAGAATCAAACAATCCAAAAGAAGTATACTAACCCACCGAGTACATCATTGTGAAAAGAATAAAAATCGGTCCGTAAAAAATAAAATGAAAGAAAAACAAAGTGTGAAAGTCGGGTTGCCTCCCGATAAGCGCTTGTTTAAGGTCGCGAGCTTCACAAAATGCTCTCCTCATCACCATCAAGGTGGACGTCCTTGCCTTCTTGTGCGATGCCTCCTGCGTCGTGTCCTTCGCTCGGGTATACCACTAGGATTTTTCATACGCCTTGCTAGATCAGCCTGCTCTCCCATGCTCTTCTCTTGCCCGATCATGTTGCTGTTGAAGATCAGCGTTTTGTTGAGCTTGTCATTCGGAACGGTTGAGCGTACATTGCTGGTTTTGGCCGAAAATGTTGCACGGTCGGGGTTCAGCCTATGCTTGGTCGTGCTTTGCTTGCTGGTGTGTGCTGGTCGTTAGTACAAGACCACTCTACCGCAAGTATACGGTTTGTGTAGTACAAGGGTCGAACTCTGGGAACTAGTGTAGCGTTAGAACTAAGATATCATGAGAAGAAGATCGATCAATAGATGAATATCGAACTAGAAAATAAAGATAAAGAAAGTTAACGAAGCTAGACTCGGCAGGATGAAGTATCACGGGTTTCAGGAATACCGGAACATGTAATGGATGTTTCTATGGAACATGAAATCAGTTTATATCAATCGATGGGGAACTAAAATCTAATCTTCTACCTAGGAAATCAACGTCACTCATTTCCGATGTAGCGCGGAACATCTAGATGCATGAAGCACGATAGGGAATTCGACCTCTAATGCTGGAAATGACTCTTCCAAGCCTAAATCCTCTACCTAGGGAATCAACGTCACTCATCTTCCGATGTAGCACGAAATGTCTAGATGCATGAAGAACAATAGGGAATTCGACCTCTAATGTCGGATGGGAACTCGACCTCTATAAATGGAAATGATTATTCCGAGCCTAAATCATCTATCTAAGCTATAAACGTACTCACCTTCTAATGCAGTAAATCTACAACTTAGATGCATGACGAATAATGGGAGTTCTACCTCGATTATTACCGTTCCTAAATAGATTAACCGATCGGTTAGATTCTCATTAATCTAATTAATTCGAAGGTTGATTTCAGAGACTCAATCCTGACTCTTCCAAGCCTAGACGAATCTCTAATCTCACTCAGACGTGCCTAATCTCAGTCGAATAGATCTAGTCTTACTCAAGCATGAAATCAACAACGTATGAAGGCATTACGCACATATCTATAACCTATCGAACAATAGGATTGAAGAAAACCCGAAATCAAGACTTGACAAATCAAACTATCAATTACAATGGCATCCCTAACCCATGACAACAGATCTACTCACAACACATAGGGAAACAAACACAAACGAAGTAAATGTTCTCTTCTCTTTCTCTTGTGTATTTGGGTCCCTTCGATGGTTTGTGCCTCGTCCCCTTGCCATAGATCGCTTTTTTTCTCTTTATTTACCCGTTCAAACATTCAAAGTAGGTTGTTGCGAGATAGGTGGCCCGCGTGGGCACATGTTTTCCCCGGTCGGGCATCAACCAGCCCGAGCGTGTAGAGGTTTCAGCCATCAGCGGGCTGAGCTACCCGATCGTGTGCTCTTCATGCTCGAGTCGTGTTAAGATTTTTGGAAATTCATCGCAACTTTAGCCCGAGCGGGGCCTCTTCCATGCCTGAGCAGGCTATGTTCACTTGCTGTTTTCGCTCCTTTCGCTCGATGCTTGGGTGTTCCATTTGGATCCATGGCCGTGCAGACATTGTATCTTGTCAATTAATCACGTTTTCAGGGTGGATTTGCCGTAATCACTCGTGCTTTGCTTAATGTCTTCGTTTCCTACACAAAACAAGAAATGGTAGATGAAATCCTAGAATAAACTCCATAAGTCTGTAAAGTCCAAGAAATCTATTAAAAACTAAATCTAAGAATCATGAAAATACTATAATGGATTACATGTTATCAGGGTGAAACACGAGAGACAAACGCAAATTGGAAATAGGAAGCAAAAGGAATATCCGAGAGACAAACGCAATGCAAGCGGCGTATTGACAAGAAATGGCATTCGTATCCTAAGAAACTCGAAAAGGGCATCTCCCGGCTCTAAAAATCCAACGTATCGCCCTAAATAAAGGATTTTGAGCTCAAAAACGGGGTCTGGCTGCCTTCAGCATGCTGGGGCATCGTTTATCTCAAAAAGAGGAATAAA
This sequence comes from Gynandropsis gynandra, assembly GCA_036759665.1. Taxonomy (NCBI): domain Eukaryota; kingdom Viridiplantae; phylum Streptophyta; class Magnoliopsida; order Brassicales; family Cleomaceae; genus Gynandropsis; species Gynandropsis gynandra. Next base: position 10,110,834 of record CM071874.1, read on the forward strand.
ATGTGAATAACATCATGTAATTCGGAGCTTCGTACGCAAAGTTATGGTATTTCAAAGCCCGTCGTACAATTCATTGTTGTTGTCGTCTAATCACGTGAATACAAAAAACAAGAAGCGGAAAAGGGGTGAAACACGAGAGACAGATGCAAATAGGAAATAGGAAGAAAAAGGAATATCCGAGACACAAACGCACTGTAAGCGGGGTATTGACAAGAAATGACATTCGTATCCTAAGAAACTTAAAAAGGGCATCTCCCGACTCTAAAAATCCAACGTATCGACCTAAATAAAGGATTTTGAACTTGAAAATGGGGTCCGGCTGCCTTGAGCAACCCGTGGCATCATTTATCTTGAAAAGAGAAATAAAATATGAAAAACGCATGTAATTCGGAGCTTCCTACGGAAAGTTAGGGTAATTTCAAAGCCCGTCGTACAATTCATTGTTGTAGTCGACGAATCACATGAACTCTAAAACAAAAAGCAGAAAAGGGGTGCAACACAAGAGACAAACGAAAATAAGAAATAGGATGCAATAGGAATATCCTAGAGACAAACGCAACGAAAGCGGCGTATTGACAAGAAATGAGATTCGTATCTTAAGAAACTCGAAAAGGGCATCTCCCGCCTCTAAAAATCTAACGTATCGACCTAAATAAAGGACTTTGAGCTCAAAAAAGGGGTTGAGATTCCTTCAGCATCCGACAGCATCTTTTATCTTGAAAAGTTGAATTACATAAGAAAAAATCATGTAATCGGAGCTTCGTACGCAAAGTTATGGTATTTCAAAGCCTGTCATAATATTCATTGTTGTAGTCGTCTAATCACGTGAAAACAAAACAAAAAGCAGAAAAGGGGTGTAACGTGAGAGACAAACACCAATTGGAAATAGGAAGCAAAAGGAATATCCGAGAGACAAGCGCAACACAAGCGGCGCATTGACAATAAATGTCATTCGTATCCTAAGAATTTCGAAAAGGGCATCTCCCGGCTCTAAGAATCCAATGTATCGACCTAAATAAAGCATTTTGAGCTCGAAAACGGGTACCGGCTGCCTTCAGCATCCCACGGCATCATTTATCTCGAAAAAAGGAATAAAATGTGAAAACAATTATGTAATCCGAAGCTTCGTACGCAAAGTTATGGTATTTCAAAGCCCGTCGTACAATTCATTGATGTAGTCGTCTAATCACGTGAAAATAAAAACAAAGAGCGGAAAAGGGGTGAAACAGGAGAGAGAAACACAAATAGGAAATAGGAAGCAAAAGGAATATCCGAGAGACAAATGCAACACATGCGGCACATTGACAAGAAATGACATTCGTATCCTAAGAAACTCGATAAGGCCATCTCCCGGCTCTAAAAGTCCAACGTATTGACCTAAATAAAGGAGTTTGAGCTCAAAAACGGGGTCTGGCTGCCTTTAGCAACCCGCAACATCATTTAGCTTGAAAAGAGGAATAAAATGTGAAAAACATCATGTAATTCGGAACTTTGTACGAAAAGTTATGGTATTTCAAAGCCCGCCGTACAATTCATTGTTGTAGTCGTCTAATCACGTGAACACAAAAACAAAAAACGGAAAAGAGGGGGAACACGAGAGACAAATGTAAATAGGAAATAGGAAGCAAAAGGAATATCCGAGAGACAAACGCAACGCAACCGTCATATTGACAAGAAATGACATTCGTATCCTAAGAAACTCGAAAAAGGCATCTTCCTGCTCTAAAAATCAAATGTATCGACATAAATAAAAGATTTTGAGCTAAAAAATGGGGTCGAATACCTTCAGCATCCTGTGCATCGTTTATCTTGAAAAGATGAATAAAATGTGAAAAGAAATATTGTAATTCGGAGCTTCATACGCAAAATTATTGTATTTCAAAGCCCGTTATACAACTCATTGTTGTAGTCGTCTAATCACGTGAAAAAAAACAAAAAGTGGAAAAGGGGTGCAACACGAGAGACAAACACAAATAGGAAATAGGAAGCAAAAGGAATATCCGAGAGACAAACGCAACGCAAGCGGCGTATTGACAAGAAATGACATTCGTATCCTAAAAAACTCGAAAAGGGTATCTCCCGGCTCGAAAAATCCAACGTATCGATTTAAATAAAGGATTTTCAGCTAAAACGGGGTCGGGCTGCCTTCAGCATCCCAAGGCATCGTTTATCTCGAAAAGTGGAATGAAATGTGAAAAAAATCATGTAATTCGCAGCTTCGTATGCAAAGTTATGGTATTTCAAATCCCATCGTACAATTCATTGTTGTAGTCGTCTAATCACGTGAAAACAAATACAAAAAACGGAAAAGGGGTGGAACACGAGAGACAAATGAAAATAGAAAATAGGACGCAAAAGAAATATCAGATCGACAAATGCAATGCAAGCGGTGTATTAACAATAAATGACATTCGTATGCTAAGAAACTCGAAAAGGGTATCTCCCGACTCTAAAAATCCAGCGTATTGACCTAAATAAAAGATTTTGAGCTCGAAAACGGGGTAGGACTGCCTTCAGCATCCTGGGGCATTGTTTATCTCAAAAAGAGGAATAAAATGTGAATAACATCATCTAATTCGGAGCTTCGTATGCAAAATTATGGTATTTCAGAGCCCGTCGTACAATTCATTGTTGTAGTCGTCTAATCACGTGAATACAAAAAAAAAAGCAGAAAAGGGGTGAAACACGAGAGACAAAGGCAAATAGGAAATAGGAAGAAAAAGGAATATTCGAGAGACAAATGCAACGTAAGCGGCGTATTGACAAGAAATGACAATCGTATCATAAGAAACTTGAAAAGGGCATCTCCCAATTCTAGAAATCAAACGTATCAACCTAAATAAAGGATGTTGAACTCGAAAAATGGGGTCCAGCTGCCTTGAGCAACCCGTGGCGTCATTTATCTTCAAAAGAGGAATAAAATGTGAAAAAATCATGTAATTCCGGGCTTCCTACGGAAAGTTATGGTAATTTCAAAGCCCGTCGTACAATTCATTGTTGTAGTCGACGAATCACATGAACACAAAAACAAAAAGTGGAAAAGGGTTGCAACACGAGAGACAAACGAAAATAGGAAATTGGATGAAAAAGGAATATCCCAGAGACAAACGCAACGCACGCGGCATATTGACAAGAAATGATATTCATATCCTAAGAAACTCGAAAAAGGGCAACTCTCGGCTCTAAAAATCTAATGTATCGACCTAAATAAAGGACTTTGAGCTCAAAAAGGGGGTCGAGCTTCCTTCAGCATCCGACATCATCGTTTATCTTGAAAAGATGAATTAAATGTGAAAAAATCATGTAATTTGGAGCTTCGTACGCCAAGTTATGGTATTTCAAAGTCCGTCGTAATATTCATTGATGTAGTCGTCTAATCACGTGAAAACAAAAACAAAAAGCAGAAAAGGGGTGTAAAAGGAGGGACAAGCACCAATAGGAAAAAGAAAGCAAAAGGAATATCTGAGAGACAAACGCAACACAAGAGGCGTATTAACAAGAAATGAAATTCGTATCCTAAGAATTTCAAAAAGGGCATCTCCGGCTCTAAGAATCCAATGTATCGACCTAAATAAAGAATTTTGAGCTTGAAAACGGGGCTCGGCTGCCTTCAGCATCCCACATCATCATTTATATCGAAAAGAGGAATAAAATGTGAAAACAATCATGTAATATGGTATTTCAAAGCCCGTCATTTAATTCATTGATGTCGTCGTCTAATCACGTGAAAACAAAAACAAAGAGCGGAAAAGGGGTGCAACAGGAGAGACAAACGCAAATAGGAAATTGGAAGCAAAAGGAATATCCAAGAGACAAACGCAATGCAAGCGGCTTATTGACAAGAAATGATATTCGTATCCTAAGAATTTTGAAAAGGGTATCTCCCAGCTCTAAAAATCCAACGTATCGACCTAAACAAAGGATTTCGAGCTCAAAAACGGGGTTGGGCTGCCTTCACCATCCCGAAGCATCATTTATCTCAAAAAGAGGACTAAAATGTGAAACAAATCATGTAATTCCGAGCTTCGTACGCAAAGTTATGGTATTTCAAAGCCCGTCGTACAATTAATTGTTGTAGTCGTCTAATCACGTGAAAATCATGTAATCTTCGTACGCAAAGTTATGGTATTTCAAAGCCCGTCGTACAATTAATTGTTGTAGTCGTCTAATCACGTGAAAACAAAAACAAAAAGCGGAAAAGGGGTGAAGCACGAGAGACAAACACAAATAGGAAACATGAAGCAAAAGGAATATCCGAGAGACATACGCAACGCAAGCGGAGTATTGACAATAAATGACATTTGTATCCTAAGAAACTCGAAAAAGGCACCTCCTAGCTCTATAAATCCAACGTATCGACCTAAATAAGGGATCTTGAGCTCGAAAACGGAGTCGGACTGCCTTCAGCATCTCGGGGCATCTTTTATCTTAAAAGTGGAATAAAATGTGAAAACAATCATGTAATTCAGAACTTTGTACGCAAAGTTATGGTATTTCAAAGCCCGTCGTACTATTCATTGTTGTAGTCGTCTAATCACGTGAAAACAAAAACAAAAGCAAAAAAGGGGTGCAACACGAGAAACAAACACAAATAGGAAATAGGAAGAAAGAGGAATATCCGAGAGACAAACGCAACGCAAGCGGCATATTGACAAGAAATAAAATTCCTTCAGCATCCTGCGGCATCGTTTATCTCGAAAAGATGAATGAAATGTGAAAAAATCATGTAATTCGGAGCTTCGTATGCAAAGTTATGGTATTTCAAAGTACAATTCATTGTTGTAGTCGTTATTCACGTGAAAACAAAAACAAAAAGGGTGCAACAGGAGAGACAAACGCCAATAGGAAAAAGCAAGCAAAAGGAATATCCGAGAGTCAAACGCAACGCAAGCGACGTATTGTCAAGAAATGACATTTGTATCCTAAGAATTTCGAAAAGGGCATCTCCTAGCTCTAAAAATCCAACGGATAGACCTAAATAAAGGATTTGGAGCTCGAAAAAGAGACCCGGCTTCCTTCAACATCCCACGACAGCATGTATCTCGAGAAGAGGAACAAAATGTGAAAACAGTCATGTAATTCGGAGCTTCATACCCAAAGTTATGGTATTTCAAAGCCGTCGTACAATTCACTGTTGTAGTTCGCTAATCACGTGAAAAAAATAAAGAAAATACAGAAAAGGGGTGCAACACGAGAGGTAAACCAATAGGAAATAGGAAGCAAAAGGAATATCCGAGAGACAAACGCAATGCAAGCGGCGTATTGACAAGAAATGACATTTGCATCCTAAGAAACTCGAAAAGGGCATCTACCGGCTCTAAAAATCCAACGTATCAACCTGAATAAATTGTTTTGAGCTTGAAAACGGGGTCGGGCTGCCTACATAAGCCCGCAACATCGTTTATCATGAAAAGATGAATAAGATGTGAAAAAATCATCTAATTCGGAGCTTCGTCGGCAAAGTTATGGTATTTCAAATGTCGTCGTACAATTCATTGTAGTAGTCATCTAATCTTTTGAAAACAAAAACAAAAAGCGGAAAAGGGGTGCAACACGACAGACAAACGGAGGTAGAAAATAGGAAGCTAAAAGGAATTTCTAAGAAACAAACACAACGCAAGCGGCGTATTGGCAAGCAATAACATTCGTATCCTACGAAACTCGAAAAGGGCATCTCCCGACACTAAAAATCCAACGTATTGACCTAAATAGAGGATTTTGACTTGAAAACAGGGTCGGGCTGCCTTCAGCAGCCTGCATCATCGTTTATCTTGAAAAGAGGAATAAAATTTGAAAAAATTATGTAATTTGGAGCTTCTTTTGCAATGTAATGGTATTTTAAAGCCCATCGTACAATTCATTGTTGTGGTCGTTTAATCACGTAAAATGAAAAAAAAGTGTAAATGGGGTGCAACACGAGAGACAAATGCAAATAGGAATATTCGAGAGATAAAAGCACCACAAGCGGCTTATTGACAAGAAATGACATTCGTAGCCTACAGCAACCAACGGCTTCGTTTACCTCGAAAAGTGGAATAAAATGTGAAGAAAATCATGTAATTCGGAGCTTTGTACGCAAAGTTATTGTATTTCAAAGCCCATCGTACAATTCATTGTTGTAGTCGTCTAATCAAGTGACACAAAAAGAAAAAGCAGAAAAGGGGTGCAACACGAGCGACAAACACAAATAGGAAATAGGAAGCAAAAGGAATATCAGAGAGACAAACAGAACGCAAGTGGGGTATTGATAAGAAATGACATTCAAATCCTAAGAAACTCGAAAAGAGCATCTCGTGGATCTAAAAATGAACCGTATCAACATAAATAAAAGATTCTGAGCTCAAAACGAGGTCGGGCTGCCTTCAGCAATCCGCTGCATCGTTTATCTTAAAAAGAGGAATTAAATGTGAAAAGAATCATGTAATTCGGAGCTTCGTACTTCAAGTTATGGTATTTCAAAGCTTGTCATACAATTCTTTAATGTAGTCATCTAATCACGTGAAAACAAAAACAAAAAGTGGAAAAGGGGTGCAACACTAGAGACAAACGCAAATAGATAATACAAACTAAAACTAATATCCGAGAGACAAACACAACGCAAGCGGCGTATTGACAAGAAATGACATTCGTATCCTAAGAAACTCGAAAAAGGCATCTCCCGGCTTTAAAAATCTAAAGTATCGACCTAAATGAAGGATTTTAGCTCGAAAACGGTGTCAGACTGCCTTCAGCAACCTGCAGCATCGTTTATCTCGAAAATTGGAAATAAATGCGAAAGAAATCATGTAATTCGGAGCTACATACGTAAAGTTAGGGTATTTCAAAGTCCGTCGTACAATTCATTGTTGTAGTCGTCTAATCAAGTGAACACAAAAACAAAAATCGGAAAAGGGGTGCAAGACGAGAGACAAACGCAAATAAGAAATAGGAAGCATAAGCAATATCCGGGATACAAACGCGACGCAAGCGGCGTATTGACAAGAAATGAAATTCTTATCCTAAGAAACTCGAAAAGGGCATCTCTCGACTCTAAAAATATAACATATCGACCTAAATAAAGGATTTTGAGCTTGAGAATGGGGTCGCGCTGCGTTTAGCAATCTGTAGCATCGTTTATCTTAGAAAGAGGAATAAAATGTGAAAAAGTTATGTAATTTGGAGTTTCGTACGCAAATTTATGGTATTTCAAAGCTCGTCGGACAATTGATTTTTGTAGTCATCTAATCACGTGAAAACAAAAACAAAAAGCGGAAAAGGGGTGCAAAACGAGAGACAAACGCAAATAGAAAATAGGAAGCAAAAGGAATATCAGAGAGACAACCACAACACAAGCGGCGTATTGACGAGAAATGACATTCGTATCCTAAGAAACTTGAAAAGGGCATATCCCGGCTCTAAAATTCCAACGGATCGACCTAAATAAAGAATTTTGAGTTAAAAAATGGAGTCGGGCTGCGTTCAGCATCTCGTGGCATCGTTTATCATGAAAAGATGCATAAAATGTGATAAATATCATGTAAATCGGAGCTTCGTTAGCAAAGTTATGGTATTTCAAAGCCCGTCGTACAATTCATTGTTGTAGTTGTCTAATCGCGTGAAAACAAAAACAAAAAACGGAAAACAGGTGGAACACGAGAGACAAATGTAAATAGGAAATAGGAAGCAAAAGGAATATCCGAGAGACAAACGCAACGCAACCGGCATATTAACAAGAAATGACATTCGTATCCTAAGAAACTCGAAAAAGGCATCTTCCTGCTCTAAAAATCAAATGTATCGACATAAATAAAAGATTTTGAGCTAAAAAATGGGGTCGACTACCTTCAGCATCCTGTGCATCGTTTATCTTGAAAAGATGAATAAAATTTGAAAAGAAATATTGTAATTCGGAGCTTCGTGCGCAAAGTTATTTTAAAGACCGTCGTACAATTCATTGTTGTAGTCGTCTAATCACATGAAAACAAAAACAAAAAGCGGATAAGGGGTGCAACACGAGAGACAAACACAAATAGGAAATAGGAAGCAAAAGGAATATCTGAAAGACAAACGCAACGCACGCAGTGTATTGATCAGAAATGACATCCGTATCCTAAAAAACTCGAAAAGGGCATCTCTTGGCTCTATAAATCAACCGCATCGACCTAAATAAAGCATTTTGACCTAAAGACAAGTTCAGGCTGCCTTCAGCATCCTGTGGCATCGTGTATCTCGAAAAAGGGAATAAAATGATAAAAAATCATATTATTCGGAGCTTCGTATGCAGAGTTATGGAATTTCAAGGCCCGTCGTAAACTTCATTGTTGTAGTCGTCTAATCAAGTGAAAACAAAAACAAAAAGCGGAGAAGGGGTGCAACATGAGAGGCAAACGCAAATAGGAAATAGGAAGCAAAGAAATATCTGAGAGAAAAACGCAACGCAAGCTGCGTATTGACAAGAAATGACATTCGTATCATAAGAAACCCGAAAATGACATCTTCTAGCTCTAAAAATCCAACGTATCGACATAAATAAAGGATTTTGAGCTTGAAAACATAGTTGGGCTGCCTTTAGGAACCCGTGGCATCGTTTGTCTCGAAAAGAGGAATAAAATGTGAAAAAAATCATGTAATTCAGAGCTTCGTTTGCAAACCAATGGTATTTCAAAGCCTGTCAAACAATTGATTGTTGTAGTCGTCAAATCACGTCAAAAGAAAAAAAATGGAAAGGAGATGCAACACGAGCGACAAACGCAAATAGGAAATAGGAAGAAAAAGAAATATGTGAGAGACAAACGCAACGCAAGTGGCGTATTGACAAGAAATGACATCCGTATCCTAAGAAACTCGAAAAAGGCATCGCTCGGCTCTAAAAATCAAAATTATCGACCTGAATAAAGGATCTTGAGCTCGAAAACGGGTTCGGGCTGCCTTCAGACTCTCAAGACATCGTTTATCTCGAAAAGAGGAATAAAATGTGAAAATAATAATGTAATTCGGAGCTTCGTACTTAATGTTATTGTATTTCAAATCCCGCCGTACAATTCATTGTTATAGTCGTCTAATCACGTGAAAACAAAACTAAAAATTGGAAAAGGGGTGCAACACGAGAGAGAAATGCAAATAGGAAATATGATGCAAAAGGAATATCCGAAAGACAAACGCAACGCAAATGGTGTATGGACAATAAATGACATTCATATCCTAAGAAACTCAAACAGGGCATCTCCCGGCTCTAATAATCCAACGTATCGACCTAAATAAAGGATTTTGAGCTCGAAAACCGGGTCAGACTGCCTTCAGCATCACGAGGCATCGTTTATCACGGTAAGAGGAATAAAATGTGAAAATACTATCATGTAATTTGAAGCTTCTTACGCAAAATTATGGTATTTCAAAGCCGTCGTACAATTCATTGTTGTAGTCGTCTAATCACGTGAAAAAAAAAACAAAAATGGTAAAGGGGTGCAACACGAGAGACAACACATATAGGAAATAGGAAGCAAAAGGAATATTAGAGAGACAAATGCAACGCAAGCAACGTATTGACAAGAAATGACACTCGTATCCTAAAAACTCGAAAAGGGCATCTTCCAGCTCTAAGAATCCAACGACATCGTTTATCTCGAAAAGAGGAATACAATGTGAAAAAAATCATGTAATTTGGTTATGAGGATATCACAAAGAAAGCAAGCCTCAAACGGACGGATGGAACGGATGGGTCAAACGGGAAAGACAATCAAGTGGACGCACGAGATGCTGATGAGGATGTGCGGAACGCTGATGAGAACGCACAAGAAGCATACGAGGATGCAGATTTCTGGACCGTTGACAAGACTTGCGGACTAACGGTCGCGTCCGGTATTCGCGGGCTTGCTAACTCAAAGATGAGAATTTGTACGAAAACACCTAAATGGATGCCTTGCCAAATTTGATGAAACAAAGACCATTGGAACCAGCACTCAAAGAGCTTTCAGATGAGTATTGGATCACTACTGGAACGTCACTTTTCCGGTGACATTCTGGCGAGGTTTCTGACGAGACCTCTAGTGCACACTTAGAGCCTATTTTCGAGGTTTCAAGCATGTTCAAGGAGCCCTGGACTAGATCTAAGGCCAGGAGGCTACAAGAGAAGATTCAAGACATCTTAGAAGCCCAAGAGATTGAACAGCAACATCATTTGAAGGGTTTAAAGCCTCACAAGCTCATGGACCATACAAACACCCATCAAGAGGAAGTGACTTGGATTTCTGTCATTCAAATTAAAATTTGATTTCAAATTGTACCAAGAACACCTATAATTTAGGGCTTATTTCGTGCATTGTTAGTAGGAATAAAATCTAGGAAGATTAGTGGTTAATAAGTGTCTTAGATTTTTGAATAGGAGTGTAATGTGGGAAGTTTGTTTTGGCCTTCTTTCTTTTTAAGGAGGCACGCATGAACTATAAAAATAAGTCATTTCGAACCAATTACAGACCAAAGGATCTTAGTTCATTGTTCTTAAGATTTAGAGATTCATCTCACACAAATCGTTCAAGTCCGGGACTTGCTTGATTCGACTTATCAAGTAACGAACCACGGTTGCTTGTGGCGTCTTCTATCGTCCTAAGAGTTCTATAGGTGCATATGTTCAAGAGTTTTGGATGGTCTCACTGAGATTTGGGAACGTTCTTTAGCACGTATCCATCTACGGGTTCAAAGGCATCCACCAGCATAACCGAGTGAAATGCACGATCCAACCGCGCATCACTTGGTATCAGAGCCACGTTCTCACGGTTGTATCTATCCAATTCTTATTCATTTTATTCCTAAAGGATTTGGTTGTTTTCTCTATTTTAGGTTCAGCCATGGAGTCATTTAGAGTTTAGAGTTAAAAAAAGAAACGACCAAAGAGCTTAAGAAAAAGAAAGAATAGACAAAATGGTCTAAGAAAAACAAAGAAAACGACGAAAGAGTCTAAGAACAGAAAACAAAGAAAGAAAACTAAAAGTAGAAACAAAGAGCCCAAAGGGCCACTCCTTAGAGGCTGAACCAAGGAGACACCATCCCAAGTTCATCACTAAAGAGCGACTCAACACAAGAGAAACACACCACTCGCGGCAAAGCACTTGGACCCGAACGACGAACACGTTTTGAAAACGTGAACTCGAAGATAGGGAGTCCTAAGGAACCTGAGATCAGTCCACCAACGGATCCCAAAGGAACCTAGTAGACCTCAAATTCATCGGGAACTAAGCTTGATAAGAAGGTTGAGTGATTATCTTCGCTTGAATTCGTTTGTGCGTAGGATAGTTCTCCATTTCTTTTGCGTGAGTACTAACTTGTTTTGGTCTCATTTTCTTTGATTCATCATATCCAACAAGATTGAAGGATCAGTGAATAGAGCACCGGAGCCTCAAGTGACACGAGAGGAGTTTCAAGCTCTCCAAGAGAAAATCGTGAATCTCACGCGTCTCCTCACGGTTCAACAACAACCACTGCGGCTCGAAAATGGAGAACCGGCTCATCCAAGGCCTAATCATGATCAATCCAGGCCTAGAATACAGCCTAGGGGATGCCAAGAACCGCATCCTAGAGCTGACCTAGGAGAGGATGAAGATCACAATGCAAACTTGCATTTTGGCCGATACGGCGGGGGAGGTGCAAACAAACCCTCCGATGACAAAGATGACCTACCCTTCATGGCAAGATGAAGGCAAGAGGGAAGAGCACCACATAGAGACTTCCATGACCATGACAACAGTGGTGTGAGAGTGGACATTTCCATGTTTACCGGGTGTAGCGATCCGGAGGCATACTTGGAGTGGGAAAAACGCACGGAGATGGTGTTTTATCTCCACGAGTACACCGAGCAACGAAAGATCAAACTATCCACTATGAAATTCAGTGACTAAGCTTTGATTTGTGGGATCAAATCATCCATTTCAGAAGGATGAATGGTGACCAACTGGTCAGCACATGGCGGCAACTCAAGCAAATCATGAGAAGTCGATACGTACCTTCATATTATTATGAAGAAGTGCGTAACAATCTGAATTTCCTTGTTCGGGGATCCTTATCCGTGGAGGATTATTACAAAGAGATGCAAAAGTTGATGGTGAGGGCGCAAACTCAAGAGAACGAGCCGACAACCATAGACCGCTTCAAACGAGGCGTCAACATCAATATTTTGGAGCAAGTGGAGCCACATCGGTGTCAAACACTCAATGAGTTGCTGGATCTCGCCATATTATATGAGAGACAGCCACTAAGGAGGTCGAGGCACTAACGGTAAGGAAGAAGCAGCTCTAACACGTGGCAAAGTTTTTCGCAAAATATCCGCCCGGACTGAACCGGGCAGCGACCCACTCGCACAATCGTGCGTCTAGATTTGGCACCACCCAGCAAGGACCGAGCACAACGATCGGAACCACAACATGGGCAGAATCCGAGGGGAAGTGCCGAGCATCGAGGCCTGACCCCAGACCAGACGTCCAACAGCCTAGGAGAGGGAGCACCAAACCAGAGACGCTTCGAACCCGAGACATCACTTGTTTTCGGTGTTCCGGACGAGGGCATTACGCACGGGATTGCCCAAACCGACACTCCATGAACATTCTCGAAAATGGCGATATTAAGTCTGATCATTCTTCGGATCGAGAGCAACAAGCATAGTAGATAAGCTCCGAGGAGGAGATCGACGAGGTTCCAGCGCTTGGAAGACTTTTGGTGACACGACGGGTCGTTAGCACACAACCTAAGGATGATGCGGCCGAACAACGGGAGAACATCTTCCACACTCGAGGTCACATCCACGACAAGATATGCAGCAGCATCATCGACAGTGGGAGCTGTACCAATGTCACGAGCACCATTCTTGTGGAGAAGCTCAGACTCACCACTCTCAAGCATCTGAAGCCATACAAGCTCCAATGGCTCAACGATAGCGGAGAGACGAAGGTCACCAAGCAAGTTCAGGTACCATTTTGGATTGGAAGATACGAGGATGAGATCATATGTGATGTGGTACCCATGCAAGCAAGTCACCTCTTGCTTGGCCGTCCTTGGCAATACGATGCAAAGGCGCAGCACGACGGCTACACCAACCGATATTCCATCTGACACAAGGGCAAGAAGATCAACCTACTGCCCTTGTCACCGAATCAAGCCTGTGAAGATCACCTTCGCATCATGCAGCAAGCTACGAAGGTTGAGGAACCCAACAAGTCGCTCATCATCACTAAGGGTTCAAAGAAGGCATTGCTCGAAAAACCGACCGATGGTTCTCATACGCTATAAGGAGGCATTATTGAATGAAGAGGCTACTAATGTTTTACCGCAGCCTTTTACTTTAAGTAATGCACCATTACATTCATGAGGTTGGTGAATCATGTTCTTAGGGATTTCATTCGCAAATTTGTGCTAGTATACTTTGATGACATCTTAGTAAACTCTAAGACCATTAGGGAGTATGTAGAGCACCTTAGAGCGGTTTTAGGTGTTCTTAGAGCAGAAATATTATATGCTAACGTGAAGAAGTGCACTTTTGCTACTAACAAGTTGGTTTTTCTAGGCTTTTTTGTTAGTGATCAGGGTATCTTTGTGGATAAAGAGAAGGTTCAAGTTATCAAGGATTGGCCGACACCTAGCACGGTTGGAGAGGTTGAAAGCTTCCTAGTCCTCATGGAGTTTTACCGACGATTCGTCCGCAATTTCATCACCATTGCAGCACCATTGACTGAGCTCATGAAGAAATACCAAGCCTTTGTGTGGCGAGACACACAAGAGAGAGCGTTCTAAACGCTTAAGGAGAAGCTGATCCACCCGCCTCTCCTATCTCTCCCCGACTTCACCAAGACATTCGAAGTTTTGATGAGGATCAATGACAACGCCTATCAACTTGATCTTCGAGATAAGTACAACATTAGCTCATCATTCAATATAACTGATCTTAGCCCTTGTATTGCAGATGAAACGGATTTGAGGACAAATCCTTTTCAAGGGGAGGGAATGATGAGGATATCACAAAGAACGTAAGCCTCGAACGAACGGACGAAACGAATGGGTCAAACGGGAAAGACAATCAAGTGGACGCACGGGATGCTGACGAGGACATGCGGGAAGCTAACGAGGAGGTGCATGAAGCTTATGAGGATGCAGATTTGCGGACCGTTGACGAGACTTGCGGACTAACGGTCGCGTCCGATATTCGCGGGCTGGCTAACTCGGAGATGAGACTTTGTACGAAAACACGTAAATGGATGCCTTCCCGAAGTCCAAATTCGATGAAACAAAGACCATTAGAACCAGCACTCAAAGATCTTTCAGACGAGTACCAGATCACTAACAAAACGTCACTTTTTTGGCGACATTCCGGCAACGTTTCCGATGAGACTTCTAGTGCACACTTAGAGCTAAATTCCGAGGTTTGAAGCATGTTGAAGGGGCCTTGGACTCTATCTAAGGGCAGGAGGCTAGAAGAGAAGATTCAAGACATCTTAGAATGCCATGAGATTGAACAGCAACATCATTTGAAGGGTTTATAGCCTCACAAGCCCATGGACCACACAAAGACCTATCAAGAGGCATTGTCATGGATTTGTGTCATTCAAATTCAAATTTGAATTCAAATTTTACCAAGAACACCTATAATTTTGGGCTTATTTTGTGCATTGTCAGTCGGAATAGAATCTAGGAAGATTAGTGGTCAATAAGAGTCTTAGACTTTTGAATAGGAGTGTAATGTGGGAAGTTTGTTTTGGCCTTCTTTCTTTTTAAGGAGGCACACATGAATAATAACAGTACGTCATTTTCGAACCAATTACAGACCAAAGGAGCTTAGATAATTGTTCTTGAGATTGAGAGATTCATCTCACACAAATCATTCAAGTTCGGGACTTGCTAGATTCGACTTATCAAGTAACGAACCATGGTTGCTTGTGGCATTTTCTATCCTCCTAAGAGTTGTAGAGGTGCATATGCTCAAGGGTTTTGGACGGTCTCACTGAGATTTGGGCCAACTTTCTTTAGCATGTATCCGTCTACGGGTTCAAAGGCTTCAATCCGCACAACCGAGTGAAACGCACGATCTAGTCGCGCATCATTCGGAGCTTCGTACACAAAGTTATGGTATTTCAAAGCCCGTCAAACAATTCATTTTTGTTGTCATCTAATCACGTGAAAACAAAAACAAAAAGCGAAAAAGGGCTGCAACACGAGAGATAAACGCAAATAAGAAATAGGATTGAAAAGGAATATCCGAGAGACAACACAACGCAAGCGGCGTATAGACAAGAAATGACATTAGTATCCTAAGAAACTTGAAAAGGGCAAGTCCCGGCTCTAAAAATCCAACATATCGACCTAAATAAAAGATTTTGAGCTCGAAAACGGGGTCAGGCTAAACATCCAACGTATCGACCTAAATTTAAGGATTTTGAGCTTGAAAATGGGTTGGGCTGCCTTCAGAAACTCGTGGCATCGTTTATATCGAAAATAGGAATAAAATGTGAAAACAATCATGTAATTTGGAGCTTCATACGCCAAGATATGGTATTTTTAAGCCCGTCTTACAATTCATTGTTGTAGTCTGCTAATCACGTGAAAACAAAAACAAAAAGCGGAACAGGGGTGCAACACGAGAGATAAACACAAATAGGAAATAGGAAGCAAAAGGAATATCCGAGAGAACAACGCAATGCAAGCGGCTTATTGGCAAGAAATAACATTTGTATCCTAAGAAACTCGTAAAAGGCATCTCCCGGCTCTAAAAATCCAACGTATCGACCTAAATAGAAGGATTTTGAGCCTTAAAACGGGGTGAGGCTGCCTTTAGCATCCCTAGGCATCATTTATCTCGAAACGAGGAATACAATATGAAAAAAATCATGTATTTCGGAGATTTGTACGCAAAGTTATGGTATTTGAAAGCCCGTCTTACAATTCATTGGTGTAGTCCTCTAGACCTGTGAAAACAAAAACAAAAAACGGGAAAGGAGTGCAACATGAGAGAAAAACGCAAATAGCAAATAGGAAGCAAAAGGAATATCCGAGAGACAAACGCAATGCAAGCGGCATATTGACAAGAAATGACATTCATATCCTTAGAAACCCGAAAAAGGAATCTCCCGGCTCTAAAAATCCAACTTATCGACCTAAATTTAAGGATTTTGAGCTTGAAAACGGCGTCGGGCTGCCTTCAGAAACCCGCGGCATCGTTTATCTCGAAAAGAGGAATAAAATGTGAAAACAATCATGTAATTCGGAGCTTCGTACGCAAAGAAATGGTCCAAGCCCGTCGTACAATTCATTGTTGTAGTCGTCTAATTCCGTGAAAACAAAAACAAAAAGCGGAGCAGGGGTGCAACACGAGAGACAAACACAAATAGGAAATAGGAAGCAAAAGGAATATCCGAGAGAAAAACGCAACGCAAGCGGCGTATTGACAAAAAATGACATTCATATCCTAAGAAACTCGAAAAGGGCATATCTCGGTTCTAAAAATCTAACGTATCGGTCTAAATAAAATATTTTGAGCTCAAAAACGGGATCGGGCTGCCTTGAGAATCCCAGGGCATCGTGTATCTCGAAAAGAGGAATAAATTGTGAAAACAAACATGTAATTCACAGCTTCGTACACAAAGTTATTGTCTTTCAAAGCCCGTCGTACAATTCATTGTTGTAGTCGTCTAATCACTTGAAAACAAAAGCAAAAAGCGGAAAAGGGGTGCAACACAAGAGACAAATGCAAATAGGAAATAGGTAGAAAAGGGGAAATCCGAGGGACAAACGCAATGCAAGCGGCGTATTGACAAGAAATGATATTCTTATCCTAAGAAACTCGGAAAGGGCATCTCCCCGCTGTAAAAACCAATTGTACAGACCTAAATAAAGGATATTGAGCTTGAAAACGGGGTCGGGCTGCCTTCAGCACCCACAGCATCGTTTATCTCGAAAAGAGGATTAAAATGTGAAAAGAATCATGTAATTCGAGCTTCGTACGCAAAGTTGTGATATTCCAAAGCTCGTCGTACAGTTAATTGTTGTAGTCGTCTAATCAAGTGAAAACAAAAACAAAAAGCGGAAAAGGGGAGCAACACGAGAGAAAAACGCAAATAGGAAATAGGAAGCAAAAGGAATATCCGAGATACAAACGCAAAGCAAGCGGCGTATTGACAAGAAATGACATTCGTATCCTAAGAAACTCGAAAATGGCATCTCCAGCTCGAAAACATAAAACAATCATGTAATTCGGAGCATCGTAGGCAAAGTTATTGTATTTCAAAGCCCGTCATAAAATTCATTGTTGTAGTTGTAGTATCACGTGAAAACAAAAACAAAAAGCGGAAAAGGGGTGCAACAGGAAGGACAAATGCAAATAGGAAATAGGAAGAAAAGGGAATATCCGAGGGACAAACGCATTGCAAGCAGCGTATTGACAAGAATCGTCATTCGTATCCTAAAAAACTTAAAAAGGGCATCTTCCGGCTCTAAAAATCCAACGTATCGACCTAAATAAAGGATTTTGAGCTAGAAAATTGGGTGGAGCTGCCTTCAGCAATCCGCGACATCGACATCGTGATGTATTGACAAGAAATGAAATTCCTATCCTAAGAAACTCAAAAAGGGCATCTCTTGGCTCTAAACGGGGTCGGGCTGCGGCTGCCAACCCATGACATCGTTTATCTAGACAAGAGGAATAAAATGTGAAAAAATCATGTAATTCGGAGCTTCATACGCATTTAAAACTATAAGAACATGAAAACATGAAAACAATTAAAACATATACAAAATCACACGTAAACATCGCAACTATCGTCATAAACACCTCTATAGTAATGCAAGAATCGTGTACGAAAATGAGATGATGAACCACCTCAAGGCTTGATGAAGGAGCCTGAAGAGGTTGAGAAGCTTGCTTGAAATGTTAAGTACCCTGTTGATACGGCTGCATACCTTGTGGTTTCGGCTAAAAACCCGAGAACTTAACCGCTTGAGTCGTCCGGTAAGAGAAGTTCAGGTGGTTCATCCAGTTCGGTTGTAGGTGTTCCAGAATTGCATGTTTCCTTCTTGCTGGGCATAACTCATCTACTCCATATCCTCTTGCACTATGCATTGATATGCTACATTCTCCATATCTCCAAAGTTTACACAGTACATGACATTTGCATTCCTTAGAGTCCCCTTGTCTTGTTCGGCATACCCCTCGGTGTGGACCTTAGAGTGTGGTTTATGGCAAGTTTATCCATTAGCTCATATCCCTCCTCTACACTTTGATCCATGAATGATCCTCTTGCAGCATTGTCCAACACTGTTATGTGCTCATCTGAGATCCTATAGTAGAAATTCAGTGAGAACTGGGAAAAGGAAAGTTGCTGCTCAAGGTGCCCGACCGAGCTTGACCCAAGCCCGACAAGGCTGTCTCTCTTTCTTTTTTGTATGAGCCGCGTCCCTGTTTCCTTTTTCCTTCAAGCAACGTGCAGTATTTCCTTTTCCTCATGTTAGGGTTGTGCGCCCGATTGGGCATAACATGCAGCTAGGTCGGGCACTTCCACAAAAGGGTGATCGCTCGGGCTTTGCATACACCCGATCCGTGCGTTCTCTTCGGGATGTTTTGCTCGTTAGTGAGCCTAACGGGCTTGACAATGTGCCCTACCATGATGTCTTTGGTCAGAGATAATCGTTTGTGCAGCTTGTAAGCCCAGACCCTACATTATCCTCGGCACAAATATGTTAAGTTCATGCCAAGTCGTGCATTTCACCATGCTCGACCATGCACATCGTTGTCTCGACAGTTCGTATCTTGCTCATTTCTTGTATGTTTCTCGTCCTGTTTACTCTGTTGTGATCCTCGACACTTGTACTTTTTCCCCTATATGTTCTTTAGCTCCAAAAGGAACCAATTCGCCTTTAAACCTGCAAGAACATGTGAACGCTAAAACAAGTAAAACGGATAAAAAAACCACATGTAAACATCGCCATTATCATCACAAACATGAGTAAAATCATGCGAGAAACATGTAGGAAAACGAGATTATCACCTTGCTATCAAACTCTTGCCTAATTTTATGTTGCAATCTATCTTCGAACTCGAACACTGAATTTCAATTATTTGGCTTCTCATAAACTACCTTTGCCAAGTTATTCTCACCATCACCATCACCATCACCATCACCATCATTATGCTTTGTTCGCACATTAATATTAGATTCATTATTGCCACAAACCATGACTTCATCATTCACTTCATTATCGAAATCATTAATGACCATATTCACGGCGCAACCACCATTATTCCCACATCACACTCATCTCTCATCCTCTCATTTTCCATGTCCCCCTTTGCTCCATCTTCTCTTAACCCACCGGTATGTTCACTTTCAGACTCATCCGAATCCAAAATATTTTCTATTTTGCCGAATTACTCCCAACTCTATGTTTGTTATTTGAACCTACACTAACACAATCCTTACGATCTAGAACACCTTCATTCTCATCTTCTCTAACAATACTTCCAAAAGAACGAATAAAAGGTTCAAATTCCCTCTTAATTCCATTTCATACTTTACACTTGTTGTTTCTATCTCCACATAATGCAGAAGTCAAATTCCTTTATTTAACCGAAGAGATAACAAAAAGATGTTTGTCATTCATTATTTCTGTCGTTTTCCTATTTTGACAAATATTAGGCAAATAGCTTAACTTAGACTATGTTGTATTTTTGTCTACCATCATCTTTGCACATAACTCATCAATAAGTTGCTAGAATGTCAGACTGTTTGGAGGACAATATAAAAATATTCTCTAATTTTTCTCTTCCCACCCATTAAAATTATCCATTTATGTTTTTACGATTTACTATCCTACAAAAAATAAATTAGTATAATTTTTTCATCTATTCAATCCATTATATCTGTAACAAAAATAGAAAATGATGGTAAATTCTTATATGATATTCTGTGACCCACTATAACCATGTGTTTCAATATGATTTTGGGATCCAGTGCTACCGCACATCTCGATGAGACTTTGGGACACAATGCGACCCTGAAACTCTATGACCCAATATGACCCTAACACTTGTGCAACCATTTGACTCAATTTATTAAACTCACTAACTCATTTTGACCATAACACTATAAGGCTCTTTTGAAAAAGGGAGAATTGAATCAATACATATTACTCACTACTCACTTAGATTATTCAAATTTAATTTTAGATATCAAATTCACAAAAAAAAAAACACTATTACCTCCCCACAAACACCATTAATTTGCTCACATTATAAAAAAACCTAAATCCAAGCTCAAAGCTCGCTATATATACCAAGTGTTTCTGTGGAACTTATATAATTCCAAGCTTCTTTATTGACAAAAAAATTTTAACCTACCCACGGCGAACCTAATGTGGGAAAAACAATTGCGACAGAAAAGGAAGAGGTGACATCGAGGTGCTTTGGAAGAGAGAGAAAGCGATCGATTACAGAGAAAGGAAAAGAGCAATATGGGGTTATAAATATTATAAGGGTAGAGTTGAAGTTGGGATTTCTTTTTTGGGCAGAAGGATAGAGTTCAAACCCTAATAGCATATCAAGTGTATTTTTGTAGTTATCCCTTTTAAAATGATTGATAATAATCAACTTAGTCAATGGATAGGTATATTTTATTATGCATGCACAAAAAAAGTTTTTACAACATGTTAACAACTCTAAATTTTACACATTAAACACCAAATACATATTCGTCTTTTTAATATTTCTCCTCTTAACACTCGCAAATTGAGGGATGACATCTAGGGTGGGTAAAAATTAGCTGAAAAATCCGACTCAATCCAAAACCTATCCCAAACCCAAGGAAAATAAATCGAATTGCGAGATTGGGGTTGGGTTTATCCATGTCATGGATGGATACCTACGGGTAAGGGTTGGAAAAAACCCTGTAATCCATCTAGACTAGTAATCCATACCGAACTGTGAAAAAATACTCATACTTCGGGTTTAGGTTCGAATTTGATAATGACGAAAACCGCGGGTTCGAGTCGTAATAACTTTTGTTGTTTAAATACATGATAATTATATATTCAACTTCTTCAATATATATATATATATATATAACAATCAACTTAGTTAACTGATATCTATATTTTATTATCCATGCACAAACACAGTTTTACATCGAGTTAACAACTCAAACTTACACACAATAAACATCAAATAGAAATTGTTCCTTCTAATATTTCTCCTCTTAGAACTCGACTCTGTCGCATTACATCTAGGGGTGGGCATAAAGTATCCCGAAAATCTGACAGTACACAAAATCTGTATTGAATCGAGGGAAAGCAATTGGAATTGCTGGTTTGAGGTTGGGTTTATTCATCTCGAGGACGAATACATGCTAGTAGCGATGGAAAAAAACCCGCATAACCCGTCCCAACTCAAAATTTATACCAAACCTGCGAAAAAGTACACGTACTTGCTGTTTTTAATTTGGAAATGATGAAAACCATGGGTTCTAGTGCTAATAAAAGTAAAAAAGTACCCGTAAATATAAAAAACTTTATAAAAATACATGAATAGACGTACAAGATGTTTGGTGGAGTTCTAAAAACTCCAAAGGACTTTCAACCGGTTTTCCAGGTACACTCGAATACAAACTTGGACTCACCCTGAGACTACCCATCTTGAACTTAAATTCCAACCTCAAATGTCCCACACCAGGTGTGTGACCGCCTAAAACTATTCTCACAATAGTCTTAGGTTTCTCAGTAACTCTATGAATTACACACCCAAAAATCCCTAATACGTTGTCTCAAATTTGTGTAAAGCCACTCTCACAAATTAAAATGGATCACTTTTGCTTCTCGGTTTAAGCTCACTTCTCTCTTGACTTTTTATGCCCAATGTTTGCTGATGGAGAAGTTCTATTTCATTCATTGTATCAACACTCTTTTTATAGAGGTCTTGATGTGTTTGTTGCTAACAATCCTCCATGTTTTTAGCTTCCTTGATATTCTCCCTAATATCCTCCAATTTGTTAGTCTTTGACTTGCTCACTTTGACCTATTTAAACATAAGACTGAATCAAAACTTAAGATCAAAATAATACTCTAACAATATTCCTTTTGGATCTTATACTTAAACAAAAACATCATTGCATCATACATATATATGAAGGACCAAGGACCAACTATCCACGATTATTATTTTTTTAGATTCACTTCTTCATATCTTCAGGTTTACCTACATGAGTAACAATTATACCTACACTTGTACATTCTCCCCCTGTTTGTATGAGTATAAGAGCAAAAATTATGTGAATCCTAGAAAAATTTAAGAAAAATCGAAATTAGAAGGGGAAGATCGAGAAAAACGGTTTTGCTTATAGTCTTTATCAGCAACTTGGCTTCAACTTCTTAACATTCGTGCAAAAGATTAATCTTTTCTCTTTGACACCATTGGGTTAGAGTTTCGTTCTTACAAAGAATTTCAAGTTTCACATAGAAAGATTCAAATGATAAACAATGCATGCATCATCGAACTTATTATCCTTTTAAACCCATCACATTGTTTCCTTTATTTAATATTAAAAAATAATTTCTACGTGAAATGTGACACTTCACTTCAATTTAGGTGACATTAATGACAAAACCCTTCAAAAACACTTCTGAAAACATTCCTTTTTAATTTTTTTTTTTCATTTGGAACTTTGAAAAAGAAGTAAACTTTTTATAACCAATTGAAAATAAATAGTAAACATAAATATTATCAACACATCCATCTGGTACACCTGAAGTATATCAAAACAAAAGTTTTTACTTGCTCCAGAACACACATTCTGGACTTCTAAATCGTTGAAATTGACAAATTTCCCCACCACTTAGACTCAGGCTACCTTGTAGATATACTCTTATGATCAAATCATTGCGCAATATGTAGACTTTGTTCTTTTTATCATCATTTTTTATTCTTGCCTATGTATGCTTGAATATCCTTATTTTTCTCTTGTACTTTTTTTCTCTTTTTTTTATAAGACTAACCTTTTGCCCTTAATATGTCGAAGTTGGATATCTGCCTCTCCACTTAGACCCGAGCCAATTCCATTGCATTCTTATAAACTATTGTACAATTCAAGTACTTCATTGATAGCGGATTGTAGGAGTGTTGTTCCAACATGTGAACTAAAAGCTTTTTCCAATATACCAAGTGCACCTTTATATCATCGTAAGCTTACTTCTACTAACATATTTCTTAAACAATGAAGTACATTCTTTATCCCTTTCGTTTAAAATAAAGCTCCAAAACACCAAGAGATTTTCTCAAATTCACAAAGCGGTTCTTCCTTAGAGGTTTTGTAAAATATCAGCCAATTGTTGTTCCGTACGAACATATTCGATTAGTAATTTTTTTTCAACAATCTCTAAGGAAATAAATTATAATCTCAATTTAATTAGTTATAGAATGTTGTACATGATTTTTCGAAATATTTATAGCACTTGTATTATCACAATGCACAATGAAAGATTGAGATTCCATACCATAGTCTGATATCATTTGATACATCCAAATGAGTTGTGTGCTATAACTCCCAATTGCATTGTATTCCTCTGCTGTCGTATGTACGAATGTAGAGTTTTGTTTCTAATTATGCCACACAATAAGATTATTTTTAAGAAAAAAACATCCTCCAGAAGTGCTTTTTCGATCATCGAGATTTCCACTCCTAACTGCATCACAATAACCAACTAATTCATGATTAGAATTTTTAGTCTAGTAAATGATAAACTCAATAGTTCCCTTCATATTTTGATTACTCGTTTCACGGCTTGATGGTGGGATCGTTTTGGTTTGGCTTGATATCGTGCATAAATTCCTACACTTGCTGCTAGATCAAGTCTACTTGTGGTTAAGTAAAGTAGACTTCCTATCATGCTACGGCACACCTTATATTCCACATCCTCTCCTTCTGAGTCTTTTGCAATTTGTTAGTAGTAGACATACGCGTGTGAGCAGTTTTGCTATTGTCCATTTTCAAATTTCTTCACTAAATCACGAGCATACTTGCTTTGTGATATCAAAATTACGTCATTCAATTGTTTCACATGCAAACTAAGAGAAAACTTTCGTTCTTTGAACATACTAATCTCAAATTCATTTTTCATTGTTTGCACAAACCAATCAAATTTATTTTGAAAAGTTGAACCAAAAGTAATGTCATGAACAAAATTTTGAACAATAAATAAGTGATTATCAGATTTATGAATAAATAAAGTTCGATTAACTCTCGTCTCTTGTATCCTTTATTGATGAGAAACGTGGCTAGCCTATGATACAACGCCCTTGGCGCTTGTTTTAAGCCATATAATGCATTTTTAAGTTGATGCACATGATTTGGAAGTTTGTTGATACAAGCTCCGTGACTTAAGCCGCAAGAATGGAATGGGTTGAGTTGGTAGAAGGCCTAAGGGCACTCTCTGGCCAAGACTCGGTGGTAGGGAAGGTGGACGAAGGGGAACAGGCCAAGAGGGGCGCTCGCTCGATCCTTCAAGTGATGGATGGATGGGTGGATCGTAGGACACCACGAAGGTCATGGACGTGACCTTCGATACAGTCTCTCGTTCGTCTTGGACTCCCGGAGCACAAGAGGAACTAAGGTGACGAAAACTCGCAAGAATTGAAAAAAGAACTTAGAAATTTTTATTCGAATCAAGATTGTTCCTCCAACAAAACAAAGGCTCGGTTTAAATCATGACCGAGAGAGAACAAGAAAGGGAAAATACAATATGGCCGTTGGGCCTTAATTCGGACAAGGCTAAGAAAGGCAAGATGGATCTCGGTGGAAAAGGCAAGTGATAACACGTAATCTGTTGTAGTTTTTATATCATTCTTAGATCTAGTTTTGAGTAGATTACTTAGATTTCATTCATTTATCGAGTTTATTCGAAGACTTTATCTACATTTCGTGTTTTGCATAGGAAACGAAGACATGAGGAGAAACACGAGAGATTATGGCAATCTAACCCCGAAAACGTAGTTGAGTAACAAGGTTCGACTTGTGCAAGGCCACGGATGGAAGTGAGCACTCAAACACCGAGCGAAAGGAGCGGAAACAACACTTCAAGTCATGCACGCTCGAGTGGATTGGGAGTGCCCAGTCGGGCTAATTGCTACCAAACATCCCCGTAGCTTTGCACGACTCGGGCACTCAAGGAAGACGACCAGGGAAGTGTGCCCGCTCGGGTGGATTTGGTGTGCCCGCTCGGGCCAATTACTATTCAACAATAGCCGTAGGTTTGCACGACTCGGGTAGATGAAGCACACGGTCGGGCATGGTGCCCGATCGGGCTAAGAGAAGGGTACACGGTCGGGCAAGTGGCCTGCACGAGCGGGTAGTGGACATGCCCGCTCGGGTCCTTGTTTTACTCAACTAACTCCCAAATTTTAGAACGGCCAAATTAAGGGGAAATCAGATTTGAAAAGGGAGTTTTCGAACCAGATGGGATAAAAGAAGATTTAGAGACATTAGGGCAGAGGGAAGAAGGAAGAAAAGACGGAAGAACAGATCAGGAGCAAGGAGGATTTATTGAAGACATCGGTTTATGAATAGGGAGTCATCTCATTCTTCATCTATGTCGAGTTTAGTATTCTCTTGTGTTTCCTTTGTTGTTTTCATGTCTGAGTAGATCCATTGCCATGGGTTAGGGAGTATTGCCATGTTTTAACGAAGTCTTATGCTTAATGAATGGTGGAACTTAATGCTTTCATGCTTGTACGCCACTTGATATGAATGAATTCGGTATTTTATCATGTTTTCAGATTGATTGGCTGATCTTAATGCTTCAGGAGCACAAGAGGAACTAAGGTGGCGAAAACTCGCAAGAGTTGAAAAGAAATTAGAATTTTTTTATTCGAATCAAGATTGTTCTCCAATAAAAGAAGGCTCGGTTTTAAATAATGATCGAGAAAGAACAAGAAAGGGAAAAATACAATATGGTCGTTGGGCCTTAATTCAGACAAGGCTAAGAAAGGCAAGGTGGATCTCGGTGGAAAAGGCAAGGGCCGTTGGGTTTGAAATTTGAATTTCAAATGGCTATGCCCGGTTAAGGCAAGTTGGGCATCGGCCAAGATATGGCAAGTTGTTGCCTTTGTTCATGACACCATTTGGTGGAGTTCCTCGACTTCATTGATGACGAAGAGGGTCTTGGTTTTTGGAAAGTTGCTGCTTGTGTCCCCCTCTTTGTTGTTGAACTCCTTACGGTGGTTGAAAAGCACTTGAGTCACGTACGCATTGATTCTTGTACGGAGGCTCTTTGTTCGGGATCTCGTGAGTGCTTGTCATGGAACACCGGCATGGCAATGTGCGATCCATCTTCTCCTAGCTCTCCATCCGCTCTCGTGCTTGTCTCGCCTATACTAGGCTCGTCCTCGT
>CM071874.1:10141039-10169250 GCA_036759665.1 Gynandropsis gynandra
ACCTTACCTCGTCGAAACCCTCATCCGGGTTTCGTGGCGCTCTATGCCTTGGTGGGGCGTACTCTATCTCGTCGTCTGAGCTATTTTCGGCCTCCATTCGTCGTGGTTGCTCTCTGATGTGTGGTGCACGTCTCGGCCTTAGGTGTTCGCTTCAGCCCGAGTCGTGCAAACCTGCGGCGCATTTTGGTGACAATTAGCCCGATCAGGCACATCTTTTTCACCCGACCGGGCACATGCTCCTGGTCGTGTTCCTTGAGTGCTCGAGTCGTGCAAAGCTACGGGGGTGTCTTGGCAACAACTACCCGAGCGGGCACACTTCCAATGCATCTCGAGGCTTTTTCTAGGCGCGAGAGACGGGAATTCATGTCTCGCATGGTTTGGAGTATCTCGGCGAGGGTGTTGTTTGGAACGTCTCCGGTTTCGCCCATGATTCTTTTTTTTTTTGAAGTTTTCTTTTATGAATACTACAACACTTAGCAAACAAAATCAAACAACAAAACAAAAATCGAAATAAAATAGAGAGGGTAGCGGGGGTGTCTTGGCAACAACTACCCGAGCGGGCACACTTCCAATGCCCGAGCGTGCATGATTCATGTCTCGCATGGTTTGGAGTATCTCGGCGAGGGTGTTGTTTGGAACGTCTCCGGTTTCGCCCATGATTCTTTTTTTTTTTTGAAGTTTTCTTTTATGAATACTACAACACTTAGCAAACAAAATCAAACAACAAAACAAAAATCGAAATAAAATAGAGAGGGTAGCGGATACGCTTGTGGCCGAGGACCGGGCTCTGATACCAAAAACTGATACAAGCTCCGTGACTTAAGCTGCAAGAATGGAATGGGTTGAGTTGGTAGAAGGCCTAAGGGCACTCTCTGGCCAAGACTCGGTGGTAGGGAAGGTGGACGAAGGGGAACATGCCAAGAGGGACGCTCGCTCGATCCTTCAAGTGATGGATGGAGGGGTGGATCGTAGGACACCACGAAGGTTATGGACGTGACCGTCGATACATTCTCTCGTTCGTCTTGGACTCCCGGAGCACAAGAGGAACTAAGGTGGCGAAAACTCGCAAGAATTGATGATAGTGAAGACGGACGAAGGGGAACAGGCCAAAAGGGGGGCTCGTTCGGTCCTTCAAAGGAGTGATGGATGACGGGTTGATCACGGGCCACCACGAAGGCTGCGGATGGGACCTTTGATACAGTCACACGTTCGGCTTGGACTCCCGGAGCACAAGACGAACTAGGGGACGAAAACTCGCAAGGATGAAGAAAACTCAGCAAATTTAATTTGAATTCAAAGATGGCCTCCCACAAACAATAAGCCTCGGTTTAAAACATGACCGAGAAAGACAAGAAAGGAAAAACAATATGGCTGTTGTGGCCTTATAAGATTGTTCCTCCAAAAGAACAAAGGCTCGGTTTAAATCATGACTGAGAGAGAACAGATAAGGGAAAATACAATATGGCCGTTGCGCCTTAATTCGGACAAGGCTAAGAAAGGCAAGATGGATCTCGGTGGAAAAGGCAAGGGCCGTTGGGTTTGAAATTTGAATTTCAAACGGCTATGCCCGGTTAAGGCAAGTTGAGCGTCGGCCAAGATATGGCAAGTTGTTGCCTTTGTTCATGACACCATTTGGTGGAGTTCCTCGACTTCATTGATGACGAAGAGGGTCTTGGTTTTTGGAAAGTTGCTGCTTGTGTCCCCCTCTTTGTTGTTGAACTCCTGACGGTGGTTGAAAAGCACTTGAGTCACGTACGCATTGATTCTTGTACGGAGGCTCTTTGCTCGGGATCTCGTGAGTGGCTTGTCATGGAGCACCGGCATGGCAATGTGTGATCCATCTTCTCCTAGCTCTCCATCCGTTCCCGTGCTTGTCTCGCCTACACTAGGCTCGTCCTCGTCGTGATCCATGCTCGGCTCATCCTTGTCGCACTCCTCTCCTTCTTTAGGGTCGTAGGTCGTTGTAATGCCCTCATCATTTGTGATCGTCAAAACCATGAGGTTGTTAAACATATACTTCTTCTTGAATGATTCCATTCAGAAGTGTGCTCTTCACATCCATTTGATATAACTTGAATCCAAGAACAAAAAACTTCGAGTAGCAACCGTATAAACTCTAGCCTTGCAACTAGAGTGAAAAATTCATCAATGTCTAGCCCTTCAAACTGTGTATATCCCTGAGCTAAAAGTCATGCTTTGTTTCTTGTAATTTTACCACCTTCGTTAGTTTTTTTAAGATCCATTTGGTTCCAATTACACTGGTTTCAGTAGGTCGATGAATCAGATGCCAAACATCATTACGTTCGATCTTTTCAAATTCCTCATGCATGGCTTTAATCTAAAACTCATCATTTAATGCCTCCTTAACATTTTTTTGGTTCATGTTGAGATGTAAAGCAAACAAATCTCACCAATTTATTGTAGTTGATATGTGGTTTGTTCCTCATTCTACTTGTGTCATGAACATTTCCAATGACATATGTTATGTAATGATTTTTGGGTACTTGAACTAGATTATTTCCTCCTTTTGTCCCATCTTCACTTGTTGAGTTGTCTCTAGTAGGTTTTACTTATAGGTTGTCAGCTTTTTCCTAAGGTGAACCTTCTGCTTGGACATGTATGTGTGACATCTATGTTGGTATATGAGGTACAAATGTTTCTATAATACCATATGTTTCTATATTTTGACTCTCTTTATCAAATACAACGTTAGTAGACTTAATAACAGTTTTGGTACGAAAGTTATAAACTCGAAAAGATACTGAATTTTTACCATAACCTAGACACATTCCCTCATAACTCTTTGAATGAAACTTACCAAGATACTCATGATCATTGAGTATGTAGCACTTACACCCAAACACATGGAAATAATTATGTTCGGTGTCTTTCCTTTTCCATATTTCTTAAGGTGTTTCCTCAGTACTTCTTCGGGCATAAACTTTGTTGATGATGTGACAAGCCG
Source organism: Gynandropsis gynandra (assembly GCA_036759665.1). Taxonomy (NCBI): domain Eukaryota; kingdom Viridiplantae; phylum Streptophyta; class Magnoliopsida; order Brassicales; family Cleomaceae; genus Gynandropsis; species Gynandropsis gynandra. Next base: position 10,144,005 of record CM071874.1, read on the forward strand.
TGTTTCTGGTTTCTACCCATAATCGAGGTGCAACTTCCTTACCGTGTAGCATTGTCCTAGCCATTCCGTATAAAGTTTCATTTTTTTTGTCCACCACTCCATTTTATTGTGGGGTTTTTGGAGTATAATATTCATGTGTAATACCAATTTTGTTGCAAAAAGTTTCAAATGAATCATCCTCAAATTCGCGACCATGATCACTCCTAATCCTTTTAATTCTTCCTTTTGTATTTATCAATTTTAAGCAAAAATAATGGAAGACTTCAAAAGTTTCATCTCTTTAGAAAAGTTCTAACCCACGTTTATCTTGAAAAATCATCAACATATACGAAAACATACCTTTTTCCACTTATTCTTTTTGTTTGCATAGGTCCCATCAAATCCATGTGAAGTAATTCATGTATGTGAGTGGTCTTGATTTGTGGCATGTTCTTATGATTAATTCGAACTTGTTTACCTTATCGACACGGTTTGCAGACAACATCCTTTGTCTTTTTCATTTTGGGCATACCTCGAATCAACTCAAAATTAGACAATTTAACAATAGTTCGATAATTGGCATGTCCTAATCGTTGATGCCAAAGATGAATAGGGGATCTTATGTAACATGGTAGCACTTTACTTCTTCTGGCCAAATGTAGCAGTTGTTAGATGGTCTTTTTCCTTAAAGAATATTCTTACCATCCTCATTAGTCACAACACATTTTTCATGTAAGAAAGAGACAAGTAAACCTTGACAGACAACTGACTAATACTTATTAAATTGGCTTGAAGTCCTTGTAAAAAATGTACATTAGTTCACTTTGGTTGTCCAATGGCTATATGTCATCTTTTCCTTGTATTCTTCCTTTACGTCTGTGCTCCAAAGTTACACTTTCACCTTTGGTAATTTCTTTAAACTTAGATAACAAGTTAAAATTACATGTCATATGTCTTGAACAACCACTATCAAAATACCACATAGAATCTTTTCTCATCTTGTATCGAAATGAACCCAACATTGCAATTAAGATTAGATTTCTTTATCCAAATCTGTTTAATTGTATGTTTCCTTAATGTTGTATATCGTTCACCCTTTTTAACCTATATTTGTAGAACTTTAGGTATTGGCCAAAAAGAAAACTTACCTTGATGTTGCCAGGACTTACCTTGATGTCGTCGTGGTTGATGTTGATTCCATTCTTTTCTTGTTTTCCTTTTCCTATTGTTAAATACCCTTTGAGGTATCCAGTCCTAGTAATTCATTTGATAGCAGTTTATTTGAGTGTGACCCTTTCTCCCGCAGTAGTAACATCTTATCTTCTCTCTTTATTGATATTTAGTCTCTTATGTGCTCGAGGTGTATTCCCTGATTTATGAGGTGTTACAGTTACTGTTTCTGAGGTGTATTCCTTCATTACTCCAGTTTTCTCCTTTATAACCAAATCCATAATGGTTTGAGTCTGTTTATTCTAATTTTAGAAGATAGTCCAGCTTCTCCATTCCATTTGATAACATTTTCAAATTTTTCTTTGTTTCTTCAAGATGACTTGAGATTTGTTTTACTTTATCTTCCTTTTTATGAGTTGTTCCTTGACAACTTTTAATTGTGACTAAGTAACATCCTTCTCTTTGAGAGTCTTAATATTGAGTTGACTCATTTTACCACATTTCTCATGTACTTCTCCCATGGTCAGCTCATCATCATCACTTTATTCATTAATTTGTTCATCATCACTTGCAATGACACCGTAGAATGTTGCATAGCTATTCATCACATCATCTTCATTCTCTTCTTTCGATTTAGTTGAATCTTCTTGAGTAAGAAAAGACTCTTTTGTCTTTTCACATCATGACACTCATTCTTCATGTTTCCAAAACCTTGTACACTGAAACATTTTGCTTTCATTCAAAGATTTCAAGGTTGCTTCTCATTTTTGAATACTCGAACAATCATTTTTACGTGACCGTATCCCATAAAATCTTGACATTGAACCTTTGTTCTTCATTCTTTCTTTGGGTATGCCTTTTGTGGATTGGGGTATCCTCTCAGTCCTCTTTTCAGAAATTTGTTTAACTTCTTTTCTAGAAGGATATTTCTTCTGTAATTCCATGAATCTCTGTTTTGTTTTATTTAGCTTTAAGTGCTATTCCTTGGAAGGATTCTTTGCTAGGTGATCCTTGTTCCAACTGCAACTCCATTTCATAAGTTGACAATATTCCTATGATTTCTTTAAAGCTTGTTGTGTCGGTATTGAGTGACATGTTCATCATTGCTTTTTGTTTCGAGAACACTTAAGTAAACATTGAAAAAGTTTCTTGACAAGCTTCTTGTCTTCATAAGGTTGACCAAGAACATGTACTTCATTGGTGAAGGCATTCAATCTTCTTCTAAACTCCTTCACATTTTCATTCTCTCCCATTTCAATTTTTTCAAATTGATGTTCGGAATATCCAATCTTGTTCTCTTCACACTTGGAGTTCCTTCACGAATTATTTCAAGTGTGTCCCAAGCATCTGTTTCTGATTCGCACACTTGTATTTCTTTGAATTCGTCCATATCCACTAAGACAAAAATTGCAGCGAACGTCTTTGCATTATATGTTGAAGATCTCTTCTCGTCCGGTGTCCATTGATCGAGCGTGTTTCTCCTTTTCGTTCCCTTTGTCACTGATGACCATTGGAGGATTCCATCCATACTTCACGGCACCCGCACATCGTTGTCTATGCCATGAATGTTGGCTCTCATATTAACCTTCCAATATCCATAATTGGAGGAGTTAAGCATTTTGGGTTTCCAATATGAGTATCAACCTTGTGAACTTTCCATCTCTCCTTTAACTGGATCTCAAACGGATATGTAAGATTAATTTCTTTAATCCATTTCCAGTTGTGATACCAATTGAAAGAACTAACGAGTAGATGGACATGACCTTTTGTGAGTTCTAAAAACTCTAAAGGACTTCCAATTTAAATCAAACCGCCGGTCTTTGTCATCCTTGCTTTTCTTCGGTCCTTGCTTGTCCTCATACATTGGTCTTTGTCATCTTTTGCTCCGCATCGTAGCCTGCTCATCTTCTTCATCTGCTTCTCATCGTCGCCTAGCCTTCATCGTCCCTTGCTCGTCGTTGTAGGTTGCTCCCCTTCATTGCTTCATCATCGTCTTCCTTGCACTTTGTTTTATTATATAAGAGAATAGTGGTTTAAGGCCAAAATTTCATCTCCTAACACTTAATAAATCCTTTTGTTATTTCTTTATATCTATCTTTGCTTAACTTAGATTTTGAATTAATATATATTGTTCTTATGATTCCTATTTTGACTTCGTGTGTACCACTAGAAACTCGATTTCCATGGCGATGATGATTTTTGGTATTACAATACAAGAAAACAAGCGATTTCCAATGGCTGTTACAATGATCGATTACCAACAGATGACAAATTATAGATACCCATTAGGGATCGCTCGTTAGAAATCGAGATCCGTTGGGATTCCCAACGGAGTTACAACGGATATAATTTGTTGCAAATTTCAAACGGACTGGTAACGGATAACTCAATTGGCTGATTTGAATGAATGCCTGTTACAATGACTACAATGGATGTCGTTACCAATCTACAACAGATGCCCGTTACCAAGTTGTAACGGATGCCTGCTACCACTTTGTAATGGATATCCGTCGCCCTTCCGTTGGTACGAAAAAATGCGCGAAAATTGAATATTTGCAATGGGCATCCATTAAATTTGGCGAGAAATGGAAACGGGCATCCGTTACAAATTGGCGAGAAATTTGGATTCCAACGGATGCCCGTTACAAGTTTCAACGGGCATCCGTTGATATTTAAAAAAATAAAAAATCAAAATTTTAAAAAAATTTTAAAAGTTAAAAACAACTTTAAAAACCCTTAATTAATATAAAAAGTTGTTACAAAAAATTAAAACCTAATCCTATTATATATCATCTAAATTTATGGGGTCATGTTCATCACCGTTGTCAACAGAACCTCGAGAAGAAGGCGTTGCATCCAAATCAATTACCGGTTCTTGACGTGCGTTGTTTCCCCATCCAGCTGGTTAGCAATTCTATGACGCTATCCATGTGCTGTATATGTGCTCGAGTTTCTCGAAGTGGTGTTTTGAGATCCTCGATACCCCATTGTTGCGTGTAGCTCTCTTGGACAACGGGGGTAGCATCGTGGCGTCCTCGACGATTTCCTTTTGAAATGCACCAAGAACGTATAGACACCCCTTATACAGTCTAACCGACTACAAAATAAACAAATTTAGAGTTAGAATCATTAGAAATATTTTACGTACTAATCGAAATTTAAATAATAGTTTTTTTCTTTACCTACAAATAAATTTTATCCTTCTGTAAAGGAGTGAGCTCGTCGGGAGTTGACCCGCAAGCTTGTGATTGTTGTTTGATCTTATCCATCACAGTTTTCACGGTCCTTTCCGCTCGAGGGTCGACGAGTTCAGGTTCATCGCTCTCTTCCCCAACGACCGGTTTCTTCTTGGCATGGGTTTGCACTACCAGATAAAGAAGAGTCGGTTCTCTTCGTATTCTTTGCAACTGTTATATCACATAAATATAATTATATAAATAATGTAAAAAAATTTTAAATAATAACTAAAAGAAATTTACCAATTCTTTCTTTCTCTTCAAGAATGATTTTGATCCCGAAGTAGGGCGATGCGGACAATCTCCGGGAACCTTCTCGTCGTACCGATATGTTTTGGTCTTCTCACTCTTTGCCTTGAAATCCCAATTGTGGAAGACTTGATTGAGGACCTCGTATGTTGCCCATGTCGGTTTGTGGTTCTTGTTGTAGTAGGTGAACTTGGCGTTGTTCATCATCAAGAACATGCAGGCTTGTATGTCGCGCAACCGAGTGGTGTAGTTGCGCGTGTATCCTTCTTCCGCCATCTGTATGAGCGCTGTAAAATAAATTATAATCAATTAGTTTAGAATAAATGTAACTAATCATTTTAAATAAAAATTTATAATATTTAACATATAATTAAGGTACACCACCATCGGCAGCGTATAACTTTTGACGTAACTTGACAGGAATAATAGAGCCGTTTTTGTACCAACCCCTGGATGATGTTGTTGTTTGTATGTTTAGAACTCATCCACATCAAATCTACACATGAAAATGAAATATTTAGATAATATTTATAATTTAAAACAATATAAATTCAAAATTTGGATTCTTACCATAGCGTCCCGTCATGGCGATCAGGATCAATATCAACCATATCGTCCTCTTCATCAAATATAGGTAATGCTGATATTGCTGAAGGAGGCCAATATGATGGCGGTGGAGGCGGGGGCGGGGCTCCCGAACCCGCCAATATACCACCTGAACATAAGAATCGCCTAACCCTAATTTTGTGATTAGTGTTTAGGAATGTGATTGATGTGTGTGAGAGGAAGTGTTTGAGAGGATTTGAAGTTTAGATTTGTGTTTAAAATAAAACTATTCAACGTATACATAAAGAAATTTCAAACGGGCATACGATGGAAATACCAACGGATACCTGTTGGAAAAAACGTCAACTCAATGGACACAATTAAGTGACACGACGTTCTATTTCTCCAACGAGCATCCTTTACAATTTCCAACAGATGCCCATTGGAAATGCATGCTCCTGAGGAAACGGACGCCAAAATGACCGTACATCTCCTTGGGCAATGGGCATCCGTTACAATTTGCAGCGGATGCCCGTTGAAAAAAAATCGTAGCCTAGGTAGCCATGATTAGACTTCACAATGGGCAATGCGTTGAAAATTGTAATGGATGCCCATTAGAAAACCTGCAACGGGCATCTGTTACAAATTACCAACGGATGCCCTTTGATATTATGAAAAACTTGGAAATTTTTTCTAAGTGTCGAAGGCAATTTAGTGTTCCAACGGACGTCCGTTAGCAATATGAACGGATGCACGTTGAAAGTAGATCATATGAAGTTTTTAAAAAGTTTACACATCATTTATATATTACATTATTTTATTTACATTTCTTGTCCAGTAGATTCTTCGATTAGCAAGTCTTCCTTCGATTGTTCATTGAATTCATCGTTGTTTTCATCTTTTGCATCTTCCAGTTCAACGTCTTCATAATCGCGAATGAATTCTCTGTCTATATCAGTTCTTACCAGAATCTCCTCGCGAATATTGATGTCAATACCTCCCCATCGATTTTTTGGTATTCCACGTCCTAAATTTGGGTCGAAACACTTACATTTAAAAAGGATTACCTTCAACCAAAAGAGACCGACATATTCCACTTGTAGGATTTGGTGCAAAATTTCGTATAAGTTATCACCCTCTATTTCATTATTAAAGCAAACACCATAATTGTATGTGTTTCTATGTTTTCTATGTTCGTATGTGTGGAACGTGTAGCCGCCAGTAAACAAATTGGCCAATACATAACATTTTGTGTAGGATCATTAGCCAAATCTTTTAACCACGTTGGAAGTCTTTCATAAGAACATTTCACGTATATAACATAAAAAAACAAATGAATATTTTATTATAAACTCAATTAGTTTTAAAATATATATAAGACATGTACACGAGTATTTATGTAATCTCTCAACGACGAGCCATAATGTTAAACATTCATTTCTATGAGTTCATCTGCGTTTAGATGAGGATATGTATCAATTACTTCTTCAACAAATATCTTGTAATGAAAATACGTTAATATTGTATAATTATACATATAAATTTAACAGATTGATTTTCAATGTTTCGTGCCTTTCGAGAGGTAGTAGCTCTTGTGTGGATGTGATTATACTCTTGTGGTGTTAACTAATATTCCGCGAATTTACCTCCTGTAAGTCCAATTGGTAACATCTCAAGGACTATGCAAAACTACGGATTATATTCATACAGATAGTTCGTGTGATCATACGCTGCACGTCATTCTTTCGTCTGAATATACAACTCGAAATAAAATGCACTGAAATATGTGATTTCTTCCAACAAGTATTTTTTGACAATAGATCCTTGAACCGCTGTTTTTTTTTCTTTTTTATTTAAATGAAAGAAAAAAGTTCAAAAAGATACATCCATTTGAATTGAACTGGCCCACCGAGTATTGCCTCATCTAGTAAATATATTGGCAAATGTCCCATTACATCGAAGAATGAAGATGAATTTTTTTTCTAATGAACATAATACTTCAGAGATATTGTTTTTCATTAATTCCAAGTCATCCCTTTTTAAAATTTCTATATCTTTGAAAAATATGCTAATTCCGCATGCATTCCGTGGTAAGAGCTCAACAAATGCAATTAGAATGAGTCGCTGCATGGAAACCTGACAATCGTAACTTTTCAACGCGATCAATTGTGACTTTTCAACTCAAACCAACAATATCCACATATCGAGCAATGTTAGATGCATATCCATCTGGAAACTTAACATATTCTTTTAACCACCTTAATAATGTTGTTTTGCCCGGACCAGACAATTTGAATACTGGGATAGGTGACCTTCCATTTCTTATTTCCAACTCAGGTTGTCGGCATATTTTCTTCAAATCTTTTCTTGATTGTATATTATCCTTAGTTTTACCCGCCACATTCAAAACAATATTGATGATGTTATCGAAAAAGTTTTTTTTGATATGCATAACATCTAAATTAGGACGTAATATCAATGATTTCCAATATGGTAGTTCTCAAAAGATACTACGTTTATACTAGTTATGCCATTCACCTTGACCTTTTGGTTTATGATTCCCACGATCTCCACCGCATTCTACCGATTCTTTTAAATCACCCATGGTGTTCAATCTTTTGTAAAGGATTTGTGTTCTGGTTCTCATGCACGGTGTCTTTTTTTTACCACGTTCTTTCGAAAATATGTTTTATCTTTCCGGAAAGCATGTCCACAAGCAAAAATCTTCTATTATAAACCAACATGGTTTCTTACCATGTGCTAATCTCCCGTGCGTGCTCCATCCAGATAACGTTCCATATGTATGAAAGTCGCTAATTGTCCACAACAAAACCGCTTTCAATGTAAAATTTTGCCTCGTACTAACGTCATAAGCAAGAATTCTTTCGTTCCAAAAATATCTTAATTCATGAATTGAGGGCTGCAAAAAGACATCAAAACTTTTCTTCGGATGTTTTGGTCCTAGAATCAGCAACGTCAGAAATATTACCCTTATTTTCAAACACATATCGGGAGGCAAATTATACGGAGACAAAATCACCAGCCACAGAGAATATTGACTTCCAAATTGTCTACATGGACTAAAACCGTCGGTGCACAGGCAAAGATAAACATTTCTCTTTTCATACGCGAACTCATGAGATATTTATTTGAAATCTTTCCAAGCCTTACCATCCGATGGATGTTGCATTATCCCTTCACTCGTCAGTGTTCTGCGTGCCATCTCATTTTCGCAACGGTTTTTTTCGATTCAAATATCGTATTCAAACAGTTTGCTACAGGCATATATATCTTTTTTTGTATGTTACATATTAACGTGAAGATTATTTTTGCCGAAATCTGCTTGCACCGCAAAACATGCATTCCGACAAGTCATTGTCATTTCTCTAAAACAACATGCAACTGTTTCTACAAACATCAATTCTCTCATGTGTTATCCTTAAATCTTTTGAAATATTTTTTGTTTCGTATTATTTCTCGGGAGCTTGATTATTTTCCGGTAAAAATTCACGCATGGTTTTGAAAAATGAATCCATGCAATTTTTAGCAACATTGTAATATGTTTTTCTCATCAATCTTGAAGATAAAGATAAGCGGGACTGACCTTCACGACAACCTTCATATATGGGTTGTTTTCCCGAATCCAATAGGTTGAAAATTGGCATGCATCGATGTTCGACATCTCTTCATGCGATTGTTCATGAACAACTCATGGATTGGTCGTTGATGCTTCATGAATAACTTCTTCATTTCTTTCTACTTGTGCTTCTTGCACTATATCTCTAACGCCACAATTTTCGCCGTGAAATAACCAAATTTTGTAATTCTCAATGAAAGCCCACTTGTAAAGATGTTTGCAAACAATTTCTTGACATCGATACTTCATGTTTTTGCATCTTTTGCATGTACATAACATTTTCCCGCGTTCTTAACAAAAAAGTGCATCGATTCAGAACTCATGAGATGCTCCAAGCCGTGTAAGAATTATTGCATAATCTCTTCGGTTATATGATCTTTTCTTCTATACATCCACTCTCTCTCTCTCTCTATATATCTCTATTTGAAAAAGACGACACCTTCGTGTTACAACGGAAGAGATTCGTTGACCATCCATTGATAGTTGCAACGGATTGTAACGGATGGCGGCCCATTGGATGTTCTCGAGTATCCGTTGTAATCCGTTGGTATTTTTCATCAGCGGACGGATCCGTTGCTCCGTCTGTTGCAAATTGGGTGTTTTTTTGTATTGTTAGAAGTTCAGTTTTATGCCCATTAATTGGCATTTATATTGAGCTTTTGTAAGAGCACATGTTTTTTTTTTCATTTCAGGTGTCTTTGCTCGGTAGGTTACATCACCGAAACCTTGTTAATTTGGTAGGGCATTGTGTTGATAAAGGGCAAAGCATGCTTATACACAAATTCCTGGGCAATAGGAGTTTGTAGAATGGTGTGCATAGTAAGTCCTAAAATATCGTCGCTGGTGTTAGCTTAGGCTAAATGTTATATATATATATATGTGTGTATGTATATGATGGGTCATTGGAAGATGAAATCGTTATAAAATGTAATCCCGTGAACTATTAGATTCTAGAGCAAAGATATGTATTCCGAGATGTTGATTCATCAAATTGATAGCTATAGATTGCTTAGTTAAAGCCTAAAGACATGCGAAGAAACACAAATCTGGGGGAGAGTGGCTTCAGATTATTATAGACATCTCACACGACATTGAATATCTCCATGAATGAGTAATTAAGTTCACATGTTAACAAAACTCTCATCCACACCATAATTAGTTGAAGTTCTTATTCGTAATCAAGATTGGATTTGAAAAGTTTATGGGGAACAAACATTCGAATTGTCATCAAAAGGTTTTGAGAAATTTGAATGTTGTATGATATTCTCATATGTTTTTACGTATTTATGAGTATTTTTTTACTTTTAATGGGAGTAAGATAAAACATACACTTGGTATGCTATTAGGACTTAAATCCTACTATTCTCTCTGATGTGCGTGAAACACGAGTTATATATTTTCCTAGACCACTTCACTGGAAGTATACGGATCGTGTAGTACCAGGGTCGATCTCTAGGGACTAAAGCAGCCAAAAACTAAGAATAAAACTAAACTAAGACGTATGGAAGAAGATAGAGATATGGTCCTAAATACCTATGAACTAAACTAAGTGGTGACAACAATACTAGGTTGGGGTAAACTCGGATATGACGAACATGGAATCCTAGGTTGGGGTAAACTCAAATGGAATCCTTGAGCAAGCTTGTGAAGATCCTTGAAAATTCCATTGCACAACAAGCGGCCTCATCCTCTCAAAATCCCGTAATGCTGCACGGAACGCCCGATCTAAACCCAAGAGAGTACGTGAACGTTATTACGTTGGGTAGAGAGGATGTGATTGAGACCCATCCTCCCATGAGCAAGAGAGAGTTGCTGAAATTTCGGTGTACAAAGGAAATGGAAAAATCCTTGCATGTTTCTCGTCCCGTTTGCTCCGTTATAATCTCTGAAGCTCGTACTTTGTCCTATGTATGTTCTTTAGCTTCAAAACAAACGAAATACGCATAAAAACCTATAAGAACATGAAAGCAGAAAAACAAGTAAAATGGATAAAAAATCACACGTAAACACCGCAACTATCATCATAAACATATCTAAAACCATCCGAGAATCGTGTACAAAAACGAGATGATCAAAATCCCTAGACTTGAATGTTTGCTTGTCCCTAAGCCAACGTAAACGTGAAACACTTGGGAGATATAAAAGTCGAATTTCCCTTTCTCCCTAGAAACACCGCTAATGTAAACCTAATCGATCATCAAACAAGTTTAAGCAAATTTTAGCCTAAGAACTTTCAGTCTTCATCTTAGGTTCACCATGGCTACCTAGAAGAAAGTAGATCAAAGACAAGCTGAGTGAGAAATCACAACTCTCTCTACCAAACAAGACTTGAAACAAATGCTAATCACATAATCAAATAGGATACTTGTTTTATTCTTGAGTTTTTTTGTTCTTTCATTCCATTTTTTTCTTTCTTTCTTTATTCTTCTTTTACTGATTTTTTGAACACACTAGACTTCTAGGACGTCAATTTGAAGGGATTCAACTATGGACTAGGGATATCAGATTTGTAATGGATGTGCGAATTATGCGTTAATACTTAGATTTATCGAACTTTTCTTGATATTCGGTTTTACAATAAACATCGTAAACGTTCATACTAGTGCTGCCCGCTCAGTAACTTAGGAATTTGAGTTTTTCTGGAAGGTTAAAATATGAATCCGGAACTGTTGATTGTAGATTAAGTTTGATTAATGAGAGTCTGACCGGTCGGTTAATCGACTTAGGAATTAGGATTGCGCGCTTAACGCTACCGTAGTCACGAGTTAATCGCTACTGAAAGGTAGGATTGCACGTAATTATTGTTAGGAAGTTTAGGTTCGGCATAATCATTCCTCATCTTAGATCATGAATTCCCCGTTGTCAAGATAGTTCGATAGGTTTATGATCCCTTGTTGTTACATCCTTGCAATACCCAGTATCCCGAAACCCGTAGTGTTCTGAATTGTCAAGTCTTCTGCATCTTTCCATCGTTGTCACCATTTATCTTAGAGTTTTAGAGATTTACATCATGTCATCATCTATTTCATCCCATCTTAGTTTAGTTATATTCGTAGAATAGGCTGCATTAGTCCCCAAAGTTCGACCCTGGTACTACACGAACCGTATACTTGCGTAGAGTGGTCTAGGAAATATTAAAGCTCTGATTTCCGCACATCAGTAGCCAATTCGTTCACTAAAGGTGAAGACATAGCTACATGTGAGGAGACTAAAGAAGTAGTTTGTATCTAGAATTTTATAGATAAACTTGGTGTGGTACCTTTAGTAAAGAAAGCCATTATTTTATCGTGTAATAACACCATGTTCTGCAAAAGTACCATCTTATTCGGAAATCATTGAGCCTGTGGACATTCAAATCCAGGAAGTAGATAGAAAGTAAAATACAACAGATTCGTTCATGAAGGCGCTTGGTGTAGGGTTGAATTCAATTTTGCGAAAACGTTTTTTAATCAACCCGAATAACGATCTAGTCATGTTCGGATTAGTTTTCACGGATATTCAACGATAAAAAATTTACAGAAACAATTTCGTAATACCTGTCGTTGAACGTGGTACTGTCGGATGCGAGGCTTGATGGTACAAGCCCTCTACGCGTATCCACGCCGAGATCGAGATTTGCCTTCAACGTTTGGTGCGGAATTTCCGATGAACGAAACTGTTTCGTTCTTTGTTTTTCTGTTTGACGGCTACTAGGGTTTTTGTTTTGTGATTGTGTAATATATTAACGAAAACCTAATTTTCATTTCTTATATAATTATTAACTTTTAATAATTACACTTTTAATTCAAGACTATTCAAATATTACATAATAGGCATATTACTTTCAATCTCCCACTTGCCTTTACGTAATATTTCAAACAGTCAAAGTATATGTATCTCCATACACATACTTGCCTGTACATCTGATGTATTAACCCCAAAAGAAAATCAAGTACAATTATATTCTTCGGTGCTAGCGGATGAATATAATTGTATTCCACACTGATTTTCTAACAATCACAAATAGATACCGAGACACTCGTATGCATGTGACCTCGTAGGTTCATCACTAAACCGGTAACCAATTAGTCTCCATTAATTAACTAATCGAGGTTGGCGTCTAGCAACACTCCCCAACGACCGGATAGCGTGAAGTAACATCCTTACTCATTTGAGTAACAATTTTACCCAAAACGAACCATGGTGAAGTTGATGTTAGTATTTCCTTCCATCTTTACAGCTCCGGATGCATCCTAGGCATGGTCATAACTGTCAGCCTTACGGATCATCAACTATGTCTCATGTCAATCACAACTGACTGATGAATGAACCTAAGAAACACCTTTCTTCATTCATTCAATGTACTCTGGCCAGAGATTCGTACAGTCATTGTGATTACTGACAACATAGATTCCTATTGACAGTTCAATGGTAATGTAACCATTAGGAATTCTCCCTTAGGGTTAGTTCAATGATCACATCTCTATGTGCATCATCCATACATGTGATTTAGTAAAAGAGATCTACTAATTTCTATCAAATAGAAACCATCACATCCATGTTGATCTATCCGGATTACTAATATCCAATTAGTTATCCTATGATCAAGAACGATTTAGATTAAGTTCTACCAAAACATGACTCTCTTTATCATGATCTCTATCATGATGACAAGTTTCTAAACTTAATCATGGACTCTATCATACTAGCTATGAAAATATATACACATATATATTTATAATTATCATTAAATGATAAAATAATACCATTTTATTTATTTATAATTGTTCAAAATACAAGACATAAAATAGTCCTTAATAGTTACAACAGTTGCACTATTCCTAGAACTAATTCCAGCATGCCATGTCTTTCAATCCAATCTTCAACTTGTGCTTGTCAAACTCATTTGAACCAAGCGCCTTTGTGAGCGGATCTGCTGCATTCTCTTTTCCTTCTACCTTCTGGATTTGAACGTCCCCACGCTCAACGATTTCCCTTATTAGATGGTACTTCCGCAGAACATGCTTTGATCTTTTATGAGATCTTGGTTCCTTTGCCTGGGCTATTGCCTCGGTATTATCACATAATAAAGGAACTGGTTTCTTTATTGAAGGCACCACACCAAGTTCAGTTATGAACTTTCTCATCCAAACCGCTTCCTTAGAAGCTTCGCAAGCCGCTATGCATTCCGCTTCAGTAACCGAATCAGCTACAGTAGCTTGTTTAGAACTTTTCCAACACACTGCACCCCCATTGAGACAAAAGACATACCCCGATGTCGATCTGCTATCGTCCTTATCGGACATAAAGCTGCCATTCGTGAACCCTTCTAACTCTAAGTTAGAATCTCCATAAACGAGGAATTGGTCTCTAGTTCTTCTAGAGTACTTGAGAATGGTTTTCACCAATTTCCAATGTTCCTCACTGGGATCTGCCTGATACCGACTTGCTACACTTAGCGCGAAGGCTACATCAGGCCTCGTACATGTCATGGAATACATGATGGCTCCGACTGCGCTAGCATATGGTATCCTACTCATGCGTTCTCTCTCCTCTTGTGTCTGAGGACAATCCTCTTTGGAGAGAGTAATTCCAGTGCCTATCGGTAGACAGTCTCTCTTGGAATTTTCCATGTTATACCTCTTCATGATGGTATCACTGTACTGCGACTGCGATAGTCCAAGCAATCTCCTTGATCTATCTCTATAGATCTTTATTCCCAGAATATAGGTTGCTTCTCCCAGATCTTTCATGGAGAACTGTTCGGATAACCAGAACTTCGTCTCTTGCAACGCCGGAATGTCATTTCCTATAAGCAATATGTCATGGACATAAAGCACAAGGAAGACAACCGCGCTCCCACTAAACTTCTTGTACACACAAGGCTCTTCTTCGCATCTAACAAAGTTGAACTCTTCAACTGCCTTGTTAAAGCGAATGTTCCAGGTTCGAGAAGCTTGCTTGAGTCCATAAATGGACCTCTGAAGCTTGCATACCATATGACTTTGAGTTGGCGACGTGAAACCCTCAGGTTGAGTCATGAAGACTTCTTCCTGGAGCTCTCCGTTAAGGAAAGCTGTTTTCACGTCCATCTGCCAAATCTCATAGTCATGGAATGCCGCTATCGCAAGCAGAATCCGAATAGATTTGAGCATTGCCACAGGGGAGAACGTTTCTTCATAGTCAATCCCTTCTCGTTGACTATACCCCTTGGCAACTAGACGAGCTTTATAGGTCTCTACCTGCCCGTCCGCTCCAATCTTCCTTTTGTAAACCCATTTACAACCTATCGGTCTGAAAGCCTGTGAAGAATCAACCAAAGTCCATACTTTGTTGATCTTCATAGATTCCATCTCGGATTCCATGGCTTTCCACTATTTCTCAGAATCAGGGTCTTGTATAGGCTCTTGGAAAGTCAAAGGGTCGTCATCTCTATGACCGACCACATCCTCTTGCACCATCAGATTAAGTCTGTCAGGTGCACGTCGAGAACGTGTTGACCTTCCCAAAGAAGCCTCTGTAGCAGGTTCAACCTGCACTGGCATATCTTGTTGGGCTTGTTCCTGTACAGGTTCCTGAACCGGTTCCTAAATTTGTTCCTGAACGGGCACTGTCACTTCAACATTTGAAGATGAAGCGCTGGAGCCTAACATTATATCCCTCAGCCAAGAACGCTCATTTGACATCTCATGTCCATGAGCTTGTATTGGCTCATCGGGTTCTTGAATCTCGTCAAGAACTACTTCCCCACCATGAATTCCTTCATCAAGGAATTCCCTTTCAAGAAAGGTTGTCGTTCTGGCCACAAACACTTTGTGTTCAGACGGGTGGTAGAAATAATATCCCATAGTTTCCTTAGGATAACCTATGAACCTACATCTGTCAGACCTAGCATCAAGCTTGTGTGGCTGAAGTCTCTTAACGAAGGCCGGACAACCCCCAAACCTTGATGTGTCTCAGGTTTGGCTTACGTCCTTTCCATATCTAATATGATGTCTTCGAGACTGCTTTAGTGGGAACTTTGTTTAGCAGATAGGCAGCTGTTTCTAAAGTATAGCCCCATAAATTCATTGGGCCCATGGGGCTTTTTCTTGGGCTTTTTGTTACCCTTGCCCTTCTTGGAAGAAGAGCCGGCCATCATCACGACACTATGTCCCTTAGACGTCTCAGACACTGACTGACTCTCATAGTCAATCAGTTGGTTCAGCATCTCATGCAGATCCATGTCCATCTTGTTCATGTTAAAGTTAACAATGAACAATGAGAACGTCTCAGATAACGACTGCAAGATCAAATCTTGAGACAACTCTTTACCCAGTCTGCACCCCAGCTTCACAAGCTGTTCGATAAGACCGATCATCTTTCGAACATGAGGTCCCACCAGAGAGTTCACAGTCAGTCTAGACTTGAACAGAGCCTTCGACAATTGATATCTTGCTGTTCTGCTCTATGCACCGTACATCTTCTTAAGATGTGCAATGGTAGCGCTAGGATCCATATCCTCATGCTGGCGCTGGAGTTCTGAACTCATTGAGGCTAGGATGATACACTTTGCAGTGTCAAGGTCATCCTTTTGCTTTATCCAAGCGAGCAAGCCATCCTCATCGTCATCAACAGGAAATTCCTTGATAGGATTCTCGATCGCATCGAGTAGCTTCTCCTACTTGAGGATGATTTTGAGGTTGCGGTACCAATCATTGAAATTTTCCCCAACATTTTTGTGGACATCGAGAATGGCACGTAGGGAAATTGAAGACATTCTTCGAGAAATCTAGAAGGAAAAATTGCAGCATTTATTTGAACAATTATTTAATCAAATAGATATGGACTTTTTCATCTAAATGATTATTTTACTGATTAATTCTACAATAGTATTCAGAAATCGTATTTCTTTCAATAATATTTCCTGAACTAATCATGCATAAGCCCCCTGGTAGTCAGGTCGTTTCTTAAGCATATTAAACAGGTTGATTTTAATATGGCTCTATATCACATAGTCACCTGGTAGTCAGGTCGTTCCTATTGATATAGTTGAGTTCATCCTTCTTCTCATGGTTGGATATCAATTAAGTTTATGTCCCCCGGATGGTTCAGGCACTTACAAAAACTAATTGATCCCTCCCACTAGACATCTGATGTATGAATCAAATTATTGAACTACATGCCTCCTGGTAGTCAGGCCGTACCATGTAAACAAGAACCTATTCAAAACATCTACGATGAAGGAAAAGCCTAACGATAAACAATTTATCCTTTTAGAACTCAATTATTAATTAAAATTCTCAATTTTAATATGGCTCTATATCACATAGTCACCTGGTAGTCAGGTCGTTCCTATCGATATAGACGAGTTTTATCATTCACCTCATGGTCGGATATCAATTAAGTTTATGTCCCCCGGGTAGTCCAGGCGCTCAATTAAGTTTATGTCCCCCGGCTAGTCCAGGCGCTTACAAAAACTAATTGATTCCTCCCACTAGACATCTGATGTCATAGACGTATGAATCGAATTCTTGAACTACATGCCTCCTGGTAGTCAGGCCGTACCATGTAAACGAGAATCTGTTCAAACGTCTATGATGAAAGAAAAGCCTAATGATAAACAATTTTATCTTTTAAGAACTTAATTATTAATTAATTAAAATTCTTAATTTTAATATGACTCAATATCACATAGTCACCTGGTATTCAGGTCGTTCCTATCGATATATACTAGTTTTATCCTCCAGCTCATGGTCGGATATCAATTAAGTTTATGTCCCCCGGGTAGTCCAAGTGTTTACAAAAATTAATTGATTCCTCCCACTCCACATCTGATGTCATAGACGTATGAATCGAATTCTCGAACTACATACCTCCTGGTAGTCAGGCCGTACCATGTAAACGAGAATTTATTCAAAAACGTCTACGGTGAAGGAAAAAGAACTTAACGATAAACAATTTATCGTTTAATAACTCAATTATTAATCCTTTAAAATTAAAATTCATTTAATCTTAATCTTAATTTTTTAAATTTTTTTTTTAAATTAGGGTTAGGGTAGGGTTAGGGAAAGGGGATTAGGGTTAGGGTTAGGAAACCCTAATTTTCCTTAAAGCCGCCGCCCCTTTAACCCTGTTGCACCGCCACCGCTCTGAAGCCGCCGGAGGGAAACCCGGTCGGACTGGAGAGCCGCCGGTCGCGGCGCCTTCGAAACTCCGGTCCGACGGCCGTGAGACGACGGCGTCGCGAGCCCAAAAACCGACAACCAATGCTTCGAAAAATTTTCGAAGCCGCTGCCCCGTCCGCCCTCCCCTCTGCCGTCGACCGACAACGCTCGTGCGGCCGACTAGGGCTCGGCCGCCGCCTAGTACATCTCTCACGCGTTCGTGAAATTTCTGGTGCGCGCGCACGATTTTCACAATTTTTTCGATCCAATTTTCATAAAATTTCGGAAAAAACTAATCCTAAACATGCAGCCAGACGCTCTGATACCATTGTAGGGTTGAATTCAATTTTGCGAAAACGTTTTTTAATCAACCGGAATAACGATCTAGTCATGTTCGGATTAGTTTTTCACGGATATTCAACGATAAACAATTTACAGAAACAATTTCGTAATACCTGTCGTTGAACGTGTTACTGTCGGATGCGAGGCTTGATGGTATAAGCCCGCTATGCGTATCCACGCCGAGATCGGGATCTGCCTTCAACGTTTGGTGCGGAATTTTCGATGAACGAAACTGTTTCGTTCTTCGTTTTTCTATTTGACGGCTACTAGGGTTTTTGTTGTGTGTTTGTGTAATATATTAACGAAAACCTAATTTTCGTTTCTTAAATAATTATTAACTTTTAATAATTACACTTTTAACCCAAGACTATTCAAATATTACATAATAGACATATTACTAAATCACATGTGTTGGTGATTCACATAGAGATGTGATCACTTAACTAACTTAAAAGGAGAATTCTTAATTGTTAAATTACCAATAATATATCAATAACATTTCTACAGAGGATTGGAATGTTAGTTCTTTCCTTACTCTTGAGATCAACATAGTAACTGGCATTCTATTTATTATTCTTTGATTCTTGACGACTAGTATTTTCCTTTACTAGCTGGATATATTTTAGTAGTAATTTGATGCTTACGTAGTTAATTAATAATCAAGATGACATCCATAAACTCTTGGTATGAATTCGAGCTCTATGTTTCTAGCTATCGTAATAACATGAACAAATCCTCCACCGGGGTTACATGAATAAATGAAGTGTTTCAATCTTTGCTTCGTGATGAACCTATGAGTTCACACACGCACACACGAATGTTTCATTCTTTGCTTATGATTGAAAGACAATCATTGCAGAATGCGATAACATTCGTTTGTTAGCACGGACGAATATTATCGTACATAAATTTATATTTGAGGGTTGTACATCAGATGTACTGATAGATATGTGTATGGAAAAACATATCGTAGACTCTTTGAGATATTGCATTAAGGCAAATGGGAGACTGAAAGTATAGCGCGAAAAATGTAATATTAAATAGTCATGGGGTTATGTTTTTAAATACAAAAAAGTTTAGTATTATGAAAGGAAAACATGAAACAATTTTCTAATGACAATTTGTTTTTTCCTCAAACAAAACTCTATCCCAAAAAATTGATGAAGCACAAAGAAAGAGCCATTTTCATTCGTGATTAAATTCGCATCAAAAGTTGAAAGCAAATACATATCTCGGTGTGGATATTCTAAAAGCTTTGTACGTTTGGAGCTTACATCATACACTCATCTACATTCCTTAAAACAGGTAACTCCAAGAATCATTATTTATGTTTTCGTGAAACCTCGTACGATCCTTTCCTGAAATATTACTAGATCTATATTCGGATTGCGAAAAATGCTTCCGCTACCCCGTTAGCAACCCAACATTCAATGTGTCAGAAACTTTGTAACATCATTCTATACACATCATTCGACATGATCTTTGCAATTTGCGTCTCTCTAGATCTTGATGTATATTTGAAAAGCATGTAATTTTCACGACTTTAGACAATAGAATGGATAAAAAAGTTAACAATGCCATTGTTCTATCATTTTTAATTTTATAAGCTCCTTCAACAAGACACATATTTTATCTTACTCAAGCGCCTTTATAGACAAAAATGGTAAAGCGACTTTCGTAGCTTATGCTTAGATGTAGCGAAACATATGAGAAGATAAAATGAAATTTTTCTTCTCAGAGAACCAGGATCTTGTTATGTCTAGAGAGTTGCAGCTTTTTACGACAACAAGGAGAGAAAAATTTTGGATCAGATGGTGAGGGTCAGAGACGCAACTAAATATATCTAGATAAAAAGCGAGGAGCATTCATCTTGTCCCACATTTAATAAATATGTCATGGTACATGTATCATTATTCCTTTTCACATATCGAGGTAGCTCAAACTTATAAATTTACTTTTTTTAACAATTTTTAGAAATAAAGCAATCATATAATAAAAGTAATTAACCATGTTGTCATTTACGACTTTTTAATTAAATTCTAACCTTGTAACCTTGATGCAATGTTTTAATGTTCAATGGTAATAAAGTGTTGAACTATTCAACTACTATCGATGATTAATAGTTGATAATCATATCAACGGAAAAAGGTTGTTGGAGAACGATTAGATTGATATCATAGTTGATATCCTTTAAAACATTTCGGTAGTTTCATATAGATGAGACTTATCAATGACATTTATGTTGACATATACCATTGAAATTGTCGAGATATTATCAAATGTATATCTATTGAAAGACCGCCGAAACTATCAAGAATATTATCATTGGTAAACATTGAAAACCCGTTTAAACTATAACATATTATCAACAGTTGTTTGTTAAGAAAAGCATGTAGTTTTCAACGAATTTACTTTCATGATAGTGCAAGCAAATTATTTCAAATATAAAAATTATATTGAAGGTTTGACGGTTTGAAATTGTTGTGTTATTTTTTCAACTTTATTTTTTATGGTTCAATCTTTTAAAAAATGAAGAAACTTGTTTTAGTCACACTATTTTACTATAATTAATTACTTGTTTAACCCGCACGACGCGCGAACTTTTATTAATTATTATTTTAGTGTAAATGTTTATATAATATAGTTATACGAATGATAAAATCGATTCAAAATAAATTTTTAATTGATATAAATAAAAGCAAAAAACAACCATGATATCACTATGATTAAGTTAAATAATAAGATTCAATAAATAATATTCATTGGTATAACTTTTTCATGAAATGTGCTAATTGAAGTATGATTAATATGGAGTATGAATTTCAATATGTTTTAAGTCTTGATTGTAATGATAATTTACTTGATAAAGTTTACATACAACTCATATTATCTTTACATTCCAACAATCGTTCTTAAATGTAGCTATATCCATAATTTAGAGAGATTGACTGTAAAACATAGTTATACATATTACAAATATAATTTGATATATTCTCACAATATACAGTCTCTATTGACAAAGACAAATCGAAATTTCCTTTATCCTCATTATTTTAACCCAATTTTACGAATATGTTCTATACACATTTTTCGATGTACATATTCACATTGATAGATGCTTTGTTAAGGCAAAAAAATATCAAATTATTTATCTTCATTGCTTCATTTATACACCTCTTTGGTGTCTATCATCAACATGTGAATCTTGATAATGACTTTTTTGTGCTACTATCATGTCTCTCGAAGCCATCTCGCTGACAAATCTGAAATATATGTCTCCCATTCGCCAATCTCTTGAAGCTCTATTTTGGGTTTGTGTAGATCTTTACAAAACTACATGAACTCATAAAATGAATAAATTTTGTGCTCAATCAATATATATTTCCAAGAACTCTACTACAATCGGATCCTTCAGTGGGAAACATTATTCACCATGTAAGAGAATTATAACAAAAAATGCAAATTTATTATCTTTTATGCCTCCATTGTGTAATTATCAAATATAAGGAATAATATGTTGGAAGAATAATATGGTGATTGAGATCAAAGTTTGGGAATAAAGGAAACAACTTTCAAAATGAGTGTTAGAAATTTTGAATATACTTTCTATGATTTAAAGCTAAAAAGCAAATATGCATTTCATAATTATATATGATTTGAGGTTCATTTGTTTGGAAATTCAACTAAAGTTCAAAATTTACATTCATTTACATTGCATAATTCGATTATTAAAATTATATAAAAATATAAAATTGATGTACCGGTTCAACATGCATCTACTTATAAATTACAACCGGAGACCAAAGGAAAAAAATCAAGTATACAAAAACATAAAACTACTCGATTCTTACGTTGTCAGTGTTGATAGAGGTAAATCATGTTAACTAAATGGAGTCTATTTCAAGTTTATAAGAGACCTCATTACCCCTACACTAATCACGTCAACTTTTTGTTGACTGTTGAAGCCTTGCTCCAACATCATGTCTAGATAGCAACTATATAAAATACATGGTTGGACACGCCTTCTACTCCTTACCTTTTACCTATCAAATTGAAGCTCGACGATCATGGAATTACCATCATTCTTAAGTTTGCTAAGCTAAACGGACATTGTTTCGCTTTCCTGATCTTGCTGTAAAAAAACTTGTCGAATTAGCTTCCAATGAGTATAATCATTTTGATCATTGAACGTCTTTATTAATTAAAATACATAAATTGACTTCCATGCTTAATTGGTATCAATGTGAGAGATTATAATTATGAGTCTAATATACCTATAATTATTTGAAAAACAATCAATAGACTCAAAAATGATAACAAATATTAATTGGTTGTACATATAGTCGATTTTTTACTATGTGAAAGGTTATAATGTAATACATATAAAAAGTACTAAATTGTAAAAAGAAACGAATACCATATATCTAATATTATTTAAAAACTCAATATATTAAAAATAGAATAAAACTTTTGGACGATATTTAAAAATTCATTGTGTAGATAAATATCTCACTTTTATCATAACATTAAACAGCACTATAATTATTGTATTGTAATTATAAATCACATAATGTAATTGTACGTTACATACCATTTAAATTTTTGTTAAAAATAAATACACTCACACATCTTTACTTAGGTGGCACATTTTTTAATAATAAATATCATTTTTGAAAAATGAAACGATTTTAATTCTAATTCTATATAATTATTTAGTAACCGATGTAGTCAATCTAAAGTACTAAAATACCTAAACTAACACTTCTCCAAGAATACGGTCCGTGTAGTACCAGGGACAAACACTAGAGAACCGATGCAACTATAGAGTTATTCAACTAATAAATAGGACGTGTAATAAATCAATAAGTTCGAATGCAATTTAAAGACTAAACTAACTTATCAATATAAATTCAATAAGATAAAGTACACAGGTTTCGAGAGATGCACGATAATGCAATAAAGTTTTAACAAAGATCATGGTCATATATATTATCACGAATTCAGGGAATTCAAGCTCTACCATATGGAATAACTCTTCCAATGATCAATCTTCCAATTGCGTAATCTCACTCACTAAATGCATTAAGATCGCTATTCTAATTCCAGAGTTCAATTGACCGACTAATCAAGGTTCGAAATCTATTAAGAACCAAAATTATGGCTAGGTTTCAAAATCTAATTCATCTTCTCATGCAATCAAACTTTTATAATCATTCATTCAAGTTTACAACAAGAACAAAAGCATTTAGAAAAGTCAATCAATCCGAAAACGATCAAATATTATAACCACGCATTAAATACAAGATTTGATTATATATCGATAAAACTCTAACCTATGGCAATGAAACTACTCGCAAATGGATTTAGAAAACAAAACACAAATCAAATCTATTCTAAATATAGGTATACAACAAGATTCCTCCCTATTCTAATATAGTAGTCTACAATATCTCCTCCGTGTTTCGAGTTCGTCGCCCCGTCTCTAGCTTCTCGGTCTTCTGCTCTCTTTGATGTGCGAAGACTCAAGTAATAAATTACCTAGATCTAACGCTTCCGCAAGAATACGGATCGTGTAGCAACTAGGGTCGAACACATGGAATTGATGCAACCTTAAAGCTATTAGACTAATGAATAAGACGTGTGAAATCAAATAGTGGATGGAATGCAAATGCAAACTAAACTAAACTAATGATAGGAATGACTCAAAGACTAACCACCATAGGTATCGAGAGTTGCACAACGATGTAACGAAGTTCTAACAAGATCATTGGTCTTAGATACTATCACGAGTTCAGGGAATTCAAGCTCTCCTATAGGAACTGACTGGCGTAGACTTGTCCACTATCTAGCATGCATATACCAATATATCTATTGCACATCTTACATACATAGACGCATTACGACCGATATCCTAATCCGTAGTTCCAATCGATTGACCTGGCGTAGATTCTAAACCGATTAAACCCTAAATCATGGCTAAGTTCCAAAGTCTAATGCCCTGGCGTAGATTTATTAGACTTCTATATCATCAATCAAGTGGCATACAAGTATTGAAGCATTAAGATCAACCAATCAATCTGAAAACATGATCAAATACCAAATTCATTCATATCGAGTGGCGTACAAGTATGAAAGCATTAAGATCCACCATTCATTAAGCACAAGACTTCATTACATATTGGCAATACTCTCTAACATATGGCAATAGATCTACTTGGACATGAACTCAGGAAACGAAACACAAAAGAAATCTAAATTCAACATAGAAAGAGAATAAGAATGCTCCCTATTCATCAACCGATGTCTTCAATAGATCCTCCATGCTTCGGATCCCTCGTTCTATCCTTCTCGATCTCTCCAAGTGTCTTCTATGTCTCTGAATCGTCCCCCCTTTCATCTGGTTCGAAAACTCCCTTATTTAGATCTGATCTCTCCTAGTTTGGACGTTCTAAATCTTAGGAGTTAGTTGAGATAAACAAGGGCCCGAGCGGGAACAGCTTCTACCCGCTCGTGCAGGCCTTGAGCCCGACCTTGTACACCCACTTTAGCCCGAGCGGGCACCTATGCCCGAGTGTGTTCCTCTTCAGCCCGAGTCGTGTAAAGCTACGGTGATGTGCGTTAAACTCAAGTTCCGCAAGAATACGGATCGTATAGTAACTAGGGTCGAACACAAGGAATTGATGCGGCTTCTAAGTTACTAAACTAATAGATAAGACGTATAAATTGGATGAAGATGGAATTGCGAATGAAATAAACTAAACTAATTGATGAGATAAACTTATGACTAAGCACCATGGGTATCGAGAGTTTGCATAACGATGTAACGAAGTTCTAAAAGGATAATTGATCTTAGGTACTATCATGAGTTCAGGGAATTCAAGCTCTCCTATAGGAACTGACTGGCGTAGACTTGTCCACTATCTAGCATGCATATACCAATATATCTATTGCGCATCTTACAT
>CM071874.1:10172199-10187736 GCA_036759665.1 Gynandropsis gynandra
GATTCCTCTTTCTTTTCATTATCAAGTAGCTCGTTTGGTACCTTGTATGAATCTTCTCCAGCTGCTAAGAGATTCATATCTAGGGAATCCGTATTCTGAAATTCGTCACAAACTTCCTCGGCTAAACTCTCAAAGATGTCTTCGGGGAACACAAAATCGATGACGCATGGTTGCTCAAGTGTGTCCACCAAGCTGAACTCTTCTTCCATCTCGGGTTTTATCATATGCTTATCAATGTCCATAGCATTATCCTCTCCCATGTTAGATTCATCTCCTTTTTCACTTATTGAGGGATTTGGCTGATCTACTTTCTTTGTGCGTTGACGCTGCGGGAATGGCAAAGGAGGTGGTCTCGGTTCCGGTTTTACATACTTTGGCTCCTCTTCCTCCTCAAGCTTCTCCTTAAGCTCATTGACATCCAATTCCGCTACTGTGATAGATGCTTCACCCCTTTCAAATATTGCAGTAGGCTGATCCACCGTCAAATAATCCCTTGGACAAATTTCGTTGACATGCTCACGAAGATCCGTTTCTAAACTTCCCGTTAGACCCTCTTGTGGTTCAGAGGAACTTGCAGCGAGTTGTGCAGCTTGATTGTCCAAGATCTCTAGGTGCAATTTTGCCAAGAAATCGCCGTAGGTTTGCATTGTCGCCTCTTGTTGTGGAAGGGGATGCTCACATGGCTGGTAATTCTGGGTTTGGGGTTCCGTCCATTGCTGAAAGTTCCCCAATTGATGTTGTGCATTGAGCATACTATCGGTATTCCTATACGGGAAATTTGCGTGATCGCTCCATCCATAATTGTATGTATTCCCGAAAGGCTGATTGTAACTCTCGTAGATCTCTTCTTCATACCCCCATACTTCTTGCTCCCATGATTGCTCCGAGTAATGTGGACGGTATGAGTTAGATAGCATATGATGAAGTTCGTCAATCTGATTTTTTATTTCAGCTATTTTGGCATATATAGAGTTCATGCTATACATGTTACCTCGCAAAAGAAAGAACAGAAAATTCAATTAAGCTCCGAGAGGTAGAATTTTTTTTATTTTTTTTTACTCAATAAGAAAGAAAACCAAAACGAAAAAAAAAATGAAGACTCCGGAAAGGACTATGTCTTAATTCAAAAGTGTCCTAACTCTAAAGTCGTAATCAATTCCCCGGCAACGGCGCCAAAAACTTGATGTGCGTAGACTCAAGTAATAAATTACCTAGATCTAACGCTTCCGCAAGAATACGGATCGTGTAGGAACTAGGGTCGAACACAAGGAATTGATGCAACCTTAAAGCTATTAGACTAATGTGTAAGACGTGTGAAATCAATAGTGGATGGAATGCAAATGCAAACTAAACTAAACTAATGATAGGAATGACTCAAAGACTAAACACCATAGCTATCGAGAGTCGCACAACGATGCAATGAAGTTCTAACAAGATCATTGGTCTTAGATACTATCACGAGTTCAGGGAATTCAAGCTCTCCTATAGGAACTGACTGGCGTAGACTTGTCCACTATCTAGCATGCGTATACCAATATATCTATTGCGCATCTTACATACATAGACGCATTACGACCGCTATCCTAATCCCTAGATCCAATCGATTGACCTGGCGTAGATTCTAAACCGATTAAACCCTAAATCATGGCTAAGTTCCAAAGTCTAATGCCCTGGCATAGATTTATTAGACTTCTAACATCATCAATCAAGTGACGTACAAGTATTGAAGCATTAAGATCAACCATGAAATCTGAAAACATGATCAAATACCAAATTCATTCATATCGAGTGGCGTACAAGTATGAAAGCATTAAGATCCACCATTCATTAAGCACAAGACTTCATTACATGTTGGCAATACTCTCTATCCTATGGCAATAGATCTACTTGGACATGAACTCAGGAAACGAAACACAAAAGAAATCTAAATTCAACATGGAAAGAGAATAAGAATGCTCCCTATTCATCAACCGATGTCTTCAATAGATCCTCCATGCTTCGGATCCCTCGTTCTGTCCTTCTTGATCTCTCCAAGTCTCTTCTATGTCTCTGAATCGTCCCCCCTTTCATCTGGTTCGAAAACTCCCTTATTTAGATTTGATCTCTCCTAGTTTGGCCGTTCTAAATCTTAGGAGTTAGTTGAGATAAACAAGGGCCCGAGCGGGCACAGCTTCTACCCGCTCGTGCAGGCCTTGAGCCCGACCGTGTACACCCACTTTAGCCCGAGCGGGCACCTAGGCCCGAGTGTGTTCCTCTTCAGCCCGAGTCGTGTAAAGCTACGGCGAAGTTTGGTAACAATTAGCCCGAGCGGGCACTCCAATTCCACCCGATCGGGCACACATGCCCGAACATGTTCCTTGAGCACCCGAGTCGTGCAAATCTACGGGGTTGTCTTGGCATCAATTACCCGAGCGGGCACACTTCCAATGCCCGAGCGTGCATGTCCTAAGATGTTGTTTCCGCTCCTTTCGCTCGGTGTTTGAATGTTCACTTCAATCTATGGCCTTGCACAAGTTGAACCTTGTCACTCAACTACGTTTTCGGGGTTAAATTGCCATCATCTCTCGTGTTTCTCCTCATCTCTTCGTTTCCTATGCAAAACACAAAATGTAGATGAAATCCTTGAATAAACTCGATAATTGAATAAAATCTAAGAAATCTACTCAAAACTAGACCTAAGAATGATATAAAAACTACAACAGATTACGTGTTATCACTCTTCTCTACATGCGTGTGTGTCTTAATGAATTCTGTTCGAAACTGAATTGTCCCCCATTGTCCCTTTGTGCTTCTTTCTTCTTCTTTTTCTTTTTTTTTTGGCCTCTTTTCCTTTTCTTCGGTGCACTTCCAATTTCTATCCAACAACAAGCATTTTAATTTCTTTTAGGCCAGCGGCTGGTTTCTATTTCCTGTAGGCCAGTGGCCTCTTATTACCATTTTGTGGAAGCAACCGTGCTTCCATGTTCTTGTGTACCAGCAGTGCTTTAATTTTGTGTGCAACGGTTGCTTCTGTTTTTGTGAGCGGCGATCATTGTTTCTATTTTTGTGAGCCAACCGTGCGTTTCCATTGCTTCTGACCGAAGGAGTCTTGGGTGTAGAACGTGTACAGCTGAACTACAAGTAGTTTTGCTAACATTGCTCGACATTTGCTCATGTTTGTATCTAGATATCTCATTTCCTACAAAACAAGAGAAAACGCTAGAACAAGGCTATATTGTACTTAATAGCTCGGTTAAATCCAAATTATGATAAAACTAACTAAAGAAATATATGAAAATACTAGAACAATTTAGATGTTATCATTAATCAATTTAAATTTTAAATATATTATTTTTATACATTATAATTTAATTATTTTTATAAAAAATTTCAGATTAAAAAACATGAGAATAATATATTTTTAAAATAAAAACATAAAATCGTCGTTCTTGATTTGATTGGTCATAGTTTTAATGTATGATTAAGTAAAAAGAATAATATGTTTTGTTAAATATCGTCAATACAATTTGAATGGACATCGACATCTAAATTAAAATGATTTGTTGTTATTTATATGTATATAATTTTAAAATTTTGAATTATAATCTAATCTCACATAATTTATCACTTGATAGGATAATTTTGTGTTATAGTAATTCATTGTGACAATACTTGACCATATCAATATGGAAGAACATTATTAATCATTTGTAGATCAAACATAATTAGATTAAGTATCATGTGGTTAGAGAGGCAGTCAAGGATGGTGTGATAAAGTTGAAATGCCTATCAAGTGAAGATCAACTTAGTAAGACTTCGGGAATAAAGAGATTCAAGGAGTTGAGGAAGAAGCTTGTGATCATGCAAAAGTCGTTCAAGAGGAAGATTAAAGTTCAGGAAAAACTTCAACATGGTGATGTTGCAGATTTAGAAGCTGAAGTTGAAGATGTAATGGGAGTTGAAGTAGAACAACGGAGAAAGTGGACAAAAGAAGACACAAGAAAGACTTTAGGAGAAGATATCAATTATGCATACTAAACCAAGGAGAACAAGGGCATCTCCAGACATGTCTGAAAGATAGGCTTTTATCCAGAATTTGTAATGGTAGAAACAATCTCTTTCTTAGCATTAAAATGCTGATAAAGTTGAATGGTTTCTGTTTTTGAAGCCTTTGGCTTATATTGTAATGTTTCACAAAGATCACTAGAGCGTGAGAAGCATTTGTTTTGCAGAAGAAACATCCTTTCATTTTCATACAAAATTACTACAAACGTAAGTACAAATACATTTACATTTACGTTTGCACAAGGTGAGATTGAAACAAGATGAAGAGAACCCAAGTATACAACCGGTAGAGAAACTCTCTGAAACAACCGGTAGAGAAACACATACTCGAAGAGAATAACCAATTTCTCACAACTTATCGCAACCTGTATAGCACTTATGATGTCGTAATTGGTTGAGCAAGCTACCATTTCGATTCCCCCGATGGATTGAAAGAACGCAAGATTCCAGCTGTTGTTAGTGTTTACCCCTAAGCTGGCATCCTACTCAACTAGGTCGTTGGGTGAAGATCGGGATGGTGAATGTCTAATGTGTAGAGAAGCATCACACAATTTTTGCAGGTTTGGTTGAAGGCCTTGAGGAGAAATCACATTTTCATACCCATGATCACGGGTCTTAAACCTGTCATGGCATCCCCCATGCCCATACCCGTGAAGTAGTTATCACAAATCGGGGTGTCGAGAACTTGATATTGCAATATTATTTACTTAGGTTTTTGGTCACTTTATATGAGCCTCCAAATTGGATTACATCTTCGCCAATAGCACAGACACATGCAACTTTGTCCATCTCTTCCTCAAGATTTTACTGAAAGGCCTCGGAAAGCAATAGTTCATGCCATAAAAAAGTTTATAGCCAAATTTATAAGCAATACAAGGATGAATCAGCTCAAATAAGAGTGAGGTTTGAATTTTAAAAGAACATTTATAGAACAACCATAAGCTACCAACTAAAATAAGAAAATGGGATTTAGTAAGTTATGTGTCACAACTTGGACAAGGTGGTAGACTAGTTGCAAACATACCATAATTCTCAGAATGACGAGCTCTAAGGCTAGAACCAAAGTTTTTAATTACATAATATCAAGCCACGTTGTATCCCTTTCTATTTACTCCTTCAAACCAAATAAGAAATAATATTGTAATCCTCATCATAGTATATGATTTAAATCCAAAGAATCAATGAACCACTAAAAAATCAGCCAGACATCAACAGACGGACCAAGGGATCCGCCCGTTGATAAAGTTTCCATTGGATGTCGCAAAATTATCAAAAACCAAAATTCCATGGCAATCTATTGCAATTATCAATGAAAGACCAACATATCAAATCCGTTGTATCGATCCGTTGACACACCATTGAAACCGCTTTTTTATTCCAACGCGCGTCCATTATCAAGGGCAACAGATATCCGTTGCGATTATCAATGGATGCCAGTTGGACAATTAGAATTTCGAGATACCATTGGAATAATTCAACGTTGTGTTTCAACCGATGTCCATTGGTATAATCAACGGGTATCCGCTGGTAATACCAATAGTTGGTCATTGGAAAATTTACTATTTATTGATCTAAATCGATCCTTCTACCATCAAGCAATCAACACGAAATATATTTTCAAACAATGTTGTCTTGTTCAAATAGATATATATATATTGATCGACAGAATGGATGCATTGAAGAAAGTATCCCATAACCGAGGAAATTACAATAGAATTCTTACTCGGAGCGGAGCATTTCATGTGTTCTGAGTCGATCCAACCTCTATGTCAAGAACGGGGGACAATGTTATGTCCCTGAAAAAGATGCAAAAACATGAAGTATTGAGGTCAAAAATGTGTTTGCAAACCTCTACACAATGTGGGTTTCATAGAGAATTACAAAATTTTGTTGTTTCAGGGGGAAAATTGTGGTATTAGAGACATTGAGCAAGAAGCATGAGAACTAGAAAGAAATGTAAAAGTTTTTTAAGAAGCATCGACGATCAATCCATATGTGGAAATGGTGTCAGATGCTTTTTTCTCGAGTTGTTGAGCAACCACATGAAGAGATTTCGAACAATGAGGCACCTTGATTTTTCAACCTATTGGATTCGAGGAAACAACCTATATACGAAGGTTGTTGTGAAGGTCGGTCTCGTTTATCTATTCCTCAAGATTGATGAGAATAAAAACAGACTACAAAGTTGCTGAAATTTGCTTGAATGATTTTACAAAACCAAGCAAGCAAATTTACCGAAAAATAATCAAGCTTCCGAGACATACTACAGAACAAAGAATGTTTAAAAGATTTGAAAATGCCACATGTGAAAATTGATATTTGTAAAAAAACAATGGCATTTTGTTTTGGGAAAACGATAAAGACTTATTGGAATGTAAATTTTGCGGTGCAAGTAGATTTCATCAAAAGAAACCATCTTCAAGTAAATACGTAAGGTACAAATAAATATTCTATATATATGTACCAAAGAGGTTGAGAAGGTTATATGAATCGAAAAAACCACAGTGGCAATGAGATGGCACGCAGAACACCGACAGTCCAAGGGATAATGTGACATCAACCGGATTGTAAGGCTTGGAATGATTTCAATGAAATATTTCCCGAGTTCGCGTATGGAATGAGAAATGTTTATTTTTTCCTTTGCACCGATAATTTTAGTACATATGGACAATCTGGAGGTCAATATTCTATATGGCCAATGATTTCGTCTCCTAATAATTTGTCTCGTGATATGTGTTTCAAAAGGGAAATTAATGGTTTTGACATTGCTAATTCTAAGACGAAAACATTCGAAGAAAAGTTTTGATGTCTTTTTGCAGACATAATTCATGAATTAAGAGATTTTATGGAACAATGAAATTCTTGCTTATTACATGAGTACAAAACAATATTTCAAATTGAAAGCGGTCTTATTATGGACAATAAGTCACTTTCTTGCATATGGATTGTTATTTGGATGGATCACGCATGAGAGATTAGCATGTTCATATTCTATGGCGGATACATATACATTTCTACTAATACATGGAAAGAAACAATGTTAGTTAGATTGTCTTAGAAGATTTCTTCTCCGTGGACATATATTCATAAAAGATAAAAAATTTCGAAAGAACGTGGTAGAAAAAGAAGAGACATCGTGCATGCAAACCGGAACGAAATTCCTTTACGAACGATTAAACAAGATGGGAAATTTACAAGAATCAATAGAATGTGGTGGCGATTGTGGGCATCAAAAACAAAAAAGGCCAAGGTACTTTCATTATTCCCAATGTATCAACTGCAAAAAGAAAACGATGATGACAATCAAACAAAGTCATCCTTCATCCAATTTTACACTGAAAAACATCTATTTCTCCCATGCAATACAAATAAGCCAATAGACCATGCGTTGTCCATCCAGATAAAATACCATAAACTGGAAAATTATTTACGATTCAAAGAAGAGCACCTCGTAATATATAACTTTGTCGCTTCGAGACATCGTACGCTTGAACTCCCATCCACAGTTCTTTTAATTCAT
The DNA here is from genome assembly GCA_036759665.1 of Gynandropsis gynandra. NCBI lineage: Eukaryota > Viridiplantae > Streptophyta > Magnoliopsida > Brassicales > Cleomaceae > Gynandropsis > Gynandropsis gynandra. The sequence goes on from CM071874.1 coordinate 10,179,764, forward strand.
CAATCAGTGGTTGAAAAAATATATCCTAACTTATTTTCATATGATTTGGCTAGGGAATCACTATTGCTAAGAAAAAAATCGCTTTTCATGCACATACCAAATGTTAAATTGTAAGGTGTCATAATAACTGGCAATAAAGAATAATTCCTCCTAGATGTATTAAAACCATCAGTGCATAGGCCTAAATAAATATTTCACCTCTCAGTTGCAAAATAAGGATATATCTTGTTAAAGTGTTTCCATATCTAACCATCTGAGGGATGACACTTTTCTCTTTCACAAGTTGAATGCACAACATGCCATCTCATGTCGCTTGCGGTCTTCTCAGATTGATACAATCTTCTGATTCTTACTATAACTGACAAATACCACATACGAAGATACTGAACTGATAAAAATCGATCTTTTAATGTATATATATTTATAATATATCAAAAGCTAACGTACTTTCATTATTACAAGATATTTGATGATCCTAATTTAAATGTAGATGAACTCACGAAAGTCAAAATTCAACATTATGGCTCTTGGTTAAGAGATTACATAAGCACGCGTATATTCGAATATATATATATATATATATATATATGAAAAGAAGTTATGTTACACAGTATTCATTTGTTTTTTTTCCTTATATATGTCAAAGGTGTTGTTGAGAACTGTCCTACCTGGTTAAGAGATTTGGCTAATGGTCTTGCAAAAAGTGTTTTGTGTTGGCAATTTTTGTTTATTGGTTGATACACATTCCATACTTATTAACACGGAAAACATAGAAGCACGTAAAATTACAAAATTTGTGTTAATAGTAAAATAGAGGATGATAATTTATATGGAATTTTGCACCAAATACTATAGGAAGAATATGTATGGATTGAAGGTAATGCTTTTTAAATTTCAATGGTTCGACCCAACCATAGGATGTTGCATACGAAAAAATTGTTAGGGAAGAATTAACGTCAATCTGACATAACGATATGGTAACTATGAAGCAAATCAAATATGTTCCCTATATATGAAGCAAATCAAAATACAGGATTGGTGGGGCGTAGTTAAGCTCAAGTTGTGCAGAGTTATAAGAACATCCAAAGAAAAGATCAATTGTGTACCGATCACCCTGAGCTGATACAGTTAATTGACACAGAAAATCGGAAGGAGATTCTTGCAAGAACTGACATAGATGGAGATACATCAGCGATTATGAAGATGAAAATGATGATGAATTAAATGAAAAATGGAAAGAAGAATCGCGAATCGAAGAATCGACCGAACAATTGAAGGAAGCATAGATTTTGCGTTACAACAGGCATCCGTTGAAATTCCAACTCATTCCCGTTGGTAAGAAGACGTACCATCATTACATAGTCTATTGCCTCGAGAACACGCTTTGCCACAGGTATCCGTAGGAATTTTCAACGGATGCTCGTTGGCAAACCAACAGTCATGTCAATTAGTTGCGTCTAATAAAAATATTTGTATTTTAACTGTTGAACAGTTAATTTTCAAGAAAATCACAAAAGAAAAACATAAAATCTCTCAAACAAAAATCCTAAACACTTAAAACAATGAGATCTCGATGATTTGTTGGTCACGGTGTAATACTGACTAGTTCAGCAAGAGCCCTGCACCATTTCCATTGCCACCATATCGGCCTCCTTCCCCTATATCGGCACACCCATATTTGATGAAAAAGATGATATGGAAGATATAGAAGCACTGATCGATAGTTTCGACGAGCATTGTTTCGTGTTTACCGAATTATAAAGTACAATTTAGTCTTCTTCTAGCTTTTACTCTGCTTCTAGCGTGTAGACTGTACCGAGTTATTAAGCACTATTTAGTGTTATTCTAGCGTTAGACTTACCAAGTTATTAAGCACCATTTAGTATTCTTATAATGTTTTCTCATTTTTCGTAGGAAATGTAGATATCGGGATACGAACAGAGTAAATGCCGCAAAACCAAGAAAAACAGTTTTCGGTTCAGCTATACACAGGAAGCATCAAAGATTACATGGTTGGGACACAAAATGGAAACTATTAGCCGTTGCTTACAAGAAATGGAAATACACGAGTGCTTCCACAAAATGGAAATCGGTGGCTGCCTACATAAAATGGAAACACGGTTGGAGAAAAAGTAATGGAAACAACCGCTGGAACAAGAAATGTAAACTGCTGGCCGCTGGACACAAAATTGAAACCAAGCTGCTGAAACAAGAATTGGAAACGCACGGCTAGACAGACACAGCAAACAACTGGAGAAAAGGAATGAGATTGAAAAGGAAAAGAAAGAAAAGATGAAACAAGCAGGAAGGGGGAAAGGAGGAGAGTTGAGTTTTTTTACAGATACGTGGAGACTCACAGATGACAAAACCAGGGAATAAGGTCATGTGCACAGCAAGGGAAGCAAAGAAATGAAGGAAAACATGAATGATTACGACAATTCCACCCTGAAAACGTGATTGAATGATAAGATATCTCATGTGCACGGCCACGGAAGCAAATTGAACACTCAAGCCTCGAGCGAAAGGAGCTGAAACAGCAATTGAAGGCTGCACGCTCGGGCATGGAGCCAGCCCGCTCGGGCTCAAATTGTGCAAATAGAACCAAAAATCCCCGAGAGCAAGTACAGCATGACGATCCACATATATATGAGGAACCAACAGCATGACGATCCACATATATATGAGGAACCAACAGTGGAAGAAATTTTAGCAATGGATGAAACCAACAGCATGACGATCCACATATATATGAGGAACCAACAGTGGAAGAAATTTTAGCAATGGATGAAGAGCGGCGGAGGCTTCCGCTTATAGACCCTGATGAATCCGGCGCACTATGGTACGTATACTCAATTTCAAATCTCAACTATAAATAATTAACTAAATGTTAATTTATCCGTAATTGTGATTTGTAGGTTTGGCATTAGGCAACTTAATCGGCAAATAACACTTACGATAAAAGCTGATTTTGATCGGTTCTGTTACAATTGGACACATACCGATCCAGAAATTAAGGAACGATGGTGGAAATCATTTGTGGTAAGTTTTAAACAATTTTAAATTTTATCAAGTAATTTAAATTACAATTTAAATTTAATAAGCTTATTATTATTGCAGTAAAAATATTATTGGAATCCCACCATTACCGGACTAGTCAAGTCCGAATTTGAAAAAAATGCGGCAATGCGTCTCAAGTCTATCGTGGGGAAATTGCACGGAAAACGATGTTTAAAAGGAGACGCCGCAAAACCCCTATGGATGTCGGAAGATATTTGGAATCAGATGTGCGCACTTTGGGATTCCCCAGAATTTAAGGCAAAGAGCGAGCGAGCAAGTCAATCCCGACGTTCTGAGAGAGCGGGATACGGGATGAGCGTGCACACGGCAGGATCTCGTTCTTTTGCGGAAGTATACGAAGATCTGGTAAGTTTTATTCAACTTTATGCATTTTATAACATTTACATTTTATTAAACTATGTCTTTATATTTTTTTCAGGCGAAAGAGAAGGGATACGAACCATCGTATAAAGAATTGTTGGAACGTACACACGTTAGGAAGTCAGATGGTTCGTGGGTGGATCCTAAGGCGAAAACCATTAACGATGAAATTCAAAACATTGCATCGGAGCGAGTATCGCAAATTCCCCCGAGAGAAGACGGCTCACAAACTACTCTTAGTCAGGAAGAGTACAACGAGTTGTATCTCGAGGTAATGATTACATTCTATTATGATCTAATTTCATTATTTAAAAATGTTATTAATTCTCGGTATTTGTTTTACAGCAAGTTACGCCCTACAAAGGTCGTATCTTCGGACTTGGAGCAATGTCCTCAAAACATTCAACTTCATCCAAAGGTAAAGAAAAAGTGGATTACGAGCTCCGACATCAAATGGACGAAAGGTTCCAAGAATCCGACAGGCGCGTAGAACAAGCACTAAAGGAGGCTGAACTATCAAAAAAGCGTGCTGAACGATCAGATAGGCGTATGGATAAGCTTCTGCGCATGATGAAAGCGCAAATGCCTAACATCGATTGGGATGCAGTTCAGAACAGTGATTCCGACGAGGAGTAATCGGACGACTTAGGATTATATGTAATCGGATTAATGTAATGTAATCGAACTTTTAAAAATATGTAATCGGAATGTAATGTAATCGAACTTTTAAATTTATGTAATACTAATATTTATCTTTTAATGTAATTGATTAAATTTAAAAATTTTAATTTTTTTTATTTTTAAAAAAACATTGGAAACGGTTTGTTTTCCGTTTCCAAATCCTGGGACCGATTGGGGACTACTTTCCCGGTCCCTAATTAGGGACAGATTGGGGACTGAAATTTCCGTCCCTAATTAGTAACGGATTGGAGACCACAAAAAATTAGAGTCGCGCGATTGGATACTACCACTGGTCGTCTCCAATCCGTCTCTAAACTGGTTTAGGAACGGATTGGGAACTGATTTTTCGGTTCCTAAAACCTGTTTTTCTTGTAGTGATAAGAAATTCGGGGTCCGACATAGAATAACAATGCCATACAACCCTCAAACAAGTGGCCAAGTAGAAGTTTCCAACAAAAAAATTCAATTAATTTTGGAGAAGACTGTCTCCAAATCTAACAAAGATTGGGCGCTGAAGCTTGATGATGCACTATGGGCCTACCGAACAACCTTTGAAAAGACAATCGGAGTGACTTCGTTCAAGCTAGTCTACGTTAAGGCATGCCACTTACCGATTGGGTTAGAATATCGACCGTATTGGGTGATCAAGGCACTTAACTACAACTACAAGACAACTACAACATCTAGAGGAGATGCGCCTCAAGTCTTTTTCTTTTCTTTTTCTTTTCGCACGCATGTACTCAAGCAGATGCCATGCAATATTGTATTTCTTCTATTTCAGTTTGTGTGACTGTTATTACAGGTCTTCTACTTTGATATTAACCATAACGGAGGAGACGCATACAATATCCAGTTGCACCCCCTATTCGGGACAACAAGAATACACCAGGTGTACACGTTCGTACTTTCTTTATCCTCTCCCGAGTTTTTGGTATGTGAGTTCCTCTGAATAATTTTGAACACCAAGATTGTTTTCTGTTCAAGTCTGGGGTACTCTTTGAGTGTTATATTTACGATTGGGATTAGACGTTTGGTTCTTCTTTTTATTTTAGCATTTCTGTCAATTTGCTTAGACAGAGGGATGTCTAGTATGACATTTTGAACATTAGCCATTTTTATGCAATTTTGTCATACTAGAAACAAAAGCCTAGGTTTGCAGAAAAATACTTTTAGATAGTAGTTAGTCTAGCAGTTGTGCATGAATCCATCACTTATAGTTGCATTCCGCTCCCTAAGTTTCAGCCCCAAGCATTTATATCTCAGTGGATACCTTTCACTCTTTGCTAGGTCGATACCCTTTTCGATTTACTTCTCTATTTTTATAACTATTGCTAACTATTTCAGCTTTACATTGACAAGAGTTTCTAACTATTTCAGCTTTAGAATAAGTTTTTAACTATTTCAGCTTTACATTGACAGGAGTGCATCAATCTCGATGGTTTTGGTCTAAGTGGTGGGTTTAGGCGCCTTTTCTATGTCCTAAGGGTTAGAGGTGATGCGTGATTAAAATAAATTAATCGAAAAAGAAATCCTTCAATATCTCAACTCTCCTCTATGGTTACAAGATCTTATGAGTGTGTCAATCGGAAACCTAGGTCTAAATAGAACCTTATCCTCTACTACCCCGACGTCCTATAAACCGAGCGCGGATTTTCAAAGAAAATAGCGAAAACCAGGAAAAAAAGAAAAGAAAAAAGAAATTGACAAAAAGAAAACAAATAAATGAAAAATACTAATAAAAAATAAGACTTCGGAAAGGACTATATCCTTATCCAAAAGTATCCTAACTCTGAAGCCATAATCAAGTCCCTGACAACGGCACCAAAAACATGATGTGGTTAATCTCAAGTAGTAATTACCTAGACTAACACTTTCGCAAGAATAGGGATCGTGTAGTACCAAAGTCGAACACAAGGGAATCGATGCAACTCTAAAACTAGTAAACTAATGAATAGGACATGTAAAATCAATGTGTGATTGGAGTGCAAATAAGTTTCTCGCTCATGATACAAGGCCTCTCTTAGTTCCAAAAATCTTGTTTTTGTCCAAAAGCTTGCAAAAGACCTCAATTGCTATGTTTGTTTCGATTCTAACTAATTCTAGATGCATGATATTGAAAGCAACAAGTAGTCGATAAAGGAAAGCTCCTCAATGGTCTTTATGTTCTTGAGTCTATGTATTGTGATCATTAGTCCGTGTTTCTATCAAATTCAAATATTGAAAAAGTTTTTATATGGCATGCGAGACTTGGACACCCTCATAGCAAAGTTATAAGTATCATCTTTCCTGATCTTAAAGATAAACAGGAATCATGTGAAGCTGGCATCTTAAGAAAGCATATAAAACAAGTTTTTCCAAACTCTATGTCGGTTTATAAAAAACTGTTTTGAACTAATCCATTCTGATGTTTGGACAACTTCATGTGTTTCTCATGATCAAAAGAAATATTTTGTAACCTTCATCGATGAAAAACCAATGTTTACATGGCTTTATACTCTCTCGTCTAAGAGTTGCGTTTATGATGTGTCTGTAAAGTTTCATAAGCATATTTTAACTCAATATGATGCTAAAATAAAATTCCTAAGGACTGACAATGGTGGAGAGTATATTAGTCTTCAGTTTTGCAAGTACCTTGAAGAACAAGGCATTACACACCAAACCTCATGTCCCTATATTCCGCAAGAAAAAAGAGTGGCCGAGAGGAAGAACATGAACGTAAAGCCTATAAGAACATGAAAACTATCATGTTCAATCGACATGTTCCTAGAAGGTTCTGGTCTGATGCATTCATGACTGCGTGTCACATCATTAATAGAATTCTTACATGTTCTAAAGGACAAATCACCTTATGAGGTATTAAACTCTACGAAACCTGATATTGAGTATTTTAGAACTTTCGGTTGTGTGTGTTTGGTTCTGGTTCCTGACTTACAGTGAAACAAGTTGGAACCAAGGATCACTAAAGCCATGTTCATTAGATACTGAGTAAATAAAAAAGGCTGCAAGTGTTTCAATCCAAAATTTCAACATGTAATATGATGTGCGTTATATCAAGTGATAAAACCTAGACTAACGCTTCCGCAAGAATACGGATCGTGTAGTAACTAGGGTCGAACACAAGGAATTGATGCGACTTATAAGCTATTAAACTAATGCAATAGACGTGTAAGGTGACTAAAGATGGAATTGTGATTGAGCTAAACTAAACTAAATCGAAGAGATCAAACTTATGGCTAAGCACCATGGGTGTCGAGAGTTTGCATAATGATGTAACGAAGTTCTAAAAAGATAATTGGTCTAAGGTACTATCATGAATTCAGGGAATTCAAGCTCTCCTATAGGAACTGACTGGCGTAGACTTGTCCACTATCTAGCATGCATATACCAATGTATCCATTGCGCATCTTACATGCATAGACGCATTATGACCGCTATCCTAATCCCTAGATTTCCACCATTCATTAAGCGTAAGACTTCGTTACAACATAGCAAATCTCTCTAACCCATGGCAAAGAATCTACTCAGACATGAATACAGAAAAGGAAACACAAGAGAAGTCTAAGTTCGACATAGATAGAGAAAGAGATGACTCCCTATTCATAAACCGATGTCTTCGGTAGATTCTCCTTGCTCCCGATCCGTAGATCCGTCTTTTCTTCCTTCTTCCTTTTGCCCTAATGTCTCTGAATCTCCTCTGATCCAATCTGGTTCAAAAACTCCTTTTTAAGATCTGATTTCCCCTTAAGTTGGTTGTTCTAAAACTTAGGAATTAGTTGAGAGAAACAAGGACCCGAGCGGGCATGTCCTCTACCCGCTCGTGCAGACCACTTGCCCGACCGTGTACCCTCCTTTCA
>CM071874.1:10196378-10223160 GCA_036759665.1 Gynandropsis gynandra
GCCGTTCCAAAAGTTAGGAATTAGTTGAGAGAAACAAGGACCCGAGCGGGCATGTCCCCTACCCGCTCGTGCAGGCCACTTGCCCGACCGTGTGCCCTCCTTCCAGCCCGAGCGGGCACCATGCCCGATCGTGTGATTCTTGAGCCCGAGTCGTGCAAACCTACGGGGATTTCTTGGCATCAATTAGCCCAAACGGGCACTTAAAATCCACCCGAGCGGGCACTCCATCATTGGTCGTGTACCTTGAGTGCCCGAGTCGTGCAAAGTTACAGGGGTAATTGGCAGCTAATAGCCCGATCGTGTACACTTTCAATGCCCGAGCGGGCATGTGTTGAAATGTTGTTTCCGCTCCCTTTGCTCGGTGTTCGAGTGTTCACATTCTGTCCATGGCCTTGCACAAGTCGAACCTTGTTACTCAACTACGTTTTCGGGGTTAGATTGCCATAATCACTCGTGTTTCTCCTCATGTCTTCGTTTCCTACGCAAAACACGAAATGTAGATAAAGTCTTCGAATATACTCGATAAGTGAATGAAATCTAAATAATCTACTCTAAACTAGACCTAAGAATGATATAAAAACTACAACAGATTACGTGTTATCATAATTCTGTCTCGAGATGTTTTGTTTCTCGTAGACAAGAGATTTCATGATAAAATCAGCTGGGTAGAGATTAAAGGAATCTCAAAACCAAATAATATAGTTTTGTGCCTTAGAAACTTAGTAAATTCACTTTCGAAAACTAGCAATGAAACAGATCGTCTGCCAAGTGTACCTGAACGTCATGAAGACCAAAATGATCAACAAATATCAGAAAATGAAGAACAACAATGCCATGAGGAGATCACATATTTTGAGAAAAATCATGGGGAGGAAACTAGTCCTTCAAATCATGAGAATGAATATCAAAGCCATTGTCATAACCAAAATGAGGATCCTAACGTCGATGACGTTGAAGGAAGGATTCTAAATGAGGAAGTGCCTCGGAGAAGCACTAGAATAAGGCGACCAATGTCGAAGTGGATTCAAAATCCAAATGGCGTGGAAACCAAACAACCTATTTCAATGACGTGGCAACCGAATATCCTATTCAAAATTTTGTCTCTTTGACAGTTATCTCTGTTGATCAAAAAGCTTTTCATAGTAAAATTGATAGGGATATCGAGCCACAAACCTATTGAGTAGCCGGTGGGAAGCCAGAATGGGAGGAAGACTTGGCTGAGGAGTGATGTGTGTCAAGTTAAACAAGTTAACCTAAGGCTACCCGCAAGTTCACGGCACGTGTGTAGTAGTTAAGGTGTCGATCCCACGAGGACTAATATAACCCGATCTCAGAATCAAAATTCGAACCAATGCTAGTTGTGACAAATAAAGATGATAAGATGTAATGATGAGGTGGATGAATATGCAATGGATAAATGAGTCCTAAACAAAGAGACAAACGTTCTAGAATCCTGTTTGACCGCATAGCCTCTGAAACCTATCTTCGATCTATCTAATTATGCATTCCGTATCAAGATATCTAAGGGCGGATGATCCTAATGTAGAACCTGCCCTCTCTCCAAGCATATGAAGGGGCTAGATTGATTCATCCCCTACTTTCGTGGCTGACACCCCAACTAAACCGCATATGAATCATGATTTTCCCGAATCAACCCTCAACTGTTACTACCCTACTTTCGTGACCTAGTCTCGGTTGTTCTAAGCCTGATCTTATAGAACTAGAATTCACCTTTCAGTCCTTCTTCTAATCCCTAACACATGAATATACGTGGCCATTCGTAAACACAAGTCATTAAGCACTCAGACAAAGAATAGAGAAACAAAACAGGGAAATGCATTCATAAATGAATCAAAGATTGTTCCGAGATAGCCATGGGCTAATCCCTTCTCCTTGAATAAATCTCCTACTCGATCACGAGTCTAAACAACATAAACAAAGCATTAGAGTAAGAAGCATAGAAATATCAAACAAGTGCAGTCCTGAATCAATTCCTGACTCGTTGTTGTGTCTCTCGTCAAAGAGGGCTCTTGAATGGATGGATAGATGTTGTGTACCCTTCTAAAGTTCTCCTCCTGTGTTTTATTTCTTTTGAACTCAATTTGGACTCCTTTTTTATACAAATTCCCCGTTGGAGAATTTCTAGGGAAGTTGTTACAACCGTGCCCTATGCGGACTAGCAAGGCAACCCGCAGGGGCTCCTCATTTTCTCCATAACGTGCGCGTGCTATGGGCTAGCACAACTCGGGCAACAACTTCTGGAGCACCACCCAACGTGGGATAAGGAGAGCACCCCGCACGGGCTCCTCAAAAGCTTAACCCATGCGTGTTGAACGTGAGCAAGACCTAGGCAAATGCTGCTGGATGTTCAGGCCGAGTGGGCTAAGAAAACCACCCTGCGGGGGGCCTTGTCTACTCATGTCATATCACATTCCTTGCTCGTTTCTAGTTCCGTTTGTTCCGTTATGATCTCCGATGCTCGTACTTTGTCCCCATCTGTTGAACATGATACTTTTTCGATGGTTCTGGTCTCCTCGTGTATATTCTTTAGCCCCAAAACAAACCAAATACGCATTAAAACCTATAAGAACATGAAAAAATAAAAACACATGCTTTTAGGCATTATTTCTATCAATAGTAGAGTGTTAGTGTGTGCTATTTTTTTACAAAACAAGCTCAACTCATGCGGTCAAATCATCCTTCTATAAAAACCAATAAAGCATCGTCAATATGAAGTATAGTCATTTGGATAGAGAGAATGAATAAGACATTAACTTACCAAACTCATCTAAGCTTCCCATAAATAACACTAGGATTACCAAAGGCGTATGACCCACTCGTTCCTCAACAAACTAATAAGCTCTAACATGTAAGATATCACTGAAAAGGCCAACTTCTTAAGCATCCTAGGTTCAAGGTTCATCTCAAAAATGGCATCGGACAAGTGCCTGGGACAACTCGGACTCAAAAACAACTAAAACTAACCTATGAACTACAAAAACAAAGGAAAATGAAACAAGATCACTTGACAAACATGAGGTCACGGTTGTAGCTCTTCGTCTTCTTTTTTATGATTTTTATTTGTTTATGATTTTCAAATATACCAAGTCTGAAAAATGAAACAAAAGAAAACAAATGATGGGTTTCCTCCCAAAAAGCGCTTGTTTAACGTCGTTAAGCTTGACGTCTCCATGCTTCATGTGCTCGTGATGTGTGGAACGAATAGGGAGACGGAGTTTCCGCTTTCTATCGTTTGAGTGGCTTGTTATAGCTTTAAGCGCATTGCCTTGCTGCTGGGTGTAGTTCACTTATTCCACGCCTTCTTGCATTGTGCATTGGTAAGCCATATGATCCGTCTCTCCACATTTTGCACAATACATGACATTCACCACATTGCCCATCGGGCTTCTTTGATCAACTTCGTAAAGACCTCGTGTCTTGTTTGGCATACTTCTTGGTGTGGTTCATGGCAAGATTGCCAATAAGCTCATATGCCTCTTCTATGCTTAAGACCATGAATGATCCTCGAGCAGCATTTTCTAACATCGCTCTATGCTCATACGTGATCCCATTGTAGAATGTTTTGATCACGTACCACTGCTCTAGACCGTGATGAGGACATATTTGTAATAGGTCCTTGGATCTTCCCCATGCTTCAAATAATGTCTCTCCCTCTCGGCCTCTAAACATTGTGATTTCTCATCTCATTTGGATTGTCTTGCCCGGAGAGAAGAACCGTGGTAGGAATGTCGTGCAAAACTGGTCCCATGTAGTGATCGAACCAACGGGAAGAGATTGTAGCCACGTCTTCGCTCGTCCCACAATTGAGAAGGGGAACAGACGTAGCAAAATAGCATCCTCCAAGACTCCATTAATTTTAAATGTGCGTGAAAGCTCTAGGAAGTCTCGTAGATGTTGATGAGGGTCTTCGTGATTTCCGCCCATGAACTGTTTTTGGTATAACATGTTGATCATCGCAGGCTTGATGTCAAATTGCTCCCTCGCAACAGCGGGCGTCTTTATTGCAGTTTGGACGTTGCTCATGTTTGGCACCACGTAATCATGGAGACGACGTGGTGGAGGAGCCTTCGGTTGTTGTAATTGTGCCACATTACTAATGGGTAATTGCGGCTGTCCGTGACCATCCAATATATCGTTTTGATTTTTCATTGCTTGTGGATTGTTCGTGTTTACTCTTTGATCTCCCTTGCCTTTCTTTCACTTATTAATCGTCTTCTCAATCTCGGGGTCGATTCGATGCAAATTCGAATTATCTTGAGATCGGGTAATGCACCTACACAGGACAAGTAAAAAAAAAGAATTAGTAGAAACAAACGAAAAGAAAATAAAAACAAAATAAAAACAAAAACAAGTATGATTATAAATCTGAATTCTAAACGTGTTGACAATTAATCCCCGGAAATGGCGCCAAAAATTTTATGCGTGTCAAGTTAAAACAAGTTAACCTAAGACTACCCACAAGTGCACGACATGTGTGTAGTAGTTAAGGTGCCGATCCCATGAGGACTAATGTAACACGATCTAAGAATCAAAATTAGAATCAATGCTTGCGGTGACAAAAAAAAAATATGATGAGATGCAATGATGAAGTGGGTGAATATGCAGTGGATAAATGAGTCCTAAACAAAAACAAAATCATCCTAGAATCCGGTTTCATCGCATAGCCTCCGAAACCTATCTTCAATGTATCTAATTGTGCATTCCATATCAATATATCTAAGGCGGACGATCCTAATGTAAAATCTACCCTCTCACAAGGAATTAGGAACGTGGCTAGATTGAGCCATCCCCTACTTTCGTGGCTGACACCTCAACTAAACCCATTAAGATTCATGATTCTCCTGATTCAACCCTCAACCATTACTACCCTACTTTCGTGACATAGTCTCGGTTATGCTAAGCCCGATCTTCTAGGACTAGAATTTACCTTTTAGTCCTTCTCCTAATTCCTAACACATGTATATACGTGGCCATTCGTAAATAAATGTCATTAAGCGCTCTGACACGTTCCAGATTGGANCCGAAGGATATTACACACCAACGAAGGACGAACAACCGTTGGATATTACATACCAACGAGGTTGCTGGATATTACGCACCAACAAGCCAAGAATTCACAAGAATTAAAGATAAAAGATCAAGTAGATTGATTCAAAAGTTGATTGAAAATTGGTTGTTCGGCTCTCGATTCACCGGTTCGTCTCCGAAGGATATTACACACCAACGAATGACGAACAACCGTTGGACATTACACAACAACGAGGTTGCGGGATATTATGCACCAACAAGCCAAGAATTCAAGATAAAAGATCAAGTAGATTGATTCGAAAAGTTGATTGAAAATTGGTTGTTCTACAAAGAGGGGGATGGCAGGCCATATAGAAACCCTAGGCCATGCAAACATTAAATGTGGTATTAATGAGTAGGCTTCATGCAAGGCTACACATTAATACATAGAAAACATAAAACAAGAAGATAAACTTGAGGGACGTGCATGGTAGGGTGCGAACTCTTCTTGGAACCCCGGTTTATTAATTAGGTTACGGGAATAAGTGACACGCGCCCTCGTTAAAATCCCGTCGTCGGAAAACCCCATGGGAAAATTCTGATGAAGGGAAAAGAGTAGACGCGGGTCACTTACCTAATTAATAACCGTTGCGGGTCGGGCTTCGACTTGAATAACGTTCCATAGGCTCATAACTTCAAGTGAACTTGAATATTCTTCATGCGTGTGGACGGCCGCGAGAATCCTGATAATGGCGTCCTTAAGCTTCGCAGCCTTGGCTCAGGTCACGGGACCAACGTACTTCGATTTGGTTGCGTCTCGGGCCATGCTAGTGATGGTCGCATAACGGGTCACGCTGTCGGTTTCTCGGGTCGCGCAAACGGTTTCTTCTTCTGCGCTGGAGGTTGCGTATTTTTTTGCATTGTTGGTCACGTCCTCGACGTCTCCCGGGATCATATCATGTCCTCCTACTTGAAAAGGATTTTTCCTCAAATCCGTATGACATGCAATGAAAGGCATCAAGTCAGTAACATTAAAGCTAGAACTGACATTATACTTACCTGGCAAATCTAGTTGGTAGACGTTTTTGCTGATCTTCGTGGTCATAGTAAATGGGCCGTCAGTCCGGGGCATTAATTTTGACTTCCGCTTGTCAGGAAAACGTTCTTTCCGTAGGTGAATCCACACTTGATCACCAGGCTTCAAAGTCATCTTCTTCCGTCCTTTGTTTTCCTGTTTTACCTATAGCTTGGTCTTCTCCTCTATGTTTTTCCTTGTCTTTTCATGAATTTGTTTTTGACCAATTTGTCCTTTCATTTTCCGTCCAGGCTAACTCGATCACTTGATGGCAGAGGCATCAGATCCAGGAGTGAAGCAGGATTGAGCCCGTACACAATTTCAAACACAATTTCAAAAGGAGAGAATTTCGTAGCAGAATGTACATCATGATTATAAGCAAATTCAGCATGTGGTAAACATTCTTCCCAAGTTTTTAAATTCTTCATAACAAGTGCACGCAGTAAGGTTCCTAGGGTTTGGTCCACTACTTCTGTTTGACCATCGGTTTGTAGATGACAAGTCGTAGAAAATAATAGTTCCGTTCCAAACTTGGACCACAAGATTTGCAAAAAATAGCTATGAAATTTGGTATCCCTATCGGAGACTATAGTTCTAGGCATACCATGCAAACATACTACTTCTCTAAAGAACAGTTCAGCTACATGCAATGCATCATCCAATTTATGACATTGTATGAAATGCGCCATTTTCGAAGACCTATCTACTACCACAAAGATTGAATCTTTACCATAGATATATCAGTCCAAGGATGAGTTGGGATAGGAAGAGGAGTATACAAACCGTGAGGCTGAACATTAGATTTCGCCTGTTTACATGGTCAGTGTGTATCACAAACTCCTTTGGCCACAAATAGTGTTGCCAAGTTTGCAACGCCCTCACAAGTGCATATAGCTCTTTGTCATAGGTGGCGTAGCTGAGAGTTGCACCTCCGAGTTTTTCACTGAAATAGGCGATCGGCTTCCGATCCTGCATTAAGACTGCACCAACTCCTACACCGGATGCATCACATTCAATTTCAAAAGTTTTAAGAAAATCGGGTAATATAAGTAAAGGAGCGTTAGTTAGTCTCTCCTTCAGAGTTTAGATTGCTGCCTCTTGCGCTTCTCCCACTTGAATCCCACGTTTTTCTTAATAACTTCCGTAAGCGAGGCGGCTAAGGTGCTGAAGTCCTTTACGAATCGCCGGTAAAAACCCGCGATTCCATGGAACGTCCGGACTTCCCTGACGGTCTTTGGGCTCGACCATTCTCGAATGGCTTTGACTTTCTCCTCGTCGACCTTAACACCATGTGCACTTACTACAAAACCTAGGAAGACAATGTTATCCGTAGAAAAGGTACAATTTTTAGGTTGGTGTATAATTCTTCTATCCTATGTACCTTCAACACTAATTCTAAATGTCCTAGGTGCTCATCCAAATTCTTGCTATAGATCCAAATGTCATCAAAGTATACTACCACAAATCTACCTATATACTCCCTAAGCACATGGTTCATTAATTGCATAAAAGTGCTAGGTTCATTTGATAACCCAAAGGGCATAACTAACCACTCAAATAATCCGTGCTTAGTTTTAAGCGCTGTTTTTCATTCATCTCCTTCCTTCATTCTAATTTGATGGTAACCAATTTGAAGATCAATTTTCGAAAATACCCTACTTCCATGCATTTCGTCTAGCATGTCATCTAGCCTAGGAATAGGATGTCGATAAATCACGTGATGTTGTTGATTGCGCGACAACCAACGCACATGCGCCAACTACAATCTTTCTTTGCTACGAGTAGTACGGGTACGGCGCACGGGCTCATAATCTCGCGAATATGTCCTTTCCCCATAAGCTCCTCCACTTTCCTTTGCAGCTACTTTGTCTCCACGGGATTGGTTCGGTAGGCTGGCCGATTTGGTAACGTGGCTACGGGAACAAAATTGATTTGGTGTTCGATTCCACGTATCGATGGCAATCCGGTGGGGTTCTCTTCGGGAAAGACATCGTTGTATTCCTGCAATAAGTTAGAAATCTCACTCGGCAGCACCGGTGCAAGGTTAGCTAAGATCGAAAGAGCTTCCTTATAAACAAATAGCAACACGGTCTGATTAGAATGAAGAGATTTTTTTATCTCACCTGATCGTGCGTAAAAATTTGACGGTCTAAGTTCGAGCGCGCTTTGCTTCTTCAAATGCAATTGGTCGTGTATTACCTCCTTTGGCGTCAAAGGAACAAGGACAGTCTTCTTGCCATTATACTCAAAATAATATTTATTAGTATAACTGTCGTGTTTTACCTTGCAATCCGATTGCCAAGGTTTTCCGAGCAAAAATATGGCTCGCCTCCATCGGGAGCACATCGCACAAAATCTCATCTTCGTATTTTCCTATGGGAAAGGGCACGGTTACTTGGTTTGTCACCTTCATCTCGCCATTTTCATTCAGCCATTGAAGCTTATATGGCTTCGGATGCTTTTGGACTTTTAATCCGAGTATTCGGACAATCGTAGCGCTTGCAACGCTAGTGCAACTTCCTCATTGATGATAACGCTACACACTTTTCCATGAACTAGGTAGTGGGTGAAACAGATTTTCTCGCTGTTCTTGCTCGCCACACTTATGCTGTATGTTGAGAGATCATTATGTAACCAGCAACTCGCCCGTGGCTGGTTCCTCTTCTTGAGTCTCCTCCGATAGTTTGGCCGCTTCGTCCTCGGACTCGAATTCTCCGTCATCGCGAAGGATCATGACCTTCTTGTTCGTACACTCATTGGCGTAGTGTACTCTTCCGTGACATTTAAAACATTTCACGTCCCGAGCCTCAAATTCGTGGCCTTGGTCTTTCCTTTGTCCCGCGGCACGGGTGGTCTGGTTTTCTGCGCATCTCAGCCCGCTTCCTGAATTTTTGGCATGTCGCGGCTTGCTGGAACCGTGCTGTCCTTCCTAGGACAGCTTGGTTTCTCGTCTCGTGATTGACCATATTTTCTAGCCCCATAGCCCGAACGGGGATTTCATCACCGCTGGAGTTGTTGCTCGATGGGAGTTGCCTTGTGAAGCATTTCCTCGATCTCCACGTAGTGTTGTAATTCAAGTTGATCTTGGATGTCTAGGTTGAGTCCTCCAAAGAACCGAGACATCGTTGCGTCCCTATCTTCTATAAGGTCAGCCCGCAACATGAGTAGCTCCATCTCTTGGAAATACTCCTCCACGGAACGGCTTCCTTGGGTGAGTTTCTATAGCCGCGGATGCACCTCCCGGTGATGATGGTTTGGCACGAACCGTCTGCGCGTAATCGTCGTAATTTCCAGCCAAGTGGCTACTGGTTCTTTGCCATTTCTCCGCCTAGAAATCGTGAGTTGATCCCACCAACTCAAGGCATAGTCGTAGAACTCCGTGGCTGCCACCCTAACCTTTTTTGCCTCGGGGTACGCTTGACAACCAAAGACGAGCTCCACCTTTTTCTCCCATTCCAAGTATGCTTCTGGGTCGGCCTTGCCGTGGAACGCTGGAATTTTCAGGTTGAGATCAGCGAGGTCGTCCCTCGGGTCGTCTCTCTGTTCCCTTGGCACGTGCCACCGTCGGTAACTACTTCGGGACGAGGATGAACTGCCTCGTTCCTAGTAGTTTCTGTCCTCCTCATGTTGGTTCCTCTCACGTTGCTGGAAAGCATGAGTATTTCTCGGTCGTGTTGGATGTTCGGTCCAAAACTCTTGCCGAAACTCCTCCATTTTGCTGTTGATGCTTTGCTCCAAACGAGTCGCAAAGCCTCAATGAGTCTCTCATTGATCCGGCTGTTCTCGACACCTATTTCACCCATGACGTCCTAGGGTTTCTTGCGTCTACCTACTCGCGAGTTCCTGCACACGAACATACGGAGCAGCCACAAGCGGAAAGCAAGAAAACGAAATCCCTTAACAAGGACATGTACGGGTTAAAATGCATAAGACATGTACGAGATAGGTTTAAAACGTACGAACTAGAGACGCACAAGATAGTCACTCAAACGTACGAAATTGATGTGCACAAAATAGCTTCACACGAGATAGACTTCTAAACGTACGAATATAGATACACACAAGATAGTCACTCAAACGTACGAAATTGATGTGCACAAAATAGCTACACACGAGATAGACTTCTAAATTACGAATATATATATATTGATTTTTTTTTGTAACGTTAAACCAAGCTATGACCGAAAAGATCAAAACAAAATTGAACTAACCTTTTTGCTAGAACGAGCTCTGATACCACCTAATGCGATCCCGATTGGAGCGACGCTCTAGACTAGGTTAGAAGGGATAGGCGTTGCTGCAACGAGTCGCACAAGGTTTGTGAGATGGATGGTCACACGAGAGTTGCGAAAGGCTCTCGATTCACCGGTTCATCTACGAATGATATTGCACACCAACGAAGGACAAAGAACGGTTGGATATTACACACCAACGAGGTTGCTGGATATTACGCACCAACAAGCCAAGAATTCATAAGAATTCAAGATAAAAGATCAAGTAGATTGATTCGAAAAGTTGATTGAAAATTGGTTGTTCTACAAAAGGGGGGATGGCCGGCCATATAGAAACCCTAGGCCATGGAAACATTAATTGTGGTACTAATGAGTAGCTTCATGCAAGGCTACACATTAATACATAGAAAACATAAAACAAGAAGATAAACTTGATGGACGTGCATGTTGGGGTGCAAACTCTTCTTGGCACCCCAGGTTATTAATTCAGTCGCGGGAATAAGTTACAACCCGCGCAGGCAAGGGAGGCAACCCGCGCAGGCTCCTCATTTTCTTAATGACCCGCGCATGTTTGGGGCTAGCACGACTCGGGCAAAAACTTCTAGAACACCACCCCGCGTGGGCTACGGAGAGCACCCCACGCGGGCTCCTCAAAAGCTTAACCTAGGCGTGTTGAACGTGAGCACGACTTGGGCAAATGCTGCTGGATATTCAGGCCGAGCGGGCTAAGGAAACCACCCCAAAGGGGGCGTTGTCTCCTCATGTCGTATCGCATTCCTTGCTCGTTTCTAGTTTCGTTTGTTCTGTTATGATCTCCAATGCTTGTACTTTGTCCCCATGTGTTGAACATGATACTTTTTCGATGGTTCCGGTCTCCTCATGTATATTGTTTAGCCCCAACACAAACCAAATACGCATTAAATTCTATAAGAACATGAAAACGCGAAAATAAGTAAAACGGATACGAAATCATACGTTAAAATTGCAACTATCATCATAAACATATCTAAAATCATGCGAGAATCGTGTACAAAAATGAGATGATCACGGAGCTAGCAGCCTTAGAAAAGAATAAAATATGGGATCTTGTCCCTCTTCCTAAAGAAAAGAAGCCCATTGGAAGCAAATGAGTGCACAAAATCAAATATAAAAGTAATGGTGAGGTAGAAGGTTACAAGGCATGCCTTATAGCACAAGGGTATATTCAGAAGTATGGAGAAGACTATACTAAGACTTTTGCTCCTGTTGCTAAACTTCATTTTGTTCGCATTATTTTCACTATTCCCATTAACATTAATTGGAGTTTGTGGCATATGGATATTAAAACGCTTTCCTTCAGCTGGAAATAAAGGAAGAGATCTATAGGAAACCTCCCTCGGGATTCCAAAACGTAAAAGGAACTGTATGAAAACTAAAGGGACCTCTCTATTGACTTAAACAGTCCCCACACGCTTTGTACACTAGGCTCTATGATGTTGTTCGAAGTTATAGTTTTGAGAGGAGTGAGGCTAATCATTCCATGTTCATCATTCAAAACATTTTTTGGTATCATCATTCTCTTAGTTTATGTTGACGATATCATCATAACAGGTGATGATAATGAAGAATAGAAATTGTTAAATGTTTGCTAAAAGACACAGTTGATATAAAGGATCTAGGTGAACTTGAGTACTTTCTTGGAATTGAAGTAACTAGATCTAATGATAATTTATTTCTTTCTCAACAAAAATATGCTTTAGACCTTTTGAATGAAATAGATAATCTCGGATCTAATCCGGCCAAGACCCCCATCAAAGAAAAATAAAAAGACTTGCGTGAGGGGGAACCATTTCATAATATAGAACAATACAAGTGCCATGTCGGTAAGGTAATATACCTCACGATAACAAGACCTGACTTGTGTTATGTTGTGAATCGGGTTAGCCAGCATATGCATGCTCCAAAGGAACAACATTCAAAAATGGTTGATTGAATCCTCCAATACATCAAAAACGCTCTAGGAAAAGGTATCCTAATGAGTAAAAACAACAAAACTAGTCTAATTGGGCATTGTGATGTAGATTTGGTTGGTGACCGTAAAGACCAAAAATAAACAACGGCGTTTGTACCTTTGTCGGGGGAATCTTGTCACTTTGAGAAGCAAAAAGTAATCGGTGGTCTCTCTTTCCACCGCTGAGGCCGAGTGCTTAGCTATGGAAAATGAAACGTGTGAGCTCATTTAGATCCGGGCTCTCCTCTAAGATCTTGGCCTCGAACATTCGCAAGCCACGGTGTTCATTGCGACAATCAGACGGAAATTCACATTGCATCTAACTCGGTTTCCCACGAACTAACAAAACATATTGAAATTGATTGTCATTTTGTTCGAGAGAAGCTTTAAGATAGCGTCTTTGAATTCATATACACAAGAAGCACAAATCAGCTTGTCGATGTCTTCACCAAAGCCTCAAGTGAAAACGTTTGCAAAGATCTCCATTATCGGGTAGGCCTCTTTGATATCTTTAGTCCCAAAGCATCACATTCAAGCTTATTCGATCATCCCTCGAGCTCATAAGCTGCTTTTTTATCTTTCGTGTTTCGTTTTCTAAGTCCATGTCTGAGTAGTTCCACAGCCACGGGTTAGAGTTTTGCCGATATGTAAAGAAGTTGTATGCTTAATGCTTGGTTATAATATTTGATAGTTTTCAGATTGATTGGCTGTTCTTAATGCTTTTATTCTTTTTGGCCACTTCAATGAATGATTATAAAAATCTGATTCCAATGGGAGATGAATTAGATTTTGGAACGTAGCCATGATTTGAAGTCTCATTTGATTTAGATTCTTGGCCGGTCGGTTAATTGGACTTAGGAATTAAGATAGTGATCTTAATGCATCTAGTAGGTGAGATAACACAATTGGGAGATTGGTAGTACGCATGCTAGATAGTGGGCTTAGGCATCGAGAGAGTCATTCCTAGGAAACAGCTTTAATTTCTCAAATACGTAATGACATATGTAACCATTATCTTGTTAGCACTTCATTGCATTCTCGTGCATCTCTTGAAACCTGTGGTGTTTAGTTCATTGAGTATAATCCATTAGTTAGGTAGTTTATCTTTTTCGCATTCCAATCACTTATTGATTTTACACGTCATATTCGTTAGTTTACTAGTTTTAGAGTTGCATCGATTTTCTTGTGTTCGATTCTGGGACTACACGATCCGTATTCTTGCGGATGCGTTAGTCTAGGTAATTATTACTTGAGATTAACCACATTAAGAAGCTACACGGTTGGAACACAAAATAGAAATCAAATAACATTTACACAAAATGGAAACAATGGTTGTTGGAGGGAAATGGAGACACCAGCCGCTAGCGTTCAAAGAAATGGAAACTCATGGCCTACACAAAATGGAAACATAGCTAGAAGAAGAATGAAAATAGCTGCTCCCCACACAAAAAGGAAACAATGGTCGCTGCCTATAAGGAATGGAAACGCAACTGCTGGAGAAAAATGAAAGACGCAAAACTTGCACAAGAAATTGAAACAAGACCGCTAGAGCTGAAGGAAAAGAGGCAGCCGGCCAAGAAAAAAAGGAAAAGAAAAAAAAAGAAAGGAGCACGAAAATGAAAAGGAAAGATGGCAAATTCAGTGCAGGAAGGTGTTGGAATTCGCACACAAAACGAGCCGAAGGCTGAAGTCAAAGGGGGCGACAAACTCGTAACGCAGATGAACTGTTGAAGAGTACGATATTAGAATAGAGAGGAATCTCATTCTGTATCTATCGTTTGTCTCTTGGGCTTCTCTCTACCTCTTTATGGTCCTCCGTAGGGTTCTATGTTGTTCCCACTTAATTAGGGCCTCCATTTTTGAATATTTCCTCTGTTTGAAAGAGTCTAGAAAGTTTGTTACTAACACGACCCGAAAAACGCAGGCTCGGTAACCACACCGTGTGGCTCCTTTCAATCTCTAGGAAGTTTGAATTTTTCCACAGTTTGAGAGGTTCTAGAAAGTTTGTTACGTAAACGACCCGAAAAATGTAGGTTCGGTAACCACCCCATGCGGGTGCCTTGTCTTTTCATGGGCATGGTCGTATTTTGCGGCATTTTCCTTACTTTACGTCTTGATATGTTTATTACCTGCAAAATACAAGAAGATGTTAGGAAAAGACTCAATTGTGCTTAATAGCTTGGTAAAATCCAACATTTTAGTAAAACTAACTCTACAAAAATATGAAAATACTAGAATAAATTAGACGTTTTCCTATGAACAATTTGTTATCTACATATAACACAAGGAAGACAATCATGCTCCCACTAACCATCTTGTATACGCAGGGTTCTTCTTTGCACCTAACAAAGTTGAACTCTTCAACTACTTTGTTAAACCCATTGTTCCAGCTCCGAGAAAGTTGCTTAAGTTCATAGATGTGCCTTTGAAACTTGCACACCACGTCACTTTGTGATGGCAACATGAAATCCTCGAGTTGAGTCATATAGAGTTCTTCCTAGAGATCTCTGTTAAGGAGAGTTGTTTTCACATCCATTTGTCATATCTCATAGTCATAGTAGGTAGCTATCACAAGCAGAATCTAAACAAATTTGAGCATTGTCACATGGAGAAAATTTGTTCATAGTTAATACCTTCACGTTGACTATAGCCTTTGGCAACTACGTGGGCTTTATTGGTCTCTACCTGCCCATCAGTTCCAATCATCTTCTTGTAAACCCATTTACAACAAATTGGTTTGGAAGTCCAAAAATATTCAACCAAAATCCATACTTCTTGATCTTCATAGATTCCATCTCGGATTCCATGGCTTTCTATGAATTCTCATAATTTGGACCTTGTATAGTTTCTTGGAAAATCAACGGATCATCATTCCTATGATCAATCATGTACTCTTTCACCATAAGTTTGAATCTATTAGGCACTCATCGAGGACAACTGGACGTTCTAAATAGGCTTCTGCAACAGGTTCTACCTATAACGGAATGTTATGTTGAAATTTTTCTTGAACATGTTCTTGAACTAGTTTCTGAACTGGGTCTTGAACTTGCTCTTGAATAGGTGCTCTAACTTTAACATTTGAGGAGGAAGCCCTTTCGTTCAACAGTAGATCATCCAGCCAAGGCTGCTCACTTGACATTTGATGTCCTTGAGCATGCATTGGTTCACTAGGTTCTTGAATTTCTCAAGAACAATTTCTCCACCATTAATTCCTTCTTCAAGAAATTACCTTTCCATAAAGGTTGCATTTCTTATCACAAACACTTTGTGCTCAGAAGGATGGTAAAAATAATATCCCATAGTTTCCTTGGGATAATGGATGCATCTACGCTTATCAAGCCTAACATCTAGCTCGTCTAGTTGTTGCCTTTTACAAATGCAAGAAAATCCCAAACCCATATGTGTTTCCGATTGGGTTTTGGTCTTTTCATATTGCATAAGGTGTCCTAGTGATGGCCTTAGTGGGAACTTTGTTGAAAAGATAGGTCGTCACTTCTAAAGCATAACCTCATATTTATTGGAAGATTTGTGAACCCCATCCTGGATCAGACCATATATAATAAAGTTCGATTTCTCCTTTCGGATACACCATTATGTTGAGGCATATCGTGAGACATCCACTGTGAGAAAATCCCATTTTGTCTTAGATGATCGAGAAAATCATGACTTAGATATTCTCCTCCCCGGTCAGATCTTAACACTTTGATACTCTTTCTGGTTTTTTTCTCCACTTCACTGCGGAATCTCTTGAACATTTCAAAAGATTCAAATTTAGGTTTCATAAGATAGACAAACCCATATTTCTATATATTGTTAATGATCCTGAGCCTTCAATTGATCCTCAACCTCTACAACATATTGCATATGTTAAAGCTAGTGCCGATATCCAATACCCATATAGATGAATCAATAGTAGTTAAGAGATCATGAAGACATTTTTCATCGAAGTCTTACCTCGTTTCTTTTCACCAAGAGACACAAGGTATTCCTTGCATTTCCTTATCCAATGACCCTTCTTCTTGCAAAAGAGCAAACGACATCTTACTAGTTGGCCTTGCTAGCACTGACATTGGCCTTGGTCACACCAGTCTTAGGCGCACTTTGCTTCTTTTGGGCCTTTTCATTCCATTTCTCTTCTCAAAAGAGGATTGGCCAACCAACGACATAGAACTAGACCCCTTCACCTACATGGATGTCTGCTTCTTGTAATCCTTCTGCATGTTATGCAATTCATGCAAATCAACATCCATCTTGTTCATGTTGAAATAACAATGAACGGTGAAAAAGAGTCCGAGAGTGACTATAGAATCAGATCCTATTGCAACTCCTTTATGAACGTGCACCCTAGCTTCTCAAATTGTTCCATAAGACTCATCATCTTTCGGACAAGGGGTGACACCAGAGAGTTTACAATCAGATTGGACTAGAACAAAGTCTTCAAAAACTAATGCCTTGTCATATGACTTTGAGATCCATACATCTTCTTACGATGTTTGATAATCTGTGGAGGAGTCATATCATCATGTTGCCTTTGGAGTTCAATACTGGCGTCTAGATTCGCAGGGTTAAGGACTGCAAGAGCGGCCTTATCAATCACAGCTTCTCATGCATCAAAACCAGCCGCAAATTGCATTACCAATCCTCGAAGTTATCCCCTACAAGCAATTGGGTATCAAGGATTGAACGCAAAGACAATAAGACATATTCGAGAAATCTGTTAACAATTAAATAGGAAAACATAAACAACATGGAATGAACATAAGAATATCATAAAGATATGGACTTTTATCTATATGCATCTCATGCAAAACAACATCCATTTTGTTCATGTTAAAGTTAACAATGAAAAGTGAAAAAAGTCCAAGATGGCTGTAGGATCCGATCCTATATCAACTCCTTTCTGAATGTGTACTCTAGTTTCTCAAGTTATTCCATAAGACTTATCATCTTTAGGACATGGGCAGCCATCAGGCATTTTGCAATTCATACATCTTTTTATGATTTTTGATGATCTGTGGAGGATTTTTTATGATCTGTGGAGGATTCATCTTTTTATGATTTTTGATGATGCCAAGATGAAGCACTTTACAATAGTGCTATCATAATCATGCTTCCCAAAAGCAACAATGGCATCTTGATTTGGGGGGGTCAGGGAATGCAAAAGTTGGCTTTCGATCACATCAATCAGCTTCTCATGAGTCAAAAATAGTCGTAGCTTGCATTGACAGTCATCAAAGATATCTCTAACAAGCTTGTGGGTATCGAGGATGGTACGTAAGGATAAAGAAGACATATTCGAGAAATATGTTAATTATTAAAGTGGGAAAACAAAAGCAAAAGGTAATGAGCATTAAATTATCATAAAGACATGGAATTTTATCTAAATCATATGCATGCTAATCAATGTTACAATAACATCTGAAATAAAAATTTATATTAGCATTAACTTACAACCGTATACCCGAGTCCCTTGGTTGTCAAGATGTTTCATAAAATTATAAAAAAGGATACAAATTCTATCACGATATACATCAGATAATCACCTCGCTGTAAGGTTGTCCGTAATGATATATTTGAGATATATGTAAATTATTAAATGGGAAAACATAAGCAGCAGTTAATGAACATCAAAATATCATAAAGACATGGACTTTATCTACGTGATATGCATGCTTATCAATGTTACAATAACATCTGAAATATAAATTTATATTAGCATTAACATTCAACCATATACCTGAGTCTCTTGGTTGTCAAGACATTTCTTAAACATATAAAGAAGGATATAAATTGTATCACGATAAAATTCATAATCTATACATGCAGCTCTACATCAGAAAACCACCATGCTGTAAGGTCGTCCCTATGGTCGGCCAACAATTAAGTTCATGTCCCCAGATTAGTCTAGGCGTATACAAGAACTAAGTGTTTCCTCCCACTAAATATATCATGATATAAGCACAATAATCTAATTCTTGAACTACATAAGTCATTGATGTCAGGCCATCCATGTAAATAAAAACCTATTCAAACGTTTACCTAGAAGAAAAAGCTAAATGATAAAAAAATTATCATTATAACTCAATTATTTTGAATGAGACAGAAACATCATTTGATCGAATGGTCGAACCATACAATCATCTGATAAAACTGATATAATGTGAAACTTCAGAGATTCATCTCGATCGAGTTACAACTCACTCAATAGAGTCACAACCCCTTGTGCTCGAGATCCGGTTTCGCTCGAGTGAAATGTAGCTCGCTCGAGTGATCTCATGACTCGATCGAGTGATATCATGGCTCGATCGAGCCATACTTTATGAAGCCCACAGGCATCTCGACTGATTTGTCTCATAACTCGATTGGGCTATCACTTTTTTGGGTTGAGGCATTGCAATATTTGAGGTTTGACTCGATCGTGTCAGATTATCGCTTGATCGCATTGAACTCTCAGGCTTGAACCCTAATCGCGATCTTTTGGATGGATTTTGATCCACTTTTTCTCCCAAAATTAACAAAAAAATCCTAAATACAAATCACCATGCCTTGATACCACTGTTGGCCTGGTAACGGGGTAGCAGCATGGTTTAATAACCCTAAAATAGATACGGTCATGATTCAAGAAGGGGTCGTGCGTTGTTTCACTAAAATACGAAGAACGATTTTTAAAGTTACATTTTTTGGATTGTACGGATGAGTGCATGATGTGAATGCCAAACATACGAAGCCTCTAGAGTATCCGCAATCACTGCAAAAAAACAGTAATAACAACGAACGGATCAACGTATCCGTCCGTTGATAAGAGTTTCCAACGGATTGCAACGAATGCCCAAGAATTTTCAACGGTCATGTATTCTTTGCAATTGTTAAAGGACGAGCATCCTACGCTATCCTTTGCTAAGATCTGTTGAAACGCCGTTACAAAACAAAAAAAAACTTGACCAACGGATGTCCGTTGCAGTTTGCAACGGATGTTCGTTGACAATGGTAACGAATGACCGTTGAATTTGTAAATTTTTACGTAGCTGTTGGAATATTTCAACGTGATATTTCAATGGGCATCCATTGATGGATCGAACAGATGTCCATTTAAAAACTCACTATTTATTGATTAAAATCAAGGCTTCTACCGTCAAGTCATCAACAACAAATATATTTTAAAAAACAAAATGTCGTCTTTTTTATAAAGAGATATATAGATTCAGAGAGTGGATGTATACAAGAAAAAATCCTGTAACCGAGAAAGTTACTCAAGCCTTCTTAAAGAGATTGGAGCAGTTCATGAGTTTTGCGTTGATGCAACCTATGTGTCAAGAATGTAAAACAATGTTATGTCCCTGCAAAAGATGCAAAAACATAAAGTATCGAAGTCAAGAAATTATTTGCAAACATAATTACAAGGTTGGTTTCGTAGAGAATTACAAAATTTGGTTTTTTCATGGGGAAAATTGTTGCATTAGTGAGATTGTACAAGAAGTATAAGAAATAGAAAGAAGTGAAAAGTTGTTTATGAAGCATCGACGACCAATCCATATTTGGAAATGGTATCGGACGATTTTTCTAGATTTGATGAATAAATGTATTAAGAGATGGCGAACAATAAGGAACACCTATTTTTCAACCTATTGGATTTGACAAAACAACCTATATATATAGGTTGTGAAGGACAATCTTGTTTATCTTTGTCCTTAAGATTTATGAATATAAAAATAGACTACAATGTTGCTGAAAATTCCACGATTCATTTTACAAAACCATGCGTGAATATTTACCGGAAAATAATCAAGCTCTCGAGATATACTACGAAACAAAGAATGTTTTAAAAGACTTGGGAATGCCACAGGAGAAAATTGATGTTTGTAGAAATAGTTGCTTTGGGGAAATGATAAAAACTTGTTAGAATGTAATTTTTTGGTGCAAACGGATTTCGTTTAACGAAACCATCTTCATGTAAATATTTACCATACAAAAAACATTTATATGTCTGTAGCAAATAGATTGAGAAGGTTATTTGAATCGCAAAAACCACTGCAGCAATGCGATAACACGCAAAACACTTGACAGTCGAAGGCATAATGCAACATCCATCAGATGCTAAGGTTTGGAAAGATTTCAATGAAATATTTTTTGAGTTTCCGTAAGAAACGATAAATGTTTATCTTTCCTTGTGCACCGACGGTTTTAGTCCATATGGTCAATCTGGAATTCAATATTCTAAGTGGCCGGTGATTTTGTCTCCGTATAATTTGCCACTTGATATGTGTTTGAAAAGAGAAGTAATGTTTGTGACATTGTTTATTCTAGGATTAGAACATTCGAAGAAACGATTCGATGTCTTTTTGCAGATCTTAATTCATGAATTCAGACTTTTTTGGAACGATAGAATTCTTACTTATGATGTGAGAACGAAGCAACATTTCACATTGAAAGCTATTTGTTGTGTAGAATTACCGACTTTCCTACCTATGGGTTGTTATCTGGATGGGGCACGCATGAGAGATTGATATGTCCATATTGTATACACTATATAGATTCATTTTGACTAGTACATGGGAGGAAATGATTTTGGTTAGATCGTCATAAAAGATTTCTGCCCCGTGGGCATGCTTTCAGAAAAGATAAAAAAAAAACTTATTTTCGAAAGAACATGGTACAAAAAGGAAAGGCATTGAACATGCAAACCGTAACGCAAATCCTTTACGAATGATTAAAAACAATGGGGGATTTACAAGAATCGATAGAATACGGTCGAGATCGTTGGCATCGAAAACCAAAAGGCCAAGGAAAATGGCATAAGTGGTATAAACATATTATCTTTTGGAAGCTACCATATTAGAAATCATGATATTACATCATAATTTGATGTTAAGCATATCGAAAAGAAATTATTCGATAACATCATCAACACTGTTTTGAATGTGACGGGAAAAACTAAGAATAATATACAATCATTAAAAGATTTGAACATAATATGTCGAAGATCTGAGTTAGAGTTACGAGATGGAAGGGCACCTATCCCAATATTTAGATTGTCTGGGACAGCTAAATCTGCATTATTAAGGCAGTTAAAAGAAGACGTTAAATTTCCAGATGGATATGCACGATTGTCATGTTTTCATGTAGCAACTCATTCCAAATGAATTTGTTGAGCTCTTACCATGAAACGTTCACGATGTGTTATGTGGAGTTATCATATATTTCAGATATATATGTTCAAGAAATTTGAAAAGGGATGATTTGGAATTAGTGAAAACCGTAGTAAAGATCAAGCCACGAGGAGTTATAAGCACATATAAAAAAGAAGATCTGTTGCGAACTCATCACCCTCATCCGATACGATAAATTGATACAGACTATCGGGAGGAGATTCTCGCAAGAACTCACATAGATGGAGATTACATACATGATTATGCAAACATCGAGCCGGAAGATGTAGAAGATGAAAACGACGATGAATTCAACGAACAATTAAAGGAAGACTTGCCAATCGAAGAATCTACCGAAAAATAAATGTAAATTACGTAATTGTAATATATAATTTAATCCGAATTCAAATTTCAACGAACATCAGTTGGCAATAGCAATGATAACCCGTTGGAATATTAAATACTTCTGATACTTAGAAAATTTTCAAATTTTTCAAATTGTCAACGAGAATTCGTGGGTAATATGCAATGGAAGCCGATTGAAAATTTTTAAGTTGCCAACAAATGACCGTTGAAACTGTTAAAGCGAGCAATGAATGACCGTTGGTAAATCCAAATGGACACTTGTTTGTATTTTGCAACAAATGCTCGTTGCAAAGTGTTATCATGGCTAACCTACGCCTACAACATCTGTTTTGGTTCTCAACGGGCATCCATTGGAATGTGCAATGGATGTACAATCGTTTTGTCGTCTATTTCCTCAAAACACGATTTGCTAACGGGCATCCGCTGGAACTTGCAATGCATGCCCGTTGAGAACAGAACAATCATGTTAATTAATTGCATTCGTTGAGGTGACGCAATTTCCACCGTTGGAAATATCTTTATATCATCCGTTAAATAGTTCATTTTTCAACACAAATTCAAAACAAACATTCTCCCAAATTGAAAATCTGTACACGACAATTTCCAGTGGTTATGGTGGCATGTTGGCGAGTTTAATAGGAGCCCCGTAACCGCCTCGACCGCCACCATATCGGCCTCCTCCACTTCTATCGGCACCGTAGATATTTGATGAACAATATGAGATGGTGGAAATAGACTCATTGATCAATAATTTCGACGAGCATCCTTCCTTCCTGATTATTTACCCTGAACGTCTTGATGGGATATTATGGTAAGATTTTAATTACATAATTCATATGGTATTTAATATTAATATTACCTAATCATTTCATTTTCACGTGCAGGTTTAATGTGGATCATGTTCTGGAACATACAAACAACAACATCATCCAGGAATAGATACAAGATCTACTACATTATTCCTCACAGGTGATGGTAGAAATTATCCGCCGCCAATAGAAGTGTACATTCATCGCAAGTAATATTAGTATAAAATATAACTTGTAAATTATAATTTAAATTTATTTATAAACTAATTTATTGTAATTTTATTTTACAGCGAGCATATAGATGGCAGAAGAAGGATGCTCGTGTATCTATAAAGTGATTTGGTTAATCTCAAGTAATAATTACATAGACTAACGTTTCCGCGAGAATCTGGATCATGTAGTACTAGTGTCAAACACAAGGGAATCGATGCAACTCTAAAGCTAGTAAATTAATGTATAGGATGACAAAATCAGTAAGTGTCTGGAATGCAGATAAAGCTAAACTAGCTAATAAATGAATTAAATTAAATTAACTAAATACCATAGATTTCGACAGATGCACGATAATGAAATGAAGTTCTAACATGATTGTTGGTCTTAGATATTATCACGAGTTCAGGTAATTCAAGCTCTAATATATGAACTGACTGGCGTAGACTTGTCCACTACCTAGCGTGCGTACTACCAATCTCCTGATTGCATAATCTCACCCACTAGATGCATTAAGATTGCTATCATAATCCCTAAATTCAATCAACCGACCTGTCACCGATTCAAAATGTATTAAATCCTAAATCATGGCTAGGTTTTAAATTCTAATTCCTTGGCGTAGATTCATTAGACTTCTATAATCATCCACTCAAGTAGCATACAAGAACGAAAGCATTAATAACAACCAATCATTCTGAAAACAATCAAATACCATAATCATTCATTCAAGTGTCGTACAAGAATGAAAGCATTAAGAACCACCAAGCATGAAGAACAATACTTCATTACATATCGGCAGGGCTCTCTAACCCATGGTTATAGATCTCCTCGGATATGGATTTAGAAATTGAAACACAAAAGAAATCTATATTCAACATAGCTAAAAAAACAAGATTACTCCCAATTCTGGTATCGATGTCTTCAACAGCTCCTCCGAGATCCGGATTCATCGCCCCGTCTCTATCCTCGTATGCGTTCTACTCTTTCTCCTCCCTATCTATGTTTGTTGTCTTTGTTCCCTCTCTACTTTCTCTGTTTATGTCTGATTGAAGCTTCTTCTCCTTGCCCCCTTTCCTTCTCTTTCCTCATTCCTTTCTTTTATTTTCTCTTCTCTCCTCTTTGGCTATGAATTTCCATTATTTGCCATGCCTTTCCATGCATGTTTAAAATGATGGATGTTTCATTTTTATTGTTGAGGTTGTGTGTTCTTCACGCCCGATCGGGCACGAGAACAAGCTCGGTTTGGCACTTCCTCAATGGGGTGAATGGTCGGACTTCACATATGCTTTGGTCATGCTGCACGTTCGGGTTTGTTTGCTGTTTGATAGGCTCAGTCGGGCTGGGGGTAGTGCTCGGTCGGGCACTCCCTTTCATCTTGTACGCCCAGTCATGTAGAAGTGTATGATTGGCCGATCTATGCCTTTTCCTTCCTTCCCCGGTCGTGTTGCATCTGGATGATCGACTGTGCTCTCCTTCTTGTTGTATGTCTGGGCATGCAGGTTTAGGTAGTGTAGGGCATTTTCTTGTGTTAGTATTTGGTAACCTCATTTCCTGCAACTACATGAGAAAATGCTGAAAGAGGACTAAATGATAGTTAGTTAGTTAGTTTAACTAGACTAACGCTTCCGCAAGAATACGGATCGTATAGTACCAGGGTCGAACACAAGGAATGGATGCAACTCTAACGCTAGTAAACTAATGAATAAGACGTGTAAAATCAATAAATGATGGGAATGCGAATAAAGATAAACTAACTAACTAACTATCGCATTAAACTCAATAAAATAGACAACACATGTTTTGAGAGATGCACGATGATGCAACGAAGTTCTAACAAGATCATTGGTCTTAGATATTATCACGAATTTAGGGAATTCAAGCTCTAATATAGGAACTGTCTGGAATTGACTTGTCCTCTACCTAACGTGCGTACTACCAATCTTCCGATTACATAATCTCACCCACTAGATGCATTAAGACCGCTATCATAATCCCTAGATTCAATCAAACAACCTAGAATTGGTTCTAAATTGATTAAATCCTAAATCATGGTTGAGTTCCAAAGTCTAATCCCCTGGCATAGATTCATTAGACTTCTATAATCATTAATTCAAGTGGCATGCAAGAACGAAAGCATTAAGAACAACCAATCATTCTGAAAAACGATCAAATACCAAAATCATTCATTCAAGTGGCATTCAAGAACGAAAGCATTAAGAATGACAAATCATTAAGAACAAGACTTCGTTACATATCGACAAAGCTCTCTAACCTTTGGTTATAGACCTAATCGGATATGATCTAAGAATACGAAATGCAAATAATAACCATACTCAACATGGATAAAAAACGAGATTCCTCCCTAATCTATTACCAACTTCTTCAATGGCTCCTCCGCAATCCGGCTTCGTCGCTCCGTCATTCGCCCTTGTGTGCATTCTGCTTTCTCTTTCTCTACTCTCTCTACGTCTAGTCTGCTTTTCTCTCTAATTTTTTGTATGTTTGCTCTGTTTTTCCATCTTCGTTTCGGTACAAATCGGGCTGCTGAAGCTCTTCGCTTTTAGCCCTCTTTCTCCTCTTTCCTTTCCTCTAATCTTTCCTCTTTGGTCGTCCCCTTTTCTACCTCTCTAGTGGCTGGAATTTCCTGTTTTTTACAGCAATTGCAATATTCCTTTTCCGAGTTTTTCCATACCTTGTTTTTCCTTTCTTGTGTAATTATCAACATTTCCTCTTTATTTTCCAGCCATTTAGCTCCCCTTCCTTTTGGTTTAAGCAGTAAGCACGTTCCTTTTCTTGTTTTGCTAAATTTCCTTTGTGGCTAGTTTCCATTTTCTCGGTTTCTATTTTCTTCAACAGCTTGTTTTTCCTTTTCTTCTTGTGCAGCAACGATTTCTTTTTCCTTTTTCCTCCTTTTCATATTGGCTTTGCTGCCTTCTTTCTTGTTCTTGCATTTCCATTAATTGTTGCAGCAGCCATTTTCATTTTCTATCTTTTCGCGGTTGCATCCAATTCTCGTGTAGGTGGTTGGAAGTTTACATTTTGTTCTAGAAACTTACTTATATTTTATGTAAACCATGTTTCCTTTTCATGTTTCAACCGTGCTCTTTTTACTTTTGTTCTAGCAACCGAAATTTTCCATTTTTGATCCAACCACCGAAAGTTTCCATTTTTGTAAGCGGCCATTGTTTCCAATTTTTGGAAGCGGCCATTGCTTCCATTTCTTTTCTCCGGTTTATGATTCTTTGGATGCGGACCATGCATAGCTGATACGAGAGTGGTTTTGCTTAGTTTTGCTTCATTTACTCGTGTTTGTATCCCGATATTTCATTTCCTGCAATAACACGAGTAAATGATAAAAGAGGACTAAATGATCTTTTAATGCTTGGAAAAGTTCAAATGAATGGTGTAACAAACTATAAAAAGAGACTAAAATACTATAACAAAATAGATGTTATCAGGTAGTGTAGGGCATTTTGTTGTGTTTTTATTTTTGTATCCTCGTTTCCTACAAATACATCAGAAAATGCTTAAAGAGGACTAAATGATGCTTAATGTTCGTAAAATCTAAATGCATCATTAAACTAACTATGAAAATAAATTAGAATATGACGCGATCCCGACTGAATCGACGCTCTAGACTTGGTTAGTGATGGATATGCCTTGCTGCAACGAATTGCACAAGGGTGTGTGGAGCGAGTGGTCACACGAGAGTTGCTGAAGGCTCTTGATTTACCGAGTTCGTCTTCAATGGATATGACGCACCAAGGAAGAACGAACGGATCGTTGGATATGACGCACCAACGAATAGGAACCTGGATATTACACACCAACAACCAAAGAACTCACAAAGGAATTCAAGATGGAATCAAGAATGATTCAAAGTAAAATTTTCAAAGTTTGATTGATTGTTTTTCCATGGGGTGGCC
>CM071874.1:10233838-10259373 GCA_036759665.1 Gynandropsis gynandra
CTTGAGCTTCGCAGCCTTGGCTCGGGTCATGGCACCAGCGGGTATGATCAAGGCATCCTCTTCTAGAGCTCGGGCTCGGGTCACGGGACCGACATATTTTGACCTAATGGCGTCTCGGGTCGCGCTGGAGGTGATCGCGTCTCGGGCCGCGGGATTGGCGTCTCGGGTCGTGGAATCGGCATCTCGGGTCGTAGGAATGGCATCTCGGGTCGCAGGAATGGCATCTCGGGTCGCAGGGATGGCGTCTCGGGTCACGGCATCTCGGGTCGCGGCATCTCGGGTCACGGAGATTCCCTCTTCTTCCTTTCTGCGGGTTGCGTCCTCCTCACTGTTGTTGGTCGCGTCTTCAGCGTCCTCCAGGATCGTATCAGAATACTACAACAAAATAGACGTTATCAAACTCCCCCATACTTGAACCTTTTCTCATCCTTGAGCAAGACTAGAACTAAGCATGAGAAGAGTTAGACAACCACCGGATACTAGCACAAACAATTCGAAAAATCAGCCATGATAGACAAAAACGCGTCACATGAACATATTCCTAAGCAAACTCAATTCAGAATTTTATCCACTGAAAGTCATGAGTCATGCAAACCTACACATAACCTAAGTCATTTCACTAACCCCTAACATCATTCAAGAAATCTCCATAATAGTTTCATCTAAACATTCGTAAGGTAACATTTCTTAAAGACACTTTTCTTATTCTTATTCTTTTCTCTCTTTTTTCTTCTCTTTTTCGGTTTCCACAAAATTTTTCTTTAAAAGTTCACGCTCGGTTTCTGAGACGTTGAAATCGAAGAAGGCAACCTTCTACTTAGACTCAGGTTGCCAATTGGTACACTCATAAGGTCTTGTAACCTTAGCGGAGCAAAGAGGTTGTGCCGTTCACAAAAAAATGTTTTAGATCAAGCTTATTAAAGTCATGCATCAACTATAACCCTTAGGACGTACAAAAACGGCATCATCCCACCTTTTAGACACGAACCATTGAGATCGATGTGCCCATGTCAATTTAAGGTGGAAATAGCTAGAAACTTTATCCTATTGACAACGAAGTGTAAGCGTATGGAATCATAAAATAGAGAAGTGAATCAAGAAGGTATCTCACTTAGTAAAGAGTCAACGGTATGCTCGGAGTTATGGGACTGAAATTTAAAGGGTGAAATGCGACTATGAGTTATGGAATCCATGCACAACTAATAGACTAATCAATATCACAGAGTCTTTTCAAGCACGCCTAGGTTTTTTTCCCGATTCAACAAAGTTGCATAAACATGGCTAAAGTTTGAATTTTTTTGTACTAGGTATCTGTCTGTCTAATCCTAATGAAACTAACATAAAAGCTAAAATAAATTGAAGAATTCAGCATCTATACCTAATCAAAATCATGACACTTCGAAGAGTACCCTCAATCCTTGAACGGAACACCGTCCCAGTGTTCAAAACCTAAAAGAAAGACTCGCACGCAAAAACTCAAGGAAAAATAAAGTAGATAGGAACGTGCACATATGATGTATACTTGTTGTCCCTAGTTGATCCAATTGGGTATAGGCTCTCCCCTTTGTTGTGGATGATGTTTTGAAGTGGAAAACCTGTAACACAATCCGAAAAAAACAAAACGTCACATTGGGGTTGTTAGTAAAGTGCATGAATGTGAAAGGAATAAGAGTTGAATTCTAAAAAACCAAATAACTAAAAGGATATGGGGCTCGGGTTGCCTCCCGAGAAGCGCTTGTTTAAGGTCATGAGCCTGACTAAGACGTGCTGCTCATAAATCGGCTCCAAAAGAGTGAATGTAGCTCGATTGTGATCCGTGTAGTCCGCATTATAGAGATTTATCTGTTGGGCGTTTACTTTGAACGAACTGATAATTCCTATTAGTTCGATTGCACAATGTGTTGAGATGCTTTTGATTGTGAACAGCCCGGACCAACGTTACTTGAGTTTTCATGGAAAAAGGTTCGAATGTGAATTGAAAACAAGTACTTGGCCACCTTCTTTAAAAGTTCGCTGGACTATATGTCTATCGTGCCACTTCTTTGTGCGCTCCTTGTAGATCTTTGTGTTCTCGTGTGATTACAAGGGCATCTCCTCTAGATGATGGAGCTGTAGCACTCGTTTTTCAGCAGCCATCTTGTATTTGTAGTTGAGTGCCTTAATTGCCCAAAATGCTTGATATTCTAACTCAACGGGTAAATGGCATGCCTTGTCGTACACTAGTTGGAACAGAGTAAGTCCAATTGGCATTTTGAATGCTGTCCGGTAAGCCCATAATGCGTCATCGAGTTTCAATGCTCAATCCTTCCTAGACTTAGAGACCATCTTCTCCAAAATCGATTTGATATCTTGGTTAGAAACTTCAACTTGGCCGCATGTTTAAGGGTGATATGTCGTTGATATTCGATGTCAAACACCATACTTCTTCAATAGCCCTTCTATGATGTGGTTCACAAAGTGCTTACCTCCATTGCTGATCACTACCCTCAGAACTCCGAACGTAGGAATATGACATGTTTGAACATCTTGGTTACTGGTTTGAAGTCTTTGGTTGGACTTGCCAAGGCTTCTACCCACTTCATTACGTAATCCACTGCGACTAGTATGTAGAGGTTCCCGTATGAAGACGAGAAAGGGCCCATGAATTCTATCCCCCACGCATCGAATGGCTCGACCTCTAGAATATAGTGTTGTGAAATCTCATGGCGTCTGGAAAAATTCCCCGTCCTTTGGAAATTGTCACAAGACGCTACGTAGCTATTGAGCATCCTTGAAGAGCATAGGCCAATAGAAACCAATGCCTTCTTCAACTTTTCAAATGCAGCATGACATTCCATTGTAAACTCGAATTATATGTCCTTTCCTAATAGGTCTGTGAGAGGTTTAGACACTTTCGAGAAGTCTTTAATGAATCGTCTATAAAATCCCGCATGTCCAAGGATGCTACGGATGGCCTTAACGTTCCTAAGAGGTACCAGCTTTTCGATAACTTCTACTTTTGCCTTATCGACCTCTATTCCTCTTGGTGATATCTTATGTCCCAATACAATGCCTTCGCGAACCATGAAGTGGCACTTCCCCCTATTCAGCACAAGATTCGCTTCTATGCACCTATCTACAACTTTATAAAGATTGGTTAGACAAACATCAAAGGAAGCTCCATGTTTCCATAATTTCGCCATTCACATAGGATAATATAGAGGTCATGCACCGCTGAAAAGTAGCAGGTGCATTACACAAACCGAAGGGCATCCGACGATACTTGAATGTATCGAAAGGACATGTGACTATCGTCTTTTCTTGATCGTTCGGATGGATTCGTATCTGAAAGAAAACTGAATAGCAATCAAGAAACAAAATTAGGAGTGAAGAGATAAACATTCTAGCATTTTATCAATCGTAAAAAAAAGGGGAAGTGATCTTTCTGAGTGTTAGTGTTCATCTTGCGGTAGTCAATACACATGCGCCAACTCGTGACCATTCTTGTTGGAAACAGTTCGTTGTTTGCGTTTGGGACTATGGTGATGCCTCCTTTCTTCGAGACTACCTGTACAGGACTCACTCACACGCTATCTGATATAGGATATATAATTACAACGTCTAACAACTGAAGGACCGTATTCAAAGTGAATCCTATACATGCAAAGGGCTAGACTAAGTCCCCTAATATCCTTTAATGTATAACCTATAATATCCTTATACCTCCTAAGAGCTTCTAACAATCGTTCTTTTTGGGATTTGTCTAAGTTATCATTCACAATCACAAGATAAGTAGATTCAAGTCAAAGGAATTCATACCTTAGCTCTTGTGGTAAGGGCTTCAACTCCACCTTTGGTGCATTGTCAACACTCCAAACAGATGATGGACGTTTGATGTGGCTGTTAGGCATCTCGGGAGTGGTTGAACTCGCGCTGCATGCTCCTTGAGATGAGCTGGAATCTGCCTGGGATATCTAGAGGTTTATGCACTGATCCCTGACATTTCTTGATCTGAATTGATGTCCACTCAATCCGTTCTTATGTATGTGTGAGCTGAGCACTCCTCTTGATAAGGATTGTCCGAAATTCAACCTTTGGCTTGGGATACGACCTGTTGTGCTCTGATCGCACAGAAATCTGCTCGGAGTGCGTCTAGCTCAGTGTTCGGGATCTCCTTCGTCTTTCTTTCGTCCAACAGCTTTTGTAATATTTCACTTTGTAAGGGTCCTTATATAGCCCTTCTCAAGCTGCTAAAAGAGCCATCTCAAGAGATCCATGTTATCGAATTCTTCACAAACTTCCTCGGCTACTTTCTCTAGGACGTCGATGTAGAATACCGAATCCACCATACAAGACTATTTGAGTGTATTGTATAGATTAAACTCCAGTTCTTCATGTTCGAATTTTAACATGAGTCTACGTTCAGCACAGTGTATGATCGTCTTTACCGTATTGAGAAACAACCTACTGAGAATAATTGGGATTTTCTTGTCTTCTTCCATATCTAAGACGACGAAATCAAATGGGACAAATAACTTCCTAACTTGTAAAGGCATGTCTTCCAGTATGCCCTCGGGTATCCTAGCACTTCGATCAGCCATGGTGAACGCCATTCGTGTAGGTTGAAGATCCATTCTACCCCTAAGATCCATTTTTTTTGTAGAACAGCAATGGTAACATGCTTATGCTTGCTCCGACATCGATTAGTGCATGGTTAATTTCATAATCACCTATTTTACAAGGGATTGGGAATATACCTTGATCGAGCATCTTCTTGGGTAGGTTTCGCTGCAACATCGAATTAGTCACCATCACGGTTTTCGTCTCCTCATCTCTCTTGTTTGCAAGTACATCTTTGAGGAACTTGGCGTATGAAGGCATCTTCTTCTACCCTTCATGGAATGGAATGGTGATATGCATCTTCCTCAACATCTCAACGAACTTTTCAAATTGGACATCATCGTTCTTTTTGCACTGGCGCAAACGGAAAAGAAGGAGGCCTTAGTTCGGGTATTAACGTATTTGGGTTCCTCTTCCTCCTTCTTGTGCTCTTCAACGTTGCTGCCCTTTCCACTACTGTACTAGATGATTCTCCCTTTTCAAATGTCAAATAAATGGGTTGATCCCGCGTCTTACCACTCCTTAGGTGAATGGCATTGATTTGCTCATGAGGATTTGCTTCCGGCCTCCCCGGTAGAACTCGTTGCGGATTAGTGGAGTTCGCAGCAAGTTGTGCAACTTGAGTATCCAAGTTCTTTAAGTTTGTTTGAATCCCCACAACTTTTTTGTTTAAATCTTCGTAATATCCTCTCATCCCTCTAAGCTCGTTGTATTGATCTTTTTGTCCTTGTAAGATTTGAGCGAGTATAGACGTAATATCTGATCATCTCATTTTTGTACACGATTCTCGCATGATTTTAGATATGTTAATGACTATATTTGCGATGTTTACGGTTTATATTTTATCCATTTTACTTGTTTCTTTGTTTGTATGTTCTTGTAGGGTATTAATGCGTATTTGGTTTGTTTTGGAGCTAAAGAACATACACAAGACAAAATAAGACTATCGAAGATCACAACGGAACAAACGGGACGAGAAATGAAAAGGAATATGATACAATCGTACCCCATGAGGAGAGAAGGCCCACGTGCAGAGTGAATTCCTTAGCCCTCTCGGGCTGAACATCGAGCACTTGTTGCCCGCCTCGGACTAACCTTTCGCACTCATGGATCAAGAACTGGTGAGGACCCCGCGCGGGGTGTTCTCCTTAGCCCGTGCGGGGTGTTGGTCCAGCAGAAGCTGCCGCACTCGTGCTCATTCTTAGCATGCGGGGGTAATGGAGGATTTGGGGAGCCTGCATGGATTGGCTACCGAGCCAGTGCGGGTTGTGTCCACAACAACCTCCATTGAAGTTCTCCAATGGAGAGAAAGTTTAAGAAGGGACCCCCAATTGAGTTAGAACGGAAGAAAACAAAGACGAGAACCCTAGGAGTGTAGATCAGAGCCTATCCATCATTGGAGAGAGCCCACTTGATGGGACAAATGCATGGAGACGGAAGATCGAATCTGGATGACGTCTCGTTTGATTGTTGTGCTCGATAGTTTTATTCGGAACTCACGTGACCCGAGCTAAAGCGTCAAAGCTCAAGGAGGCGATCATCAGAATCCTCACAGACTTTCAAGTTCAAGACAAATATTCTAGTCCACATGAAATCACTAATATCCGTATCATTCTTCAAGCCAAAGCTCAACTCGTGTACTCTTTTCCCTTTGTTGGTTTTGTCCCACGGGGTTTTCCAACGACGGGTTTTTTTACGAGGCCATGATTCCCTTTCCTTGACCTAGTTATTGACCCGAGCTTTTAAGACAAGTTCGCATTTCAGAGGAACTTCTTACGATTTGTCATATTTTTGTCTTTGGCTAATTTTTAGAACATTAATGTAAGGCCTTGCATGGTGACTTAGCATGAATGTTGCATTTATGGTCTTGCATGGCCATTTTGATTACTTATGGCCGGCGATGAACACCTTGTAGAATAACCTTGAATTTTTCGATTGAATCACTGATTTTCCTTTATTAAATCATCTTTGTTGGTGTGTTATATCCAGGAAAACCGTTGTGAGTAATATCCAACGTTTGTTTGTTCTTCGTTTGTGCATAATATCATCCGAAGACGGACTGGTGAATCGAGAGCCATTCTGCAACTCATGTGTGACCAATCGCTCCACCCACTTTTTGCGAACAATCGTGCGACTCGGCTGCAGCAAGGCTTATCTATCTAACCTACGTCTAGATCATCGTTCCAGTCGGATCCCGTCAACTGGTATCAAAGCTCATTCTAGCAAATAGGTTAGTTCATTCTCGGCTTTTGTTGTGTAGACCGTAAATAGGGTTGAACGCGAGTAGTATCTATTTGTTAGTACGTGTATTTGGTGTTACGATTTTTGTTACTTGTACATTTCTATTGTTTTTTGTTTTTTTGTTGTTTCTACTTGTTGTTGCTCCGGTGTGCTAGTGTGCAGGGGAGTGAGAGTTAGTAGATTTTAATCCTCAAATCGCCATGGGAGATAAAGGAGCCAAAACCAGCCGAGTGAACGAGAGATTAATCGAGGCTCTCGCGACTCGATTGGAGCAAAGTCTCACCAACAAAATGGAGGAGTTGCGACAAGAGTTTCGACACGAACATCCGACCCGACAAAGAACATTCATGCGTTCAAGCAACAGGAAAGGCACCAG
Organism: Gynandropsis gynandra; assembly: GCA_036759665.1. NCBI lineage: Eukaryota > Viridiplantae > Streptophyta > Magnoliopsida > Brassicales > Cleomaceae > Gynandropsis > Gynandropsis gynandra. The sequence continues at coordinate 10,241,055 of CM071874.1, forward strand.
CATGAGGAGGACAACAACTACTACGAACGAGATTGTTCATCCTCGTCTGGAAGTAGTCATCGACGGCGACGTGTAATGAGGGAATGAAAAGACGACACGAGGGACGACCTCGCTGTTCTGAAACTGAAAAATTCCTTCGTTCCATGGCAAAACCGACCCATACGGCTACCTAGAGTGGGAGAAGAAGGTTGAACTCGTGTTTGGTTGTCAACACTACACCGAGGCCAAGAAGGTTAGGGTTGCAGCCACTGAGTCTATGACTACACCTTGAGTTGGTGGGATCAGCTGGAGACTTCTACGTGATGAAATGATGAGAAACCAGTAGCGATGTGGCTGGAGATGAAGGCCATCATGCTCAAGAGGTTTGTGGCGAGTCATCACCACAGAGAAGTGCATCGGCGATTAAGGAACCTTACCCAAGGAAACCGATCCGTGTAGGCATATTATCAAGAGATGGAGTTGTTGATGTTGAGGGCTGACATCTCGGAGGATAGAGAGGCATTGATGTCTCGATTCTTTGGAGGTCTAAATCTAGAAATCCAAGACCACCTAGAGATGCAACACTACGTAGAGGTTAAGGAAATGCTTCACAAGGTGATCCTAATCGAGCAACAACTCGAGCGGCGAAGGAGTTCACATTCTGGCTATTGGGCTGGAAAATACGACCATCAACGAGATGAAAAACCGAGCTATCCAAGGAAAGATAGCACGGTTCCAACAAGCCGAGACGTGTCCAAAGCAGATCTAGCGAACTGAGACATGACCAAAGTAGGTCCAGATGCTTTGGGGGACAAAGGAAAGGCCGACGCCACTACTTCAAGGGCTCGGGACGTGAAGTGCTTCAAGTGTCACAGGAGAGGACACTATGCAAGTGAATGCACGAATAAGAGAGTTATGATCATTCGTGACGACGGCGAGTTCGAATCCGAGGACGAAGCGGCTATAAACTCGAACGAGACGCATGAGGAAGAACCAGCCAAAGGAGAGTTGCTGGTGGCACGAAGTTCCTTGAGCGTGCAGCCTAAGGCCCACGAACAAGAACAGTGAGAAAATTTATTCCACATCTGTTGCCTTGTTCACGGAAAAGTTTGTAGCGTAATCATCGACGGAGGAAGCTGTACGAACGTTGCAAGCGCTACCATGGTCCGAAAGCTTGGGTTGAAGGTCCAAAAACACCCGTGGCCATATAAGCTTCAATGACTGAACGAAAATGGCGAGATGAATGTGACCAGCCAAGTGACCTTCCCTATTTCCATACGCATTATCAAATTTCTAACAGGCCAAGCATATCAACCACTAGAACTAAAAGGGGAAACAACGTCGAGAGAAGACTCGTTAATAGACTCTGATACAACCCCTTTATGAGGTGTTGGCCATCACGGGACGAAGAGGATGCTACTAATTTAGATGATTGGCAATAAAATTATGTTTTTAATTTGTATAAACCTTTTTTAATTAATTTTATTTAAATTTCTTTTTATTATTTTTGTTTATTTTTTCGTAAAGGTTTCAATGGATGCCCATTGATATTTTTTGAAATGTTCAATAAGCATCCGTTGGAATACAAACATTCCCGCCTTTTCTTGGCAACAGATATACGTTGACCGCTCCCGCCAATTTTTCCAACGCGTATCCGTTGAAAGCTTTTAATTCTCAACTTTTTACGTTTCAACGGATGTGCAATGAATATCCGTTACAAAATTTTAACGCGAATCCGTTGCCAATATTTTCATGCCCGTTGCACGCCCATTGCAAATTGCATTGGATGTAGATTTTAATTGATCGATTCCCAACGGCTTTGAATCTATTGAAATCCGTTGGGAATCGTCGTTTTTCATGGAAATATATATCCGTTGGAAATGACCTGTTTTATGTAATAAATGAGATCAGACTTTCCTTTCAACTTTTGATGCAAATCTGATCACGAACGAATACGGTTGTTTCTTCGTTCGTCATTTCTACTTTAGGAGAAAGGGTTTTTTTAGAGAAAACTGAATTGTCTTCAGAAAACTGTTATATGTTCCCTTTGATAATACTAAATGTTTAGTTATTTAGGAAAAACTCCATGATTCTTTAATATAATTGGTTTGTCACCATACTGTCGTTGACAATAAACATCTCAAATTGGAGAAGAAAATAGTTTACGTAAACCAAAAAAACTTACAACTTCTATAATTATAAAGTACCTAAACCCTATTGTTCATACCACACAGAAAACAAGTGAAAGTGAGACTAAAGTTCAGAGTTTTACAAGAGTGTTAGTTGGAGTTTTGGGCAGTTAGGATGAGGCTCCACCACCTCCATGTGAATCCTCACACATTGCACGAGGCAGTAAGACACATTGCCATCCATCTTAACAATTGTTTGGGGTTGATCATCTATGTATCAGTCTCCACCCTCTTCTTTCTCATTCTTCTATGTTAAATAATAGGTCCTACTATACCGTACCTGCAAAAGGTAACAGTTCAGTAGCAGTGTAAAAAAAACAATATGATAATACAGACTACAAAAGAAAATCCAATGAATCTGCAATGATATATCAAACACATATAACTTTAGAGCGTGGAGGGGACAACTACATGAAATCCAATGACAAGATGCGAAGACATACAGGTCCATGCATGCCCAGCTGTGAAATAACTATAAAGAGTAATGAAAAGGAGAAAACTAAGAAAGTAGTCATATTATCACGATAACTGAATAAAATCCATGTATTTGAATAATCAACACAATGAAGAGCGTACTTAGGGAAAAAGCTATAAAACCATTAGATCTTATTTTCACGATTCTCGCCTCTGCATCTGCAAAAAATGTATGAACTTAAAAAAAATAGTTTGATTGTGTGTGGTTCATACGCCATCTATAAGATCTTTGCAAAACAAAAGATTAAAGTAAAGAGGTTTCAATGAAAAACAACGATGATTAAAAGAAGATTAAACATGAGAAAAGGATTGAATACTACAAAACATAATAAAATTCTTATTAAAATTACTAATGTTAATTATTTTTATCAATTCAGTGATTCGATTTATATTAGAAAACCAATTGTATAATAGAATTATTAAATCAACCAAAATAATATTATATTATTTACTTGAGGTTTTCTTAATTTCTTCAGTAGATCTTCAATTCTTCTCCAATGCCAAATCTACCAATATCTCTTTAATTTTGTTTTTGATGATATAAAAGAATTGTTTGTAAAAGTTACCGTAAACTTTTTCTATGTGGTAGTATACCCTTTAACTTTTATCAATTACTATATAACATTAATATGTAATTAAACAAAAAAATATCATTTGTTTTATTATAATTTCAGATTGGCACGGAGAGATTTTAACTCGATGATTATTTCGAATACAACACTAATCATCACTGTCTGTACCATAATAACAATTATCAAACATTTATATTTATATGAATCAAGATTATAATGTAATTTTTAACATTCTCTCCACTTGTTTCATATATGACAAGTATATAAAATCATTAATCTCACTTAAGTTATCATATATACGAATCACCACTTTATAAGAATTAAAACGACCGGATCATGGAGGTGATGGGCCTCGCAGATTTCATGATTCCTTTCATACTTCACAAGTCAACATAACTTAAACAACCGTAATTTGATAAAATAGATATTTTAAACTATCTTATCCCACAATGGGTTTAAATAAAGACTAATCATCAATAATCATAACAAGTATGCATAACTAAAATATGATTCATAGATAATCAAAATCAAAACTTACATCGATATCTAGAGTTGAAATAAAGTTCAATGGGCAAGACTTATATTCATACATGTATGACTAACCATATGCAATACAAGGACTTTACGACTACTCCCATATCACCGCCATGACCAAGAAATGTCTTTAGAGCGAGGCCTTTAGCCAACGTATCCACAATCATGTTATTTGTGCCAATGTGCGCAAATTGAAATTTTTGTTTGTATTTCTTCTTTAACCAATAGATATTTTAAATCCATATAGTCTTAAAGACTCATTTACAACAAACTCTTTTAGAATCCTTCAATAACTCGGTCATTTTCCAGACTTTGTTGTCATCCATAGATTTCAACTCTTCCTTCATGGACATCAACCATTATTCATAATTTCTACCGCTCATGGCTTGTTGAATAGAGACAAGATAATCATTAATGCTTATTTCATTTTCATTTTCAAGTTTATATGATTATTTGAAATAGTTGGTGTTCTATCATTGGAAGACCTCCTCAAAGATATTCTTTTTATAGATTGTACTTGTTTATTTACAATATCATCTTCTTTGTCTTCTAGAACAATGGCATCCGCAATGGGGTTATGAGCATCTATTTGTTTTTATTCCATATTCATAACTTACGGTTGTGAACATCATTTTCAGATAGATGACTTGATGGATTTTGATCCATCAATCACTCTTTTTTCTCTACATTATATTCTCCCAGACTTCCACATATATTATCATTTTCAATTAAGCGAGCATTACCAAACCCTATAGTATTATGGTTAGGAAAAAAACTATACCACTTATGGTTCTTCATCTCAATTTCTTTTCATGTGGATTATATATCCTCACTTCGGTTTAACAACCCCAAATAAGAAGATGCCTTAAACTAGGCTCCCTAGATGTTCACAATTCATAAGATGTCTAAGGAATTTTTTTACTAGGTACCCAATTCAATATGTATGCATCTATTTTTCAGTGCATACATCCACAACGAGGCCGATACAAACTATCATCATTATGCTCCTTACCATTTCCAACAATGTACGATTACGCCTTTCCGCTACACCATTTTGATGTGGTGATTCGAGCATTATACATGTACAAAAATGCCCTTAGATTAAAGGAGCTTCTTAAATGGACCTTGAATTTTTCCAACTTCATATGTTTTCCATAATATTCACCACCTCTATCAGAACGTATTACCTTAACCTTTATAATTAACAACCTTTCAATCTCCAAAATGAATGTCTCAAGGACATCAACTGATTGAGTTCTTTTAATATATAAATGAAGGTAAAAATACTTAAGTCTTTTATGATACAAGTCAGCAAACTACTCCTCAAACGCATTCCTTTTTATATTAACATCGTGTTTAAGATATACACTAAACAAGGAATTAATAAATGGAGAATTTAGATAGAAACAATACCATGTATCTCATAATAAAGTAGTACCACATAGGTTTCTACCATGATACAATGAAAGATAACCATGTCTAATCTTAAATTAAAAACCTAATATATACAACCTTGAAGCAGAAATAAGATTTTTAGAACAATCAAGAATATATAGATACTTCTCTAAATCAAGGCAATAACTTATATCTAACACAATTCTATATGTCTCGGGAACTTTAGTTATATTTTTCATCTTGTTTTATGTAAATAGAAAGCTTTTAACTATCAACATTTTTTTATGATTTAGGTAACCATGTATAACATTAGATATCTGATTGGTTGCATCGATATCAAACCAGAAAGTATTAGAAGGTAGTTTAATCAAATCTGATTCGAAGCATACCAAAACGAAACATATACCTCTTTTTTCAAACCATGCCTTCATTATTAGAAAATCAGCTTTGATGTTCCCAGGTTTGTTGCAAAAGAAACATTTTAGAATCTTTCCAACATCCTATTGCCATTTACCATCTTGAACCTTATATGGTTGTTTACCTTTATTCTTTTATTTTTTTTAATTGGAGCTTTACCGCCAATTAAACAAGTGTTTTGATTACCAGGATAAGAGAAATTAGCTTAGAGAAACTTGAACTTGAGGTCTTCCTTTTGCCTTCCTTTCTCTTGCATGAGCATGACCTTAGTATCCGAAAGAGACCATTTTTCCTTAAGTTGGTTGTAAGTTCTCTAAAATTGCTTGAAGTCATCACATTCGCACAATCTCACCATGAATGCAACTAAAACATGCTCAGCAATATCAATATCAAAACTTTTGAACTGGTCGTGGGTATTCACTACATTAGTGATATGGTCATCCATAGACTCGGATATAGTGTACTCTATCGTCGATAAATCATTTGTAAAAGAATGAACAACAGACGTATCCAAAATGTGTGTCATTGTACAATTTCTAGTCTCAACGAAAGAATTCCTTTACAATTTCAATATTAGGTTGGGAAGACTTAACGTTATACAAAATTCTATGCTTAAGAAATCTCAACATAAGCCTATTGGGCATGTCCCAATTCTCCCACAATGTTTTAACTGCCTCAAAACTTGTATCGGTTAGTTTAATGGGCTCATCTATAATGAGAGTTTAATCGAATACAATATTCAAATTGGTCATCATATATATGCTTATTAAATTTGATAGCATTAGGAGTCATACTCAACATATTGGAGATAACTAGAAATAATCACATCTCACATGTAATTTGCTTTGAATTAAGAAAACAATTGAGACTATATGATATATTTAATTGTTTTAAAATTCATCTTTGGTCTAAATGTAAACACAACCAACATCCATCAATCAACTTATATAAGGTTATCACATTATTATTTTAACATATAACTTATTTTTGTATATACATTATATGTTAATTAAAAAATTTATAACCTACTGTAATTGTCATTAAACATGAATAAGATCTCCCTTTGGTAATCATATAACTACATTTTAATAACTATAAATATTTATCATCATTCTTAAATGTCATTATGATGTTACATCTATACACATAATTTTAATCATTAATGAATTTGAGTGGGTCAATTTGATGAGTAATGCACTTCCGAAATTTTACTAACTTAAATTACATAATTTAATGACGAAACATATATGCATACCATTTATATAAAATACTAAGCCACGTGTTAAACTAAGATAGACAGTTGACTCATCGGTTGTGGGCACTTTAATATGAGTTTGAATCATTGTAAAACCACAATTTAGCATTTCATTTCTTATTGATATATCTTAGATATATGTACGAACTCAGGTTGAGTGGTGTTTTTGTAATGGATATGAGCTGAGGTCTAGTGGTGTTTTTGTAACATTTCATGAATATGACTGATTCAAATCTCAAGGTTCTCCAACGTATTATTCTCTTTAAAAAAAAATCGATACATACAGTGTATGCATCTCCGTCTTCAAATAAAATGGATAACACAGAACACTACCGTCAGACATCCTACGGAAACAACTGAAATTGGGAGAACAAATCCAACAACGAATTATTTAAAAAATCACGTTCGCCGATGTCCTTCGAAATGTCAAAATCTAAAAAAAAACCCAAAACCCAACTTGGCTATTAAAATTTGATCTTCTCCTTTCCTCGGTACACCTTGAAATGAAAAATCTAGAGGACTGAGCCACCGACAAAACTGTGTAAATTCTTTGTAGATGAAAGGTGAAACGTCACGGCGAAACGAAGTTGAAGTACTTCCCATAAGCCCAAACCATCATTTGAATCGCGAAAGATTCGCCACATATGAGCAGCGAAATGACACGTTCATCATTGTATTCGTACATGGGAAAGCTGGTTCGTGAAAGGTACCGATGTCGAGGCTACAGTAGACAAAAAATTGAATGGATGGTTTGAATATCAAAACAGTGTTGCATGGTCCTCTCGTTTTTTTTATTCTCTCATAGAGTTTATTTTAATTAATCAAATTAAATCTCCAAAATTTATTAACTCTAAATTGATGATTTAATATTCTCTAATTAGGCTATGATATCAAAATGTTAATTATTTTGATTAATTTTACAATCAATTTAAATGTATAAATAAATCGTGTAAAATAATTATTAAATCAATCAAAATAATATGAAAATACATATTTGAATTCTAAAAATTTCTTCGGCACATTTTTAATTCATCTCCAATGTCAAATCGACCAATATCTCATTAATTTTCTCTTTGGTAATATAAAAGAGTATTTATTTATTTATTTTCTTGTGAAAGTTATCGTAAACTTTATGTAAAGGGAAACATAATATTTTATAATTTTATTAATTAGTATAACATCTTACTTTGTAATTAATCACAAAACATCATAAAATCACTTGATTTTTATAATTACTAATTAGCTCATAGAGTTTTTCACATGATAATGGTTTCCTATATACAACGCTACTCATCACTATGTTTACTTAAATAAAATGATCATACACTTATATTTTTATAAATCAATATTATGAAAACATTCTAACAACCACTTTATAAAATTGTTGTTATGTCTATTTTATGCAATGATTCAAACGACTTATTTCACCAGCCTTCACACTGGATATTACTCCTCTGTTATGTTCCTCTGCTTCCTCTGCCATTCCATCTTAAACTTCACTTTTTGTGGCATTACCATGTTAAAGTTGTTCATGACCTTCAATCTCCCTCTTGAACAACTTTGACATGATCTCGAGCTTCCTGATCATCTCGTTTTCATACGTATTTCTTGCACGATTTAGGAGACGTTTTTTATATATATGTGATGTTTTACGTATGATTCCGTTTCAATTTTACTTGTTTTCGTGTTTTCATGTTCTTACAGGTCTTCACGCGTATTTGGAAAATTTTGGAGCTAAAAGGACATGCACGGAAAGCCTCCACCCGGTCGGGCACAAGTCATGCCCGATCGGGCAAAACCTACGGCCAATTTTGTGCACATTTTCTGCACGACTCAGGCAAGAATACCCGACCAACTGCCTTGTACCCGAGCGGGCACATACCATGCCCGATCGGGCATCCATTGCAGGCCACAGCCTGCGCGTTCTGCCCTAACCGCACCCGAGCGGGCACATTGTGTTCCCGAGCCGGTCGCGACCCGAGAAAATAGCAAACTTACGTTAAATTAACTTAAAACATAAGGAAAATCGTGGGGGCAATTAAGGCAACAATTGGACAGACTTAGGAGGCTTAAAAGGAGGCAAAAGACGTCATTAGAGCAAGCTTACATTGGAGATTAATTCAGTTCGTGATTGAGGAGATTCTTGCAAGGAGGTAAGCAAGGAGCATTGGAGATCAACCCGACACTTCGGTTTTGCTTGGTTTTCAAGACTTTCTATTTGTTTATGTTTCTTTACAGACGCATGAGCGAGTAGTTTGTTTGTTCTAGGAGAAGGGATTAGCCCTTGGCTATCCCGAAACCACTTTTGATCTATTTGGATGCATCTTCCCGTTTTAGTTTATCTATTCTCTATTTGAGCGCTTGAATTTACTTGTGTTTGCGATGGCCACGTAGATTAATGTGATAGGGGTTAGGAGAAGGACCTAAAGGAGAATTCTAGTCCTAGAAGATCAGGTTTATAACAACCGAGGTTAGGCCACCAAAGTATCGTAGCAACGGTTGAGGGTGAACAGATGAATCATAGAGCCTATGGGTTTAGTTCAAGGTGTCAGCCACGAAGGTAGGGGGCAGCTTGTCTAGATCACGTGTCTATGCCTTGAGAGAGGGTAGATATCATGTTAGGATCGTCCGCCTTAGATAGCTTTAACTGGGATTGCATGATAGATAGGTTGATCGTTAGTTTCCGTAGTCTTGCGGTGAAACTGGACTCCTAGGACGTTTGTCTTATCGTTAGAACCCAAGTAGTTTATTTACTTTCAGTATTTCATTCTTCATCCATATTCTTTCGTTAGCAAGTTTGATTCCTAGTTCGAGTTTAGGTAGTGTTGCCTGGTCTCTGTGGGATCGATGATCATCTCGTTTTCATACGTATTTCTTGCACGATTTAGGAGACGTTTTTGATATATCTGTGATGTTTTACGTATGATTCCGTTTCCGTTTTACTTGATTTCGTGTTTTCTTGTTCTTACAGGTTTTTACGCGTATTTGGATCATTTTGGAGCTAAAAGGACATGCACGGAGCTAAGAAGCAACTTCGAGGATCATCACGGGACAAACGGGATGAGATTGAGCATGGAAAGCCTCCACCCGGTGGGGCACAAGTCATGCACGATCGGGCAAAACCTACGGCCAATTTTGTGCACATTTCCTGAACGACTCGGGCAAGAATACCCGACCATTTGCCATGTACCCAAGCGGGTACATACCATGCTTGAGCGGGCATCCATTGCAGGCCACAGCCTGCGCGTTCCGCCCTAGCCGCACCCGATCGGGCACATTGTGTGCCCGAGCGGGTCGCGACCCAAGAAAACAACAAACTTAAGTTAAATTAACTTAAAACATAAGGGAACTCGTGTGGGCAATTAAGGCAACAATTGGACCGACGTAGGAGGCTTAAAAGGAGGCAGAAGACGTCATTAGAGCAAGCTTACATTGGAGATTAATTCAGTAGAAGATTGAGGAGATTCTTGCGAGGAGACAAGTGAGGAGCATTGGAGATCAAGCCCCGAAACTTCAGTTTTGTTTGGTCTTCATGTTCCTTAGACTTTCTACTTTGTTTATGTTTGTTTACAGACGCATGAGCGAGTAGTTTGTTTGTTCTAGGAGAAGGGATTAGCCCTTGGCTATCCCGGGTTAGGCCACGAAAGTAGGGTAGCAACGGTTGAGGGTGAACAGATGAATCATAGAGCCTATGGGTGTAGTTCAAGGTGTCAGCCACGAAAGTAGGGGGCAGCTTGTCTAGATCACGTGTCTATGCCTCGAGAGAGGGTAGATATCATATTAGGATCGTCCGCCTTAGATAGCTTTAACTAGGATTGCATGATAGATAGGTTGATCGTCGGTTTCGGTAGTCTTGTGGTGAAACTGGATTCCTAGAACATTTCTCTTATCGTTAGAACCAAAGTAGTTTATTTACTTTCAGTATTTCATTCCTCATCCACATTCTCTCGTTAGCAAGTTTGATTCCTAGTTCGAGTTTAGGTAGTGTTGCGTAGTCTCTGTGGGATCGACACCTGAAATACTACAAACGTGTCGTGCACTTGCGGGTAATTTAGGTTATTTTATTTAACTTTGAGAACGCATCAAGTTTATGGCGCCGTTGCCGGGGACTATTGTCAACGCGTCTTAGATTCGAACCTAGAGTCCTTCTTGCTTTGTTTTTATTTTTGCTTTTGTTTACTTTTGATTCTTTCTACCTAAATTCCATTCGTTCGTTCTTTTTCGGTGTATGACCAGGTCGCAAGGCACTTCTAGTCTACTCAGAATCGACCCAGAGATCGAGCGAACTTGAAGACTACTGAGAAAGGGTAAGGAAGAAGATAACACAGAGCCGTTAGATCAACAGAATATGGATAATCAGAACGGCCGTGAACATGCTCAGTTACCACTCGGTAATTTGGGGCAAATACAGCAACAGCCACTCGTGCCTCAACCACGAGAACCACAGGCTCCTCGACCACGTTGTCTAAGGGATTACATGGTGCCGAACATGAAAAATGTGCAAACAGCCATAAGGATGCCTGCTGTTGCAAGAGAGCAATTTGAGATTATGTGTGACGCTAGCGACTACGCCGTAGGCGCTGTCCGAGGGCAGCGAAGAGACAAGGTCTCTCACGTCATCTCCTATGCTAGCAAGACACTAGACGACGCCAAATCAACTATACCACGACCGAGAAGGAGCTCCTTGCCGTCGTCTTCACCTTTGACAAGTTCAAATCCTATCTCGTAGGGTGAAATGTAATTGTTTATACTGACCATGCAGCACTTATATATCTTCTAGGGAAGAAGGACGCGAAACCACGCCTCATCCGATGGATCCTTCTCCTACAAGAGTTCGATCTTGAAATTAAAGAAAGGAAGGGGTCGGAGAACGTTGTTGCAGATCACCTCTCTCGCATTGTTGTAGAGGATGCCAGACCTATCGACGACTCCTTGAAAGACGACATCATTTGCGCATTAGGGTCAGATATCCCCGCTCCTTGGTATGCTGATTTTGTTAATTTTCTTGTGAGCGGTACACTACGCCCCGATCCTTCTTTTCATGAACACAGGAAGTTCTTTGCGGACGTCAAACACTACCATTGGGACGATCCAATTCTGTACAAGAGATTTGGGGACGGAGTCATTAGGAGATGCATCCCCGAGGAAGAGGTAGAGAGCATCCTATTCCATTGTCATGGCTCGGATTATGGAGGCCGCTTCAGCAAGTCCAAGACCGCCTCAAAGGTACTACGAGCAGGTTTTTATTGGCCAAACCTCTTCAAGGACACCCATAGGTACGTTTCCTCTTGTGATAGATGTCAAAGAACGGGAAATATAGGTAAGAGGAACGAGATGCCACAGAACTATATATTTGAGTCCCTCCTTAAGCATTATGGCGTGAGACATAGGATAGCTACACCATACCACCCACAAACCAGCGGACAAGTAGAGGTTTCGAATAGGGAGATTAAGAGCATACTAGAGAAAACCGTGTCTAGGTCCCGTTGAGATTGGTCGATGAAGTTAGATGATGCATTATGGGCCTATAGGACAGCGTTCAAAACTCCAATTGGTATGACTCCTTTTCAGCTTGTTTATGGAAAATCTTCCCACTTACCTGTCGAGCTAGAGCACCGCGCCTATTGGGCGACAAAGCTCCTTAACTTTGATCTTAAGAGCGCAGGTGAGAAACGACTTTTGCAGATTAACGAGCTTGACGAGCTCCGTCTTGACGCCTACGAGAACTCTAAGATCTACAAGGAGCGTGCTAAGAGATAGCATGACAAGAAGATCCTACCTCATGATTTTCAGCAAGGTGACTTGGTTCTACTTTTTAATGCTCGTCTTAAGCTTTTTCTGGGAAAACTACGGTCGCGTTGGTCCGGTCCTTTTCAGGTACGAGAAGTATTCCCGCATGGAGCAGTAGAACTTTAAAGCGAGACGAGTGGCGCATTCAAAGCCAATGGACAGCGGCTTAAACTCTACCAAGCCGCTCAACCGATCGAAAGTGGAAACTCCATTTCCCTTTCCGATCCACCCGTCGCACACGCGTGAGGAATGGAGACATCAATGCTTTATGATGTTAAATAAGCGCTTTCTGAGAGGCAACCCAGCTGTTTTCTTTTAATTTTCTTAGTTTTTAGGTTAAGACTCGGTTATTTATTTTTTATAAAAAAAAGAAAAACACAAAAAATAACACCACAAACGTGCTTCACTTCCTTTATCCTCCATCGGAGCTTCACGTCGAGGACGTCGTTCAATTCAAGTCTGGGGGAGCAACTCACATTTTTCAGGTGGTTTCGTTTCACTTTCTTTTGACTTTTTAGTTTTTAGGTTATTTTTGCGATTTTTAGTTTTTTTTTTGTTTTCATTGAGTCAGAGTCGTCCCAAGGCATTTGTCCGGTGCCACGTTTTGAGATGAACCCTGAACCTAGGATGCTTAAGAACTTAACCTTTTCCGTTAGATTTTGTATGATTGAGCTAGGTTTTCCTATGCGTTAGAGCTTATTAGTCGGCTGAAAAACAATAGGTCGAAGTTCTTGGGAATCCTAGTGTTGCTTGTGGGGAGGTTTAGACGAGGTTGCTAGGCTAGTTTATCGTTTATTCTTTCTACCCAGATGGTTATACTTCGTGTAGACGACACTTTACTTTTGTCATATTGAGGATTATTGGATCATATAAAATCGAGCTCGTCTTGCAGATTAAAAAGCGCACACTAACACTCCGTTGTCGATAGAAATAGTGCCTAAAAAGCATGATTAGTGTGTATGCAAAGAAAAAGAAAAAAACAGAAGAAGAAAAGAAAAAAATAAAAAGGAAACAAAAGAAAAAAGAAGTCATAAAAAGAAAATAAAAAGAAAAAGAAAAGAAAAAGAAGAAAGAAGCTCGGAAAGAAAGAAACAAGTATCCTCGGTTGATCTAGGTTTGGCATTGTCTGAAGTCTTGTTTGGTGGAGGGAGTTACGGTAGCGTGTCCAGTTTCCTTTGATTTACTTTCTCATGGGTAACCATGGTGGACCTAGGATTAAGACTGAAAACTCGATAAGGCCGAATTTGCTCTCGACATGCTAGTTGATCGGTTAGGTTCGCTTTAGCGGTATTTCTAGGAGAAGGGGAATTCTCGTGTTTTTCATACCCCATGTATTCCACGTTTACGTTTGCTTAGGGACAAGCAAACATTCAAGTCTGGGGGATTTTGATCATCTCGTTTTCATACGTAATTCTTGCACGATTTAGGAGACGTTCTTGATATATATGTGATGTTTTACGTATGATTCCGTTTCCGTTTTACTTGTTTTCGTGTTTTCATGTTCTTACAGGTCTTTACGCGTATTTGGATCATTTTGGAGCTAAAAGGACATGCAAGGAGCTAAGGAGCAACTTCGAAGATCATCACGGGACAAACGGGACGAGATCTAGCAAGGAAAGCCTCCACCCGGCCGGGCACAAGTCATGCACGATCTGGCAAAACCTACGGCCAATTTTGTGCACATTTCCTGCACGACTAGGGCAAGAATACCCGACCTACTGCCTTGTACCCGAACGGGTACATACCATGCCCGATCGGGCATCCATTGCAGGCCACAGCCTGTGCGTTCTGCCCTAGCCGCACCCGAGCGGGCACATTGTGTGCCCGAGCGGGTCGCGACCCGAGAAAACAGCAAACTTAAGTTAAGTTAACTTACAACATAAGGGAACTCGTGGGGGAAATTAAGGAAACAACTGGACCGACTTAGGAGGCTTAAAAGGAGGCAGAAGACGTCATTAGAGCAAGCTTACATTGGAGATTAATTCAGTTCGTGATTGAGGAGATTCTTGCAAGGATGCAAGCAAGGAGCATTGAAGATCAACCCGACACTTCGGTTTCGCTTGGTTATCACGTTCTTTAGACGTTATACTTCGTTTATGTTTCTTTACAGACGCATGAGCGAGTAGTTTGTTTGTTCTAGGAGAAGGGATTAGCCCTTGGCTATCCCGGAACCACTTTTGATCTATTTTGAATGCATCTTCCCGTTTGAGTTTATCTATTCTCTATCTGAGCGTTTGAATTTACTTGTGTTTGCGATGGCCACGTAGATGCATGTGTTAGGGGTTAGGACAAGGACCGAAAGGAGAATTCTAGTCCTAGAAGATCAGTTTTAGAACAACCGAGGTTAGGCCACGAAAGTAGGGTAACAACGGTTGAGGGTGAACGGGCGAATCACAGAGTTTATGGGTTTAGTTCATGGTGTCAGCCACGAAAGTAGGGGGCAGCTTGTCTAGATCACGTGTCTATGCCTTGAGATAGGGTAGATATCATGTTAGGATCGTCCGCCTTAGATAGCTTTAACTGGGATTGCATGATAGATAGATCGATTGTTGGTTTCGGTAGTCTTGTGGTGAAACCGGTTTCCTAGGACGTTTATCTCATCGTTAGAACCCAAGTAGTTAGTTACTTTCAGTATTTCATTCCTTAGTCACCTTCTTTCGTTAGCAAGTTTGATTCGTAGTTCAGGTTTAGGTAGTGTTGCGTAGTCTCTGTGGGATCGACACCTAAAATACTACACACGTGCCGTGCACTTACGGGTAGATTAGGTTATATTTAACTCTGATACGCATCAAGTTTTTGGCGCCGTTGCCGGGGACTATTGTCAACGCGTCTTAGATTCGAACCTAGAGTCCTTCTTGCTTTATTTTTGTTTTTATTTTATTTTTGCTTTTGTTTACTTTCGATTCTTTCTACCTAAGTTCCTTTCGTTCGTTCTTTTTGGTGTATGACCAGGTCGCAGGGCACTTCTAGTCTACTCAGAATCGACCCAGAGATCGAGCGAACTTGCAGACTACTGAGAAAGGGTAAGGAAGAAGACAACACAGAGCCGTCAGAACAACAGAATATGGATAATCAGAACGACCATGAACATGCTCAGTTACCTCTCGGTAATTTGGGGCAAATGCAGCAACAACCACTCGTGCCTCAACCACAAGAACCACAGGCTCCTCCACCACGTCGTCTAAGGGATTACGTGGTGCCGAACATGAACAACGTGCAAACGGCCATAAGGATGCCTGCTGTTGCAAGAGAACAATTCGAGATTAAGCCAGCGATGATCAACATGCTTTATCAGAAGCAATTCATGGGTGGAAACCATGAAGATCCCCATCAGCACCTCAGAGACTTCCTCGAACTTTCAGGTACGTTCAAAATCCATGGAGTCTCTGAGGATGCAATCTTGCTGCGTCTTTTCCCTTTTTCAATTGGGGGAAAAGCGAAAGCTTGGCTGCAATCACTCCCCGCCGGATCTATCACCACTTGGGATCAGCTCTGCACACTGTTCCTATCACGCTTCTTTCCTCCGAGCAAGACAATTCAGATAAGGGGGGAAATCACGACATTCAGGTGCAGAGATGGAGAAACGCTATTTGAGGCGTGGGGTAGATTCAAGGATCTTCTACAGTCATGCCCACACCATGGACTTGAGCAGTGGTACGTTATCCAAACTTTTTATAACGGAATTTCAGATGAGCACCGCATGAGGTTGGATAACGCTGCCAGAGGATCATTCATGGATCTGAGCGTCGAGGAGGCATTCGAGCTGATTGATAACCTCGCCATGAACCACACCATGTGGTCCACTCCAAGAGGTATGCCTAATAGCACTCGTCGTTTATATGAGCCTAACCAGAATAGAGCCATGGGTAATGCAGCGAATGCTATGTACTGTGCGAATTGCGGAGATACGGACCATGTAGCGTATCAATGCACAGTACATGAGGATTACGAACAGATGTATTATGCCCAGCAGCAAGGCAACACACAATTCGGGAACACCTACAACCCGAATTGGAGGAATCACCCGAACTTGTCATATCGAACAACTCAACCGGTGAAGTATTCGGGGTTTCCACAAAGGCAGAATAATTTCCAGCAAAACAACCAACAACTCCAGCAAGCACAGCAAGCCCCGCAAGCTCCTCACCCTCCTCAAGCCTCTTCATTATGGGTTTAGTTCAAGGTGTCAGCCACGAAAGTAGGGGGCAGCTTGTCTAGATCACGTGTCTATGCCTTGAGAGAGGGTAGATATCATATTAGGATCGTCCGCCTTAGATAGCTTTAACTGGGACTGCATGATAGATAGGTTGATCGTTGGTTTCGGTAGTCTTGCGGTGAAACTGGATTCCTAGGACGTTTGTCTCATCATTAGAACCCAAGTAGTTTATTTACTTTCAGTATTTCATTCTTCATCCATATTCTTTCGTTAGCAAGTTTGATTCCTAGTTCGAGTTTAGGTAGTGTTGCGTGGTCTCTGTGGCATCGACACCTAAAATACTACACACGTACCGTGCACTTGTGGGTAGTTTAGGTTATTTTATTTAACTTTGATACGCATCACTTCCTCCTCAACTCCTTGAATCTCTATTTTCCAAAAGGCATAGTAAAAGTTTCAGCAAGCTCATCTTCATTTGACAAAAATTTCAACTTGATCACACCATCCTTGATTTCCCCTCTAACTACATAATATTTAATCTAAATATTTTTGGTCCCCTTATGATCTATAGGGTTCTTTTCTATTGTTATGGCTGAGGTATTATCACAATGAATTAGAACACTCTATGTCATATCTTAAATGTCATCATGATATTAAACATCTATATACATATTTCCAATCATTAATGAATTTAAATGGACCATTTTAGTGATTAACGCTCTCCTTAAATTTTTAATTACTTAAATTGCATAATTTTTAAAACGAATCATATATATATATATATATATATACAATTTATATAAAATACCAAGCCACACATTAAATAAAGATTTACACTCGGTCTATCGGTTGAGTGAAATATAGTATGGGTTCGAATCACCCTAAAATAAGAATTTGGTACTTTATTTCTAATTTATATATCTTAGATATATGAATATGAACTTAGGTCTAGTGAGAAACTTTATAATGAATATGAACTAAGGTCTAGTGGTGTTTTATTAAAACATCTCATTAAACATGATGGGTTCAAATCCCAAGACTCTGCAGCGTATTTTTTTATAAAATATAGATACATACAATGTGTATATATCCCTCTTCAAACAAAACAAGACAACACAGATTTCACAATGGCGGAATATCAGAAATACCCGCAAAGGGCTAAATCACTTCAAAAATACCCTTCCCCAAAATAATTATTAAATCCGAAAAATAAAAACTGAGGAAAAGACAAATTTGCCCTTAACGTTGGAACGTGGAAAAATGGAAGTTCGGCAGTTTTTCGACGTGAAAAACTGCCGAAAACGAGAAAGCCGAACAGTTTTTCGCCGTGAAACCTGTTTAAAAGTTGATAGCAAGAAAGAAATAAGTGATTTCGAACTTGAGAGGGAACGATTTGAAGTTGGCGAACGATTTGAAGTTGGCGAGAAGGAAACTGGCGAAGAGAGCACGAAGAGAGCACGAGTCAATCTTCAATGGCGTCAATAAGTGTAAGTAGTTCGATTTCTAGGGTTTTGCAAGCTTTCGAGTCACAAAATAGTTTATTGATTTGAAATGGGTG
>CM071874.1:10266911-10307783 GCA_036759665.1 Gynandropsis gynandra
GGTCGCAGGGTCAAACTGGGTCGCTGGGTCAAACTGGGTCGTAAAGTCGCAGGGGTATTTTGGGAATATCAACATTTATACAGGTACTTTTGAAGTTAGAAATATTTTCTTTTCCGGGAAGGGTATTTTTGAAGTGTTTTAGCCCTACGAGGGTATTTTTGAAGTTCCCCCTTTCACAATCGTCGGACATCTTCCGTAAACAATTAAGATTGGGAAAACCAACCTGGCAATGAATTATTGTAAAAATCATGTTCGCTGATATCCTCCGAAATGACAAAACCCGAAGAACTACACAAAACCCAACTTGTTTCTCAAATTTTCATCTTCGTCTGTCATCGGTACACCTAAAATGCTAAATCCAGAGGACCGAACCACCGATAAAATTGCGTAAATTTTTTTGTGGATGAGTGGTGAAATGTCGCGACGAAACAAAGTTCAAGCACTTCCCGAAAGCATAAACGAAGAAATGAAAATCGCGACAGATTTGCCACATACAAGTGGCGAAACATCACGTTTATGTACGTTAGAAGGTCGTTCCATGGAAGGTGCCGATGTCGAAGATCCGGTGGACGAAAGAATTGAACAAATTTTTTGAATATCAAACAAACATTTCAATGATTCTCTCGTTCTTTTTCTATTTCTCAATTAAAGTTTGTTTTAATTAATCAAATTTAAAATCCAAAATTTTATAACTCTAAATTGGTGATTTAATCGGCACCTTCCATGAAACGACCTTCTAACGTACGACTACAGTGAATTGAACAAGTTGTTTGAATATCAAACCAACATTTCAATGATTCTCTCGTTCTTTTTCTATTTCTCCATTAAAGTTTGTTTTAAATAATCAAATTCAAAATCCAAAATTTCATAACTCTAAATTGGTGATTTTATATTTTATTATTAGGTTCTGATATCAAAATGTTAATTATTTTCACCAATTTTAAGATTCAATTTAAATGTGAAAATGAATCATAAAAAAAGATTATTAAATCTATCAAATGATATATTTGAATTTTTTATAATATCTACAGCAGACCTTGAATTTATCTCCAATGTCAAACCGGTCAATATCTCCTTAGTTTTTCTTTGATAAAATAAAAGAAAATTTCTTTTGTTTTTGTGAATATTACTGTAAACTTTTTTTCTAAAGGGTAATATATTATTTTATAATAATGATTATATAACTGTTATTAATTACAATAAAACCTTAATTTGTGATTAATCACAAAAAATCATTTCAGTTTTATAATTACGGATTGGCACGTATAGATTTTCACACGATAATTATCTCCTCAATACAACACTACTCATCACCATGAGTATTTTAAATAACAATGATGGTTTACTTATATATATATATATTTATATATATATAAATCTAACATTATAATAATATCCCAGCAACAACTTTGTAATTCTAACATCATTTTGACAAATGGGTTTTGAATGAGGATGTTAGGCGACATTTAATGTGTTGTAAAAATGTTTTATCAACTTTAGTTTTAGTTATTATTAAAGGTCCACGCGAAACACTAGTCATGCAGCGCGACCAAAACATAACACCAATGCGAACAATATTTTTGGTTTGGTAAAATGAGAACAATATTGTTGATTTGGTTAATAACTAACAAAGGAAAGGTGAATTCATAAACCGAAAAATTACTTAGTTTTATTAAATATTTAATATCATATTTGAGGGAAAGATAATTCACTTGTTGCCGTGTCCATTTGAGTGCAAACCATCAAAATACCCCTTGGGATCACTCTCAAAAGAATCCCTCAAAATGTATGATCCACCCCCGCTTCCCGTGCCACCATCATCCCTCCTCCACCTCCACCACCACTGCCCTTCCCTCCTCCACCTCCACCACTACCGCCCTTCCCTCCACCACCACCGCCCTTCCCTCCTCCATTGCTGCCTCCTTTACCGCCCATATTTCCTTACTCAAAGATTGAATTTTTTAAGTATAATAGGAGAGTTGTAGTATGTGTAAGAGAGGAAGGGAAAACGATTTGGGGTATTTATAGATAGAGTTCTTATAAATACTTTCAAACGGTCAAAATCTACACTTTCCAAAGTGGTATAAATTCTCTCGTTAACGTAAAAGTTGTACTCATAAAATGAAATGGCTCACCCTTGGAAGAATAACTAATTCTTTACTCAGTCAAAAACATATCCTAAATCCGATGTTGGTCTGAACGTGTCAGTTGTGCATGCTAAGATGGATTATATTATACGGTTTCAATTTGTGCTAGACCTTGAGTTATTTTTATTTGAAAACACATTTAGTAGCTTTAAATTCATTATATAAAATTTTGATAATTAGAATAAAAGAGTTACAAAATCTGAAGAGTGATTTTTATTTTTATTTTTTTCGTTAAAACACAAAACATAATTTAAATTTTAAAAAATGTAATACATTAGGAGGTTGTTCAAACAAAAGCACATGGGAACATATCTCTCAAGAGTTATGAGTCTTGACCAATTTTTCATGGAAGAATTACGTAAGTTCTCCAATTAAGAGATAAAGAAGGCTAAATTGGCCAAAATATAAGTACTAAAATGTATATAAAAAACAGATTGATTTGCATGAGAAATGTGGGAAACCTTTTTAAATTCTTGTAAATTAGTAGTGCAATTTATAATGACAAGATATAGTTAAACTTCAATTTTTTCACGTTTTTTGTTCAAATCAAATAATCCCGTATGGAGAAATCACACAAACTTCTCCTACAAGAATTATGACAGTGCATCGAACGAGCACCTGCTATCGGAATACTGTCAACCGCTAGTGATGCAAACAAACAAGAACTTTCGTCAATAACACATCCCTAAACTCAAAATTATCACTCACGTGCACTAGAGCCACAACCAACCCAATCCGAAGCAGCCCTAACATCACTGCCATGTTTGCCCACCTCCTCAAATAATAACAACATCTGAATAATTTATTGATGAAGTGAAAGCGGAGCAAGACAATTCCAAGAAGTAGATTGAGGGATTTCAAACTCACCTTAGACACTTCGTGACGCAAGTTGCATAACTAGGTTGAAGGGCAGCGCTACAACTGATCAATTCACAAAGGGTTTGGGACAAATGAAATTAACAAGCACAACAGATCCATTCACAAAGGTGCTTGGGTCAAATTAATTTGACAAGCACAAGCTGAGGATCAGATTGAGGGACATGTCGAGCTAGAATTAGTTGTAACGCATGTTAGACATTGTTGTAGAGACTAGTAGCAAGTTATGTATTATTTTTTACATCATTTTATTTTATATGGAAAAATGTTTTTTAATCATTTGATGATTGTCATAGGTGTATGATAAAGTCATGATTCAGTCTCGAAACTTGATGTTATGATAGAGATCATAATAAAGATAGTCATGTTTTGGTAAGCTTTAGTCTAAACTATTCTTGTTCGTTGGATAACTAACCATACTTTAGCGTCCTCGAAAGAACAACATGTATGTGATGGTTTCTATGGTATAGAACATAGTAAACCTCTTTTACTATATTACATATGTGGGTGATATACATAGAGATGTGATCACTAAACTGACCTAATGGGAGAATTCTTAATGGTTATATTATCAATAATTTGTCAATAACATTTCCATAGAGGATTGGAACGTTAGATATTTCTTTAGACTTGAGATCAACATAGTAACTGACATTTTATCTATTATTCTTTGATTCTAGACACCTATTATTTTTCTGTACTAGCTAGATAGATATTGGTAGTAATTAAATGCTTACGTAGTTAGTAACTGATCCTGACATCCCTCAATTCTTGGTATGAGTTCGAGCTCTATGTTGTTAGCTATTGTAATGGAGGTCAGAAGCTCTATGTAAATAAAGTTCAGCCCTGTTATAGTAATTCATTGTGAAAATACCTCAGTCATAGCAATAGAGAAGAACCGATCAAGGATGGTGTGATCAAGCATATTTAGATTAAGTATCATGTGGTTAAAGAGTCGGTCAAGGATGGTGTGATCAAGTTGAAATGCCTATCAAGTGAAGATCAACTTACTAAGCCTCTGGGAACAAAGAGATTCAAGGAGTTGAGGAAGAAGCTTGGGTTCAGTCCAAAACCATTATAAAGGGAGATTGAAGGTCATGAAAAACTTCAACATGGTGATGCTGCAGATTCAGAAGATGAAGTTGAAGATGGAATGGGAGGGGAAGCAGAGCAAGATAAAAAATGAGTAATATCTAGTGTGAAGGCTGGTAAAATAAGTCGTCTGAATCAAGACACAAGAGAATCTCAAGTAGAAGGTGCCAACGGTGCATAGCAAACCAAGGAGAACAAAAGCTTCTCCAGACATGTCTGAAAGATATGTTTTTATCCTAAAATAGTAATGGTATAAACAATCTATTTTTTAGCATTAAAATGCTGATAAAGTTGAAAGGTTTTGGTTTCTAAAGCCTTTTGCCAATGTTGTAATGTTTCATAAAGAACAATAGAATGTGAGAAGCATTTGTTTTGCAGAAGAAACATCCTTTCATTTCCTTAGTTCTTTAGAGTTCATTACATTTTTCATCCATAAATTGCTACAAACGCAAGTTCATATACATTTACATTTCCGTTTTCATAAGGTGAGATTGAAACAAGATGAAAAGAAATCAAGTATACAGCTCCATGGATGCTGAAGCTCTCTAAAACAACCAGGAGAGAAACATATGCTCGAAGAGAATCACCAATTTCTCACACCTTATCTCAACATGTACTAGGCTTATGGTATTGTAACGGGTTGAGCAAGCTACCATTTGGAATCCCACAATGGATTGGAAGGAAGCAACATTCCAGCTGCTGTTAGTGATCACCCCGAGCTGGCATCCTACTCGACCTGGTCGATGGTTGATGATCGGGATGGTGAATGTCTGATGTGAAGCATCCCACAATTTTTGTAGGTTTGGTTGGAGGCCAAGAGGAGAAATCCCATGTTCATACCAACTATCACGGGTCTTAAAACTCTCATGGCATCTCTAATGCCCATACCCATGAAGGAGATTTCACAAATAGGGGTGTCGAGAACTTGATATTGCCAAATTATTTAGCCAGGTCTTTTGTCACTTTGTATGAGCCTGCAAATTGGATTACATCTTCGCCTATAGCATATACACGAGTAACTTTCTCCATCTCTTCTTTAAGAATTTACTTAAAGGCTTCGCAGAGCAATAGTTCATGCCTTCAAGAAGTTTAAAGCCAAATTTATAAGCAATACAAGGATGAATCTACACAAAGAAGAGTGGGGTTTAAATTCTAAAACAACATTTATAGAACAACCATAAGATACCAACTACAATAGGAAAAGAGGATTTAGTAACTTATGTGTCACAACATGGACAAGGTGGAAAACTACTTGTGATCATACCATAATTCTCATAATGATGACCTCTAAGCTTACAACCAAAGTTTTTACTCACATCAGATCAAGCCACGTTGTATCCACTACTATTTACTCCTTAAACAAAATAAGAAATAATATTGTAATCCTCATCACTTATATGCTTTAAATTCGAAGAATCAAGCAACCACTACAAAAAAATAGTTAGATACCAACGGACGGATCACGAATTTCCGAAAATGATCAACAGCCACAATTCTATTGCAATCTATTGCAATTATCAACAGACGAGCAACATATCATATATGTTGCACCGATTCATTGAATCATCATTGAAAATCGCATTTTTATTCCAAGTGCCCATTGGAAAGTTAGAATTTTTAGGTTACCGTTAGAATAATTCAATTTTCTTTTTTCAACGAGCGTGCCTTGGTATTATGAATGGGTGATCATTGGAAACTTTACTATTTATTGATTAAAGTTGATCCTTCTACTATCAATCAATCAACAAGAAATATATATTCAAACAATATCATCTTCTTCAAACAGAGTCTTCTTCAGATATATATATATATATATATATATATATATCCAAAGAATGGATGCATAGAAAAAAGGATCTCGTAACCGAGGAAGTTACTCAAGAATTTTTACACAGATCGGAATAGTTCATGGGTTTTGCATCGATGCAACCTTTGTGTCAAGAAAGCGGGACAATGTTATGTACCTGCAAAAGATGCAAAAACATGAAGTATCGAAGTCAAGAAATTGTTTGCAAACATCTTTGCAAGGTGAATTTCGGAGAGAATTACGAAATTTTGTTATTTCATGGGAAAATTGTTGCGTTAAAGATATTGTGCAAGAAGCACAAGAAATAGAACGAAATGAAGAAGGTGTTTATGAAGCATCGACGACCAATACATATGTCACATTCTTTTCCTGCAATTGTTGAGCAACCGCATGAAGAGATGTCGAACAATGAGGCACGTCGATATTTCAACCTATTGGATTCGATAAAACAACCTATATATAACGGTTTCGTGAAGGTCATTTATCTCTATGCTCAAGATTGCTGAGTATAAAAAAGACTACAATGTTGCTGAAAATTGCATGGATTCATTTTGCAAAACCATGCGTGAATATTTATCGGAAAATAATTAAGCTTCCAAGACATTACGAATCAATGAATGTTTAAAACATTTGGGATGCCACATGAGAAAATTGATGTTTGTAAAAATAGTTGTATGTTGTTTAGGGGAAATGATAAAGAGTTGTTTGAATGTAAACTTTGTGGGGCAAGTAGATTTCTTCCAAAGAAACCATCTGTACATAAATATGTACCGTACAAAAAATATTCTATATTCATGTAACAAACAGGTTGAGAATGTTATAATAATCGAAAAAAGTGTTGCGGCACTGAGATGGCATCCAGAACACTGGACTAGCGAAGGGATAATGCAACATCCATCAGATGGTAAGGCTTTAAAAGATTTCAATGAAATATTTCATGAGTTCTCATATGAAATGAGAAATGTTTATCTGTGCACCGATGGTTTTAGTCCATATGGAGAATCTAGAAGTTACTATTCTATGTGGCCGGTGATTTTGTCTCTGTATAATTTGCCTCCCGATATGTGTCTGAAAAGACAAGTAATGTTTTTTACGTTTTTCATTTCAGAACCAGAACATCTAAAGAAACATTTCGATATCTTTTTGCACCCTTAATGCATGAATTACGACATTTTTGGAACAATTAAATTCTTGCTTATGACGTGAGTACGAAACAAACTTTTACATTGAAAATGATCTTGTTGTGGAGAATTAGCTACTTTTCTGCCTCTGGAATGTTATCTGGATTGAGCAAGCACGGAAGATTGGCATATCCATATTGTATAGAAGATACAGATTCTTTTAGACTAGGACATGGGAATAAACCATGTTAGTTTGAATGTCATAGAAGATTTCTTCCCCATTGAAATACATTCAGAAAAGTTAAAAAAATATTTTCAAACAAACATCGTACAAAAATAAGAGGCACCGTGCATGCAAATCGGAAACGTAAATCCTTTACGAACGATTAAACACGATAAGAGATTACATGAATCGATAGAATACGATGGAGATCATGGGCAACAAAAACCAAAAGACCAAGGTGAATGGCATAACTGGTATAAACGTAGTATTGTTTGGGAACTACCATATTGGAAATCACTTATATTTTATCATAATTTGGATGTTATGCATATCGAAAAGAACTTTTTCGATAACATCTTCAACATTTTTTGAAGGTGATGGAAAAAAGAAGGATAATATACAATCAAAAAAAGATTTGAAGATATTATGTCGAAGACCTGAATTGGAGTAACGAGATGGAAGAGCACCTATCCCAATATTCATATTGTATGGGCCAACGAAAACCACATAATTAAGGTGATTAAATGAAAATGTTAAATTTTTAGATGGATATGCATGAACTTTGCTCGGTATGTGGATATTGTGGGTTCGAGACTGATCGGTTTGAAAAGTCACGATTATCATGTTTTTATGCAGCTACGCATTTCAATTGCATTTTTTGAACTCTTAGCATGAAACGTTCAAGACGTGCTATGCAGAATTAACATATTTTTCATAAATATATGTTAAACTATTTTAAAAAGGGATGACTTGGAATTAATGAAAAACAATATCTCTGAAGTATTATACTCATTGGAAAATATTTTTACACCTTCCTTCTTAGATGTCATGGAATATTTGCCAATACATTTATCAGATGAGGCAATACTCGGTGGACAATGATTGAAACTAGTACTTGGTGGAAAAAATGACATATTTCAGCACATTTAATTTCGAGTCGCATATTCTGAAGCAACAAAGACGCTCAGCAGAAGATCACACAAACTATCTATATCAATATAATCCTTAATTTGCCACAAATCTTGAGATCTTTATACCGATTGGACCTACAAGAGGGGAATCTGAAGAATACTGGCTAACACTAATGGAGTATAATCACATCCACACATATATATTACTAAATTATCAACAACTATTACCTTTCGAAAGGTACAAAATGATGAAAACCGATCTTTTAGAGTATTTATATTTATATTTTAAATATAAATTTGTGCTGACATACTTTCAGTATTACAGAATATTTGATGAAGAAGTAATGGGTACATATCCTCATCTAAATGCAGATGAACTCACAAAAATGAAAGTTCAACATTATTACTTGTGGTTGATTAATTACGTAAGTACACGTATATTCGTACATATATATATATATGTGAAAAAATGTTATGTTATAAAGTATTCATTTGTTTTTTTCTTATATAGGTCAAACGTTCCGATGAGAGACATCTTACCTAGTTAAAAGATTTTTCTAATGGTCCTACATGAAATATTTTGTGTTGGCCAATTTTGCTTACTCATGGATACACATTCCACACTTATGAACATGGAAAACATAGAAGCACGTATAATTACGGCGTTTATGTTAATAATAATATAGAGGGTGATAATTTCTGTGGTATTTTGCACCAAATCCTACAGCTAATATATCTCTGTCTCGTTTGCTTGAAGGTGATATTTTTAAATGTCAATAGTTCGACCCAACCGTAGGACATGGTACATGAAAAAATCTAAAGGGAGGAATTGACATCAATCTAGCATGGCAATATGGTAAGTATGGTCCATTCATCACTATAAAGCAAACAAATCAAGTATGCTACGTGCAATATCCAACAACATTGATACATTAAACAGAGGAATGGTGGATCGTAGCTAAGATCAAGTCGTGAAGAGTTATAAGCACATCTGAAAAAGAATATCCATTGCAAACCGGAAGGACATTCTCGTAAAAACTGACATAGATGGAGAATACATCCGCGATTATGAAGACATTGAATCAGAAGATGTAAAAGATGAACATGACGATAAATCAAAGAATAATTGAAGGAAGACTCGCCAATCGAAGAAAAAATGTGAATTGTGTAATTGTAATATCTAACTTTTTAAAATTATTTCTTTTAACATTATATATTCAAGTTTCAATGGACATCTGTTGAGAACAACAACGGAACCCTGTTGAACCATTTAATTTTGTTCGATACTTAGAAAATTTTCAAAGTTCCCAGATTTCAATGGGCTTCCATTGAGAGTTAACAATGGAGGGCAGTTGCCATGGTTTATAATACCAATGGATGACTATTGGTATCCGTCAACGGATGACCGTGGGTATCCGCCAACGGATGACATTGTAACATAGGCCCGTTGGCATAATCCAATGGGTAAGCGTTGCACACTAGCAACGGATATCCATTGAAAACGATCATCATAGCTAAGCTACGGCTACTGGATCATTTTACGTTACAACGGGCATCCGTTGAAAATTCCAATGGATGCCCGTTGCAAAGAAGATGTATCGTCATTACGTATTCCGTTACCTCGAGAACACGCTTTGCCAATGGGCATCCGTTGGAATTTTCAACGGATGCCCAAGACAAACAAAAAATCATGTTAATTAATTGCGTCCGATAGGTGACGTTATTTCCAACGGATGCCCGTTGGATTTATTTGTATTTTAACAATTGAACAGTTCATTTTCAACAAAATCTCAAAACAAAAACATCAAGATCTTTGAAACACAAATCCTTAAAACATAAAAATAATGAGAATCGACGATTTGCTAGTCATGGTTGAATGTTAGTTGGTTCCGCAAGAGCCCCACCACCGCCTGCACCACCACCATATCGGCTTCCTTCACCTATATCGGTACCACGATATTTGATGAAGAAGACAATATGACGGATATAGACGCATTGATTAATAGTTTCGGCGAGCGTCCTTCCATCTCTATTATTGATCTTGAGCGTCCTTCCATCTCTATTATTGATCTTGAACGTTCTAACGGGACGTTATGCTAAGATATTAGTTAGAAAATTCATATTGAAATTAATTATAAATACTATCTAATGATGGGATTTCCACGTGGAGGTTTGATGTGTATGATGCTTCAAAACACACGAATAATAACAGCATCCAAGGTTCGCTACAAGATCGAATCTATTATTCCTAGTAGGTGATGCCAAAAGTTATACGCTGTCGATGGTGGTAAAAATTTATCATAAGTATTTTAATATAAAATTTAATTTTTAAATTATTATATATTTTTATTTATAAACTATTTAATTTTTCAACTCGAATATAGATGGCGAAAAAACGATACATCGCGCATCTATACAGCTTGGATGCATGACATACATGCTCGATTGCGTTTGATGATGAAAAATGCCAAGTGCAACTATTTAACCAACTCTCCAACATAGGGAGTCAAAGAACTTCAAGGTCAAAAGTGAGAAGGCCAAAATATGTCGGTACGATAACAAGGTTTACAGGGATGGTCCGTATTGCCATACGTTGGGATCAAATTCATTCTCGGAGCGATAGAAATATTTTTGTAAAAGTTATTTAAATTAACAATTTTAATTTATTATTATATAAATTTTTAATAGAGCATATTACTATAATGTTATAGATGTAGAGGATGGGAAGAAAACTGCCTCTTTTCCTGAGCTGGTTGTAAAGACCCACGCCAAAAAAAAATCTTACGTCGGGGAAGAGGTCAATGAACCTGAGCTGGTGGACCCTTGGGCCGAAGAAACCGTGAAAGTTGTAATGGAGAAGATCATACAGCGATCACAAGCCATCGATTCAGCTTCGACGATCTTAGTCTTTTACAAAAGGAAAAAATGTATTTAGAGGTATATAATAAGATTTTTGTTATTATAATACTTTAATTACATAAAATATTTTCTAGCGATATACTAATTTTAAATTGTTTTACATTGCAATTTGTTAGATCGTATAACGGGTATCTATAGGATCTAGGCTCCCCTACAAAATGATATCGTTGAGGATGGTACGAGCGTACCCGGTGTGGTCCATGAGACCTACATGCAAGAATGACGCATGAAGACTCTTGAAACTACCCTTCGAACAACGTAAGATGCTTTTCAAGTAATGCAATATGAGCTTCAAGATACGCGAGCACAGATGTGTTACATAGAGAGTATCATCCAGTTGTTGACTGGTCGAGCATATAATTCACCATGACCGATAGGGGCAACAACTCCGAGCCAAGAATAGATAATCACAAGGCATTGGCGTCACGAGTATGAAGACGGCGGTACCGATTTAGAAGATTTGTAGTACGTTAGTTTTTAAATTTGTATAAATTTTATTTATATTAAACTTTGTTCTTTTTTTTGTCAATATTCCAATGAACACCCGTTCAAAAGTTTC
This sequence comes from Gynandropsis gynandra, assembly GCA_036759665.1. Lineage (NCBI taxonomy): Eukaryota > Viridiplantae > Streptophyta > Magnoliopsida > Brassicales > Cleomaceae > Gynandropsis > Gynandropsis gynandra. The sequence continues at coordinate 10,278,567 of CM071874.1, forward strand.
ATTATTTCCAACCGGTATCCTTTGGAATATATAAAATTCCCACGATTTTTTCATTGGGTATCCGTTGTTGACTCCCGTCATTAAATTTCAACGGGCATCCGTTGAAAGGCTTTAAATTCCCACCATTTTTATTTCCAACGGTTTAGTCAACGGACATTCGTTGACATATGGTAACAGGTATCTGGTCCACTTCGTTGACGTTTATTAAATGACTTTATCCATTGCACTGTCGTTGCAAATCTCAACAGAAGCAGATTTTCAACGATTGATTCTCAACGGTTTCGAATCCGTTGAAATCCGTTGGAAAAAGGTCGTTTCCAACATAAATCTAGCCATTTCAAACGGATATGTCCGTTGTAAATGGCTTTTTTTGTACTGAACCCAATGGAAAACAAACCTAAAATTCAGTACAAAACAAAAGAGATTGAGAAGAACCTATGATGATAAAAAAATCAGGATTTCGATGCCCACTTCCTCAAACCCGGGTGGACAGTGGTCAAAACGTTGTCATGAAGGACATTCCTCTGGCATGCATGAATTGTAACACCCTATCCCAAAACTACCTTGGGACTAGGAGTGTCCACCATCATACTAAGAGGTGGCCATGTGTATCGTTGCTCTAATATACTTATAAAAATTTATATTTTATTTCGAAATAAAAGTGCTCAAGACCATATAGCAAAATAAAATACGTAAAATCATAGTCACGATAAAAAAATTAAGTATAAAATGGACAATAAAGTTTATCAAGACATCTTGCATGCCTCACCCATTAGTCCATTGTGAGCTCTGATGCTGCTGCTCAATCTCATTGCTCTTTTGCCTTGCCATATCCTATATATCCACGACAGTAAAAAATAGGGTGAGTACAAAATAAGCTCTCAGTATGACCAATATGTGTACGTACTAATTGCCATATATTCTCTCACTCTTATCTAAATAATATAAAATAATGATCTATCACAACATTAAAGACATACAGATATCTACCCAATCCGAGTGAGTATTCTAATTCTAAGATTAATACCACAATGGATCATAACTCATAGAGTTCACATGACTCTAGCTTTGGCATACACTCGCAGAGTCCAAAGGACCCCAGTACCCTGAAGATCTCGAAACGTCACAACGTACCCCAGCCATCAATACAATACATTGCTTTGTGGTTCGAACGATTACCACAAATCCAATACGGTATGATGTTTGCAGATCCAATTATCTAACTAACTACAACACTTCGTCGCTTGAAAGGTTGTCACAACACAAGCATAGTAGACGCCTGCCCTGACCCAAGTGTCGCAATATTAACTTCGTCGATCTTATACTCCTCACGTGACAACTCTCATTGACCCGCTCGCACACCTTTTTCCAAAGGTTCGAGTTTGTAATCACTCGATCGAGCACATTAGACAAAAAGTTCACTCGACTTTAACGCCGAATCCAAAATATCGACAATCTCCAAACCCAACACTTGGACGAGCATCAATTCTCTAGATATTCTCTAATCACTTAAACAACTCATGTATAAGTTAGCAATCCTCACACGATAATTCTAAGGTTTAATCCAACTTGTAACGTCTCAAGTTTCCCATTATGATCCTTGAAATCCTGTTGCGATCATGCTTCGTTTCAAATGTAGAAATTTCTCTTGATATAAAAAACATAACCGAAGTTGAGATAGGGAAAGATCATCACGTTAGCTTCCAGAAGTATTTGACTATCCACGATGATATTGCCAACTATGACATGAATCAATTTTACCCTGGTATATTTTTTATCAAAAAATCAATATCAATTACATAGATCTTCAAATTAAGGAAATAATTAAGGAAAATTCAAAATTATACCAAAATCCCGATTAATACTCACCCACGAAACGAATATGTTGAACATTTGGCGAAACTTCCTTCACATACTTTGACGCATATACGCTTCTGGTTGCATGAATATGTACGTTAGACTTTTGTAGTCTATAAAAATTTGTATCTTCTCCCCAAAAAGATATGCCTTACAAATCTTTAATGCGAAGACAAAAAATGCCATATCTAAATCGAGATTCAGATAATTCTCCTCATGCTTCCGTTACAGCCTTTATGCATCTGTTGCTTGCATAAGTACACATCCTAATCTCGTCTTTGATGCTAACAATGGCAACTCCGTTACATATCAACCTTGATGGAATCTGCTGTTGTGGTAAGGCTAACAATGGCGATTCCGTTAGCTTCTTTTATAGATATTTGAATGACTTTCCACAATCTTGATTCCAAACAAAAGGTAACAAAATTTTGGTAGTACCCTACTAACCTTAGAAAGCTCTTTATCTCTTATGCATTTTTCAGTGGCTTCCAACTTACAATTGCTGACACCGTCTCAAGATCAACATAAAATGGTTCCTTTGACACGACATGTCGAACAACTCCCACACGTCTATTCAAGAAAGTACACTATTTTAACTTTGCAAAAAATTGTTGTTCTCTAAGATGCTCTAACACGAAGTGCAGATGTTCCTCGTGCTCCTCTAGCCTCTTGGAGAAGACCAAAATGTCATTGATAAATACAATAAAAAAATGATTCAAGTCGTCCCTAAAACACATTGTTCAGTAGCTTCACAAATGCATTGGGGGTATTAATAAAACCAAATGGTATAACCGCAAATTCATAATGCCCATATCGAGTTTGAATCGGTCTTCCTAATGTCTCCTTTTCCAATTGGAATTTGATGATATCCCGATGCAAGATCAATCTTTGAGAACCAAGTCGCACCTCTTAACTGATCTAACTACGTATCGATTCTCGGTAGCAGGTAACAATTTTTTTTACAGTGAGTCTATTCAATGCCCTATAATCAACGAACAATCTAAAAATTTCTTCTTTCTTCTTCACAAACAGGACTGGTGCAATCCATGGTGATTTAATCAGTCGTATGAAACTTTCTCGAGCAACTCATATAATTGTTTCCTCAACTCTACCATTTCCACTGGTGACATTCGATATGGAGACTTTGATATCAACGTAGTACCCGGTTTTAGCTCAATCTCACATGGATCTCCCACGTGTTCCACGTTTACATTTGCTTAAGGACAAGCAAACATTCAACTCTTGGGGATTTTGACCATCTCATTTTTGTACACAATTCTCGCATTATTCTAGAGATTTTTATGATGATAGTTGTGAAGTTTACCTATGATTTTGTATATGTTTTACTTGTTTTCATATTTTCATGTTCTTATAGGTTTTGATACGTATTTGATTTTCCAAAAAACATACACGGGACAAAGTACGAGCATCAGATATCAAAATAGAGTAAACGAGATGAGAAATGGACAAGGAATGGACCGGACATAGGCACACATGGATCGGGCATGAACATAGCACGGTCGAGCGCTTGAAGAAGTTGTTCTACAAATAAGGGCATGACTTTGCCAACACTCCTACGTCAATTTTGAGTGGAGATAAGCTCGGGAATCATTCAAATTTTAAATAAAGAAGTCGTTCAACAAAAAAATAAAATAAAGCCTAAAAGCATGCACGGTCGGGTATGACTTGGTAAACCCTCCTACGTCTGTTTTGAGTGATATAAGCTCGAGAATGATTCAAATTTGAATTACAAGAAGTCAAGGGCATGAAACATAATCCATTATATATTGGACGGATTCAAAAACTCATCAATTATCCATTCTGCATCATTCATTCACCATCAATCATAGGAGAGTCGTCTTGACGGATGACACACAAGGAGACGGTAATTGATTCGGCATTACGCCTTGTTTGATATTTATATGCTCCTTAATCTATCTATTTCATCGTTTTGTTTGGATTCAAACTCATGACTGAGTAGTTGATTTGTTCTAGGAGAATGGATTGGCCCATGACTATCCCGGAACCTCTTCGGTTTATTCTTTGAATTCATTTACAGTTTTGCTAGTTATACTCTGTTTTAGGTTGAATATCTTGTATTTACGAAGGCCAAATAGATGCATGTGTTAGGGATTAGGAGAAGGAACGAAAGAAAAATTCTAGTCCTAGAAGATCAGGCTTAGAACAACCGACACTAGGTCATGAAAGTAGGGCAGTAACGATTCAGGGTTAATCCGATGAATCATAGATTGTATAGGTTTAGTTTGGAGTATCTGCCACGAAGGTGGGGGATTACTCAATTGAATCATGTTCCTATGCCTTGAGAGAGGGTAGGAATTACATTAGGATTGTCCGCCTTAGATATCTTGATAGGGAATGCATTATTAGATAGATCGACAGTTGGTTTCGGAAGCTATGCGGTGACATTAATGTATAGGATGATTAAAATCAGTAAGTGTTTGGAATGCAGATAACGCTAAACTAACGAATAAACGGATTCAATTAAATTAACTAAATACCATGGGTTTTGACAGATGCACGATAATGCAATGAAGTTCTAACATGATCGTTGGTCTTAGATATTATTACGAGTTCAGGTAATTCAAGCTCTAATATATGAACTCACTGGCGTAGACTTGTCCACTACCTAGCGTGCATACTACCAATCTCTTGATTGCAAAATCTCATCCACTAGATGCATTAAGATTGCTATCATAATCCCTAGAATCAATCAACCGACCTGGCGCCGATTCTAAATGTATTAAATCCTAAATCATGGCTATGTTTTAAATTCTAATCCCTTGGCGTAGATTTGTTAGACTTCTATAACCATTCATTCAAGTAGCGTACAAGAACAAAAGTATTAATAACAACCAATCATTTGAAAACAATCAAATACCATAATCATTCATTCAAGTGTCGTACAAGAATGAAAGCATTAAGAACCACAAAACATGAAGAAAAAGACTTCATTACATATCGGCAAGGCTCTCTAACCCATGGTTATGGATCTGCTCGGATATGGATTTAGAAATTGAAACGCAAAAGAAATCTATTTTCAACATAGATAAAAAACAAGATTACTCCCAATTCTAGTACCGATGTCTTCAACAGCTCCTCCGAGATCCGGCTTCATCGCCCCGTCTCTATCCTCGTATGCGTTCTACTCTTTCTCCTCCCTATCTATGTTTGTTGTCTTTGTTCCCTCTCTACTTTCTCTGTTTATGTCTGATCGAAGCTTCTTCACCTTGCCACCTTTCCTTCTCGTTCCTCTTTCCTTTCTTTTCTTTCTACTTCTCTCCTCTTTGGCTATGAATTTCCATTTGTTGCCATGCCTTTCCATGAGTGTTTAATATGCTGGTATAGTACCAGGGTCGAACACAAGGAATGGATGCAAATCTAACGCTAGTAAACTAATGAATAAGACGTGTAAAATCAATAAGTGATGGCAATGCGAATAAAGATAAACTAACTAACTAACTATCGCATTAAACTCAATAAAATAGACAACACATGTTTTGAGAGATGCACGATGATGCAACAAAGTTCTAACAAGATCATTGGTCTTAGATATTATCACGAATTTAGGGAATTCAAGCTCTAATATAGGAACTGTCTGGCATTGACTTGTCCTCTACCTAACATGCGTATTACCAATCTTTTGATTACGTAATCTCACCCACTAGATGCATTAAGACCGCTATTCTAATCCCTAGATTCATTCAACCGACCTAGCATTGATTCTAAATTGATTAAATCCTAAATCATGGTTGAGTTCCAAAGTCTAATCCCCTGGCATAGATTCATTAGACTTCTACAATCATTCATTCAAGTGGCATGCAAGAACGAAAGCATTAAGAACAACCAATCATTCTAAAAAACGATCAAATACCAAAATCATTCATTCAAGTGGCATTCAAGAACGAAAGCATTAAGAATGACAAATCATTAAGAACAAGACTTCGTTACATATCGGCAAAGCTCTCTAATCTATGGCAATGGTCCTACTCGGACATGAACTTAGAATACGAAATACAAAAGATAACCATACTCAACATGGATAAAGAACGAGATTCCTCCCAGATCTATTACCAACGTCTTCAATGGATCCTCCGCAATCCGGCTTCGTCGATCCGTCCTTCGCCCTTGTGTGCGTTCTGCTCTCTCTCTCTTTCTCTACTCTCTCTACATGTAGTCTGCTTTTCTCTCTAATTTTCTGTATGTTTGCTCTGTTTTTCCCTCTTCGTTCTATACAAATTGGGCTGCTGAAGCTCTTCGCTTTTAGCCCTATTTCTCCTCTTTCTTTCCTCTAATCTTTCCTCTTTGGCCGTCCTCTTTTCTACCTCTCTAGTGGATGGAATTTCCTGTTTTTACAGCAATTGCAATTTTCCTTTTTCGAGTTTTTCCATCTCTTATTTTTCTTTTTCCTTTTTCCTCCTTTTCATCTTTGCAGTGCTGCCTTCTTTCTTGTTCTTGCATTTCCATTAATTGTTGCAGCAGCCATTTTCATTTTCTATCTATGACGGTTGCATTCAATTCTCGTGTAGGCGGTAATCTTTCTATTTTTGTGTAGGCGGTTGGAAGTTTACATTTTGTTCCAGAAACTTGCTTATATTTTATGTAAACCATGTTTCCTTTTCATGTTTCAACCGTGCTCTTCTTACTTTCGTTCTAGCAACCAAAATTTTCCATTTTTGTTCCAAGCACCGAAAGTTTCCATTTTTGTAAGCGGCCATTGTTTCCAGTTTTTTGTAAGCGGCCATTGCTTCCATTTCTTTTCTCTGGTTTATGAATCTTCGGATGCTGACCGTGCATAGCTGATACGAGAGTGGTTTTTCTTAGTTTTGCTTCATTTACTCGTGTTTGTATCCCTATATTTCATTTCCTACAATAACACGATAAAACGCTAAAAGAGGACTAAATGATCTTTTAATGCTTGGTAAAGTTCAAATGAATGATGAAACAAACTAAAACTATAAACTAAAATACTATAACAAAATAGATATTATCAGGTAGTGTATGCCATTTTGTTGCGTTTGTATTTTGTATCCTCATTCATATAAATACACGAGAAAATGCTTAAAGAGGACTAAATGATGCTTAATGTTCGTAAAATCTAAATGCATCATTAAACTAACTATGAAAATAAATTAGAATACTCCAAAAAAAATAGACGTTATAACACTCTCCCATACTTGAACCTTTGCTCGTCCTCGAGCAAGACTAGAACTAAGCTTGCGAAGAGTTAGACAACAACCGGATACTAGCACAAACAATTCGAAAAATCAGCCATAATACACAAAAACGCGTCATATGAACATATTCCTAAAATCATTTCACAAACCCCTAAACATCGTTCAAGAATCTCCATAATAGTTTCATCTAAACATTCGTGAGGTAACATTTCTTAAAGACGCTTTTCTAATTCTTATTCTTTTCTCTTTTTTTTCTTCTCTTTTTCGGCTTCCACACAATTTTTCTTTAACAATTCACGCTCGGTTTCTAGGACGTTGAAATCGAAGAAGGCAACCCTCTACTTAGACTCAGGTTGCCGATCGGTACACTCATAAGGTCCTGTAACCTTAGCGGAGCGAAGAGGTTACGCCGTTCACAAAAAAAAAATCTTTTAGATCAAGCTTATTAAAGTCATGCATCAACTCTAACCCTTAGGATGTACAAAAACGGCCTCATCCCACCTTTTAGACACGAACCATTGAGATCAATGCGCCCATGTCAATTTATGGTGGAAATAGCTAGAAACTTTATCCTATTGACGACGGAGTGTAAGCATATGGAATCATAAAATAGAGAAGTGAATCAAGAAGGTATCTCACTTAGTAAAGAGTCAACGGTATGCTCGGAGTTATGGGACTAAATTTTAAAGGGTGAAATGCGACTATGAGTTATGGAATCCATGCACAACTAATAGAGTAATCAATATCACAGAGTCTTTTCAAGCACGCCTAGGTTTTTTTCCCGATTCAACAAAAAAGCAAAAACATGGCTAAAGTTCAAAATTTTTCGTACTAGGTAATCGTCTGTCTAATCCTAACGAAACTAACATAAAAGCTAAAATAAATTGAAGAATTCAGCATCTATACCTAATCACAATCATGACACTTCGAAGAGTACCCTCAATCCTTGAACGGAACACCGTCCCAGTGTTACAAACCTAAGAGCAAGACTCGCATGCAAAAACTCAAGGAAAAATAAAGTAGATAGGAACGTGTGCATATGATGTTTACTTGTTGTCCCTAGTTGATCCAGTTGGGCATAGGCGTCTCCCCTTTGTTGTGGATGATGTTTTGAAGTGGAAAACCTGTAACACAATCCGAAAAAGAGAAAACGACACATTGGGGTTGTTAGTAAAGTGCATGCATGTGAAAGGAATAAGAGTTGAATTCTAAAAAACCACCCGAGAAGCGCTTGTTTAAGGTCACGAGCTTGACCAAGACGTTCTGCTCATAAATCGGCTCCAAAAGAGTGACTGTAGCTAATATTATCTAATCATTTCATTTTCACGTGAAGGTTTAATGTGGATAATGTTATGGAACATCCAAACAACAACATCATCCAGGAATCGATACAAGATCTACTACATTATTCCTCACAGATGATGCTAGAAATTATCCGCCGCCAATAGAGGTGTACATTCATCGCAAGTAATATTAGTATAAAATATAACTTGCAAATTATGAGTTAATTTTATTTATAAACTAATTTATTGTAATTTTATTTTACAGCGAGCATATAGATGGCAGAAGAAGGATACTCGCGTATCTACAAAGTGATGTGGTTAATCTCAAGTAATAATTACCTAGACTAACGTTTCCGCGAGAATCTGGATCATGTAGTACTAGTGTCAAACACAAGGGAATCGATGCAACTCTAAAGCTAGTAAATTAATATATAGGATGATAAAATCAGTAGGTGTTTGGAATGCAGATAAAGCTAAACTGCTAATAAACGAATTAAATTAAATTAACTAAATACCGTAGGTTTCGACAGATGCACGATAATGCAATGAAGTTCTAACATGATCGTTGGTCTTAGATATTATCACGAGTTCAGGTAATCCAAGCTCTAATATATGAACTGACTGGCGTAGACTTGTCCACTACCTAGCGTGCGTACTACCAATCTCCTGATTGCATAATCTCACCCACTAGATGCATTAAGATTAATATCATAATCCCTAGATTCAATCAACCGACCTATCGCCAATTCTAAATGTATTAAATCCTAAATCATGGCTATGTTTTAAATTCTAATCCCTTGGCGTAGATTCATTAGACTTCTATAATCATTCACTCAAGTAGCGTACAAGAACGAAAGCATTAATAACAACCAATCATTTTGAAAACAATCAAATACCATAATCATTCATTCAAGTGTCATACAAGAATGAAAGCATTAAGAACCACCAAGCATGAAGAACAATACTTCATTACATATCGGCAAGGCTCTCTAACCCATGGTTATAGATCTCCTCGGATATGGATTAAGAAATTGAAACACAAAAGAAATCTATATTCAACATAGATAAAAAAAAGATTACTCCAAATTCTAGTACCGATGTCTTCAACAGCTCCTCCGAGATCCGGATTCATCGCCCCGTCTCTATCCTCGTATGCGTTCTACTCTTTCTCCTCCCTATCTATGTTTGTTGTCTTTGTTCCCTCTCTACTTTCTCTGTTTATGTCTGATTGAAGCTTCTTCTCCTTGCCCCCTTTCCTTCTCTTTCCTCATTCCTTTCTTTTCTTTTCTCTTTTCTCCTCTTTGGCAGTGTTTAAAATGCTGGATGTTTCCTTTTTTATTGTTGAGGTTGTGTGTTCTTCACGCTTGATCGGGCACGAGAACAAGCTCGATTTGGCACTTCCTCAATGCGGTGAACGGTCGGACTTCACATATGCTTTGGTCATGCTGCACGTTCGGGTTTGTTTTTTGTTTGATAGGCTCAGTCGGGCTGGGGGTAGTGCTCGGTCGGGCACTCCCTTTCATCTTGTACACCCGGTCATGTAGAAGTGTATGATTGGCCGATCTATGCCTTTTCCTTCCTTCCCCGGTCGTGTTGCATCAGGATGATCGACTGTGCTCTCCCTTCTTGTTGTATGTCTGGTCATGCAGGTTTAGGTAGTGTAGGGCATTTTCTTGTCTTAATATTTGGTAGCCTTATTTCCTGCAAATACACGAGAAAATGCTGAAAGAGGACTAAATGATAGTTAGTTAGTTAGCTTAACTAGACTAACGCTTCCGCAAGAATACGGATGGTATAGTACCAGGGTCGAACACAATGAATGGATGCAAATCTAACGCTAGTAAACTAATGAATAAGACGTGTAAAATCAATAAGTGATGGGAATGCGAATAAAGATAAACTAACTAACTAACTATCGCATTAAACTCAATAAAATAGACATTACATGTTTTGAGAGATGCACGATGATGCAACAAATTTCTAACAAGATCATTGGTCTTAGATATTATCACGAATTTAGGGAATTCAAGGTCTAATATAGGAACTGTCTGGCATTGACTTGTCCTCTACCTAACGTGCGTACTACCAATCTTTCGATTACATAATCTCACCCACTAGATGCATTAAGACCGCTATCCTAATCCCTAGATTCAATCAAAAAACCTAGCATTGGTTATAAATTGATTAAATCCTAAATCATGGTTGAGTTCCAAAGTCTAATCCCCTGACATAGATTCATTTGACTTCTACAATCATTAATTCAAGTGGCATGCAAGAACGAAAGCATTAAGAACAACCAATCATTCTGAAAAACGATTAAATACTAAAATCATTCATTCAAGTGGCATTCAACAAAAGCATTAAGAATGACAAATCATTAAGAACAAGACTTCGTTACATATCGACAAAGCTCTCTAACCTATGGCTATCGACCTACTCGAATATGAACTAAGAATACGAAATGCAAAAGATAACCATACTCAACATGGATAAAAAACGAGATTCCTCCCTAATCTATTACCAACGTCTTCAATGGCTCCTCCGCAATCCGGCTTCGTCGCTCCGTCCTTCGCCCTTGTGTGCGTTCTGCTTTCTCTTTCTCTTTTCTCTCTACGTGTAGTCTGCTTTTCTCTCTAATATTTTGTATGTTTGCTCTGTTTTTCCATCTTCATTTCTGTACAGAACGGCCTGCTGAAGCTCTTCGCTTTTAGCCCTCTTTCCTTTCCTGTAATCTTTCCTCTTTGGCCGTCCTCTTTTCTACCTCTCTAGTGGCTGGAATTTCTAGTTTTTTTACAGCAATTGTAGTTTTCCTTTTCCGAGTATTTCCATCTCTTGTTTTTCCTTTCTTGTGTAATTATCAATGTTTCCTCTTTATTTTCCAGCCATTTAGCTCCCCTTCCTTTTGGTTTAAGCAGTAAGCACGTTCCTTTTCTTGTTTTGCTAAATTTCCATTGTGGCTAGTTTCCATTTTCTCGGTTTCTATTTTCTTCAACATCTTGTATTTTCTTTTCCTCTTGTGCAGCAATGATTTATTTTTCCTTTTTCCTCCTTTTCAGATTGGCTTTGCTGCCTTCTTTCTTGTTCTTGCATTTCCATTAATTGTTGCAGCAGCCATTTTCATTTTCTATCTTTTGACGGTTGCATCCAATTCTCGTGTAGGTGGTTGGAAGTTTACATTTTGTTCTAGAAACTTAGTTATATTTTATGTAAACCATGTTTCCTTTTCATGTTTCAACCGTGCTCTTCTTACTTTTGTTCTAGCAACCGAAATTTTCCTTTTTTTGATCCAACCACCAAAAGTTTCCATTTTTGTAAGCGGCCATTGTTTCCATTTTTTGTAAGCGGCCATTGCTTCCATTTCTTTTCTCCGGTTTATGATTCTTTGGATGTTGACCGTGCATAGCTGATACGAGAGTGGTTTTGCTTAGTTTTGCTTCATTTACTCGTGTTTGTATCCTGATATTTCATTTCGTGCAATAACACAAGTAAACGCTAAAAGAGTACTAAATGATCTTTTAATGCTTGGTAAAGTTCAAATGAATGATGTAACAAACTATAAAAAGAGACTAAAATACTATAACAAAATAGATGTTATCAGGTAGTGCAGGGAATTTTGTTGTGTTTGTATTTTTGTATCCTCGTTTCCTACAAATACACGAGAAAATGCTTAAAGAGGACTAAATGATGCTTAATGTTCGTAAAATCTAAATGCATCATTAAACTAACTATGAAAATAAATTAGAATACTACAACAAAATAGACGTTATCAAACTCCCCCATACTTGAACCTTTGCTCATCCTCGAGCAAGACTAGAACTAAGTATGAGAAGAGTTAGACAACCACCGGATACTAGCACAAACAATTCGAAAAATCAGCCATGATACACAAAAACGCGTCACATGAACATATTCCTAAGCAAACTCAATTCAGAATTTTATCCACTGAAAGTCATGAGTCGTGCAAGCCTACACATAACCTAAGTCATTTCACTAACCCCTAAACATCATTCAAGAAATCTCCATAATAGTTTCATCTAAACATTCGTGAGGTAACATTTCTTAAATACACTTTTCTAATTCTTATTCTTTTCTCTTTTTTTCTTCTCTTTTTCGCTTTCCACCCAATTTTTCTTTAAAAGTTCACGCTCGGTTTCTAGGACGTTGACATCGAAGAAGGCAACCCTCTACTTAGACTCAGGTTGCCAATTGGTATACTCATAAGGTCCTGTAACCTTAGCGGAGCGAAGAGGTTGCGCCGTTCACAAAAAAAAAATCTTTTAGATCAAGCTTATTAAAGTCATGCATCAAGTATAACCCTTAGGACGTACAAAAACGGCCTCATCCCACCTTTTAGACACGAACCATTGAGATCAATGCGCCCATGTCAATTTAAGGTGGAAATAGCTAGAAACTTTATCCTATTGACAATGGAGTGTAAGCGTATGGAATCATAAAATAGAGAAGTGAATCAAGAAGGTATCTCACTTAGCAAAGAGTCAGCGGTATGGTCGGAGTTATGGGACTAAAATTTAAAGCGTGAAATGCGACTATGAGTTATGGAATCCATGCACAACTACTAGAGTCTTTTCAAGCACGCCTATGTGTTATGGAATCCAGGGTGAAATGCGACTATCAATATCACAAAGTCTTTTCAAGCACGTCTAGGTTTTTTCCCAATTCAACAAAGTTGCATAAACATGGCTAAAGTTTGAAATTTTTTCGTACTAGGTATTCGTCTGTTTAATCCTAACGAAACTAACATAAAAGTTAAAATAAATTGAGGAATTCAGCATCTATAGCTAATCAAAATCATGACACTTCGAAGAGTACCCTCAGTCCTTGAACGGAACACCGTCCCAGTGTTCAAAACCTAAGAGAAAGACTCGCACGCAAAAACTCAAGGAAAAATAAAGTAGATAGGAACGTGTGCATATGATGTTTACTTGTTGTCCCTAGTTGATCCAGTTGGGTATATGTGTCTCCCCTTTATTGTGGATGATGTTTTGAAGTGGAAAACCTGTAACACAATCCGAAAAAGAGAAAACGTCACATTGGGGTTGTTAGTAAAGTGCATGCATGTGAAAGGAATAAGAGTTGAATTCTAAAAAACGAAATAACTAAAAGGATATGGGGCTCGGGTTTCCTCTCGAGAAGCGCTTGTTTAAGGTCACGAGCCTGACCAAGACGTGCTGCTCATAAATCGGCTCCAAAAGAGTGAATGTAGCTCGATTGTGATCCGTGTAGTCCACATTGTAGAGATTTATCTGTTGGGCGTTTACTTTGAACGAACTGATAATTCCTATTAGTTCGATTGCACAATGTGTTGAGATGCTTTTGATTGTGAACAGCCCGGACCAACATTACTTGAGTTTTCATGGAAAAAGGTTCGAACGTGAATTGAAAACAAGTACTTGGCCACCTTCTTTAAAAGTATGCTGGACTATATGTCTATCGTGCCACTTCTTTGTGCGCTCCTTGTTGATCTTTGTGTTCTCGTGTGAGTACAAGGGCATCTCCTCTAGATGATAGAGCTGTAGCACTCGTTTTTCAGCAGCCATCTTGTATTCGTAGTTGAGTGCCTTAATTGCCCAAAATGCTCGACATTCTAACTCAACGGGTAAATGGCATGCCTTATCGTACACCAGTTGGAATAGAGTAATTCCAATTGGCATTTTGAATGCTGTTTGGTAAGCCCATAATGCGTCATCGAGTTTCAATACTCAATCCTTCCTAGACCTAGAGACCTTCTTCTCCAAAATTGATTTGATATCTCAGTTAGAAACTTCAACTTGGCCGCATGTTTAAGGGTGATATGTCGTTGCTATTCGATGTCAAACACCATACTTCTTCAATAGCCATTCTATGATGTGGTTCACAAAGTGCTTACCTCCATTGCTGATCACTACCCTCAGAACTCCAAACGTAGGAATATGACATGTTTGAAAATCTTGGTTACTGGTTTGAAGTCTTTGGTTGGACTTGCCAAGGCTTCTACCCATTCCATTACGTAATCCACTGCGACTAGTATGTAGAGGTTCCCGCATGAAGACGGGAAAGGGCCCATGAATTCTATCCCCCACGCATCGAATGGATCGACCTCTAGAATATAGTGTTGTGGTATCTCATGGCGTCTAGAAATATTCCCCGTCCTTTGAAAATTGTCACAAGATGCTACGTAGCTATTGGGCATCCTTGAAGAGCATAGGCCAATAGAAACCAGTGCCTTCTTCAACTTTTCAAATGCAGCATGACTTTCCATTGTAAACTCGAATTATATGTCCTTGCCTAATAGGTCTGTGACAGGTTTAGACACTTTCGAGAAGTCTTCAATGAATCGTCTATAAAATCCCACATGTCCAAGGAAGCTACAGATGGCCTTAACATTCCTAAGAGGTAGCAGTTTTTCGATAACTTCTACTTTTGCCTTATCGACCTCTATTCCTCTTGCTGATATCTTATGTCCCAATACAATGCCTTCGCGAACCATGAAGTGGCACTTCCCCCTATTCAGCACAAGATTCGCTTCTACGCACCTATCTAAAACTTTATAAAGATTGGTTAGACAAACATCAAAGGAAAGTCCATGGACCGAGAAATCGTCCATGAACACTTCCATAATTTCACCATTCACATAGGAAAATATAGAGGTCATGCACCGCTGAAAAGTAGCAGGTGCATTACACAAACCGAAGGGCATCCGACGATACTTGAATGTATCGAAAGGACATGTGAACATCATCTTTTCTTGTTCGTTCGGATGGATTCGTATCGGAAAGAAAACTGAATAGCAATCAAGAAAAAAAATTAGGAGTGAAGAGATAAATGTTCCAGCATTTTATCAATCGTAAAAAAAAGGGAAGTGATCTTTCTGAGTGTTAGCGTTCATCTTGCTGTAGTCAATACACATGCGCCAACTCGTGACCGTTCTTGTTGGAAACAATTCGTTGTTTGCGTTTGGGACTACGGTGATGGCTCCTTTCTTCGAGACTACCTGTACAGGACTCACTCACACGCTATCTGATATAGGATATATAATTACAACGTCTAACAACTGAAGGACCTCTTTCTTAACTACTTCCATCATGTTCAGGTTTCATCTACGTTGATGTTTAATAGAGGTCTAAGAGTCGTATTCAAAGTAATTCCTATACATGCAAAGGGCTAGACTATGTCCCCTAATATCCTCTAATGTATAACCTATAATATCCTTATACCTCCTAAGAGCTTCTCACAATCGTTCTTTTTGGGATTCGCCTAAGTTATCATTCACAATCACAAGATAAGTAGATTCAAGTGAAAGGAATTCATACCTTAGCTCTTGTGGTTAGGGCTTCAACTCCACCTTCGGTGCATTGTCAACACTCCAAACAGATTATGGACGTTTGATGTGGCTGTTAGGCGTCTCGGGAGTGGTTGAACCCGCGCTGCATGCTCCTTGAGATGAGCTGGAATCTGCCTGGGATATGTAGAGGTTTATGCACTGATCCCTGACATTTCTTGATCTGAATTGATGTCCACTCAATCCGTTCTTATGTATTTGTGAGCTGAGCACTCCTCTTGATAAGGATTGTCCGAAATTCAACCTTTGGCTTGGGTTACGACCTGTTGTGCTCTGATCGCACAAAAATCTGCTCGAAGTGCGTCTAGCTCAGTGTTCGGGATCTCCTTTGTCTTTCTTTCGTCCAACAGCTTTTGTAATATTTCACTTTGTAAGGGTCCTTATATAGCCTTTCTCAAGATGCTAAATGAGCCATCTCAAGAGAATCCATGTTGTCGAATTCTTCACAAACTTCCTCGGCTACTTTCTCTAGGACATCGATGTAGAATACCAAATCCACCATACAAGTTTTTTTGAGTGTATTATTCAGAATAAACTCCAGTTCTTCATCTCCGAATTTTAACATGAGTCTACCTTCAGCACAGTGTATGATCGTCTTTATCGTATTGAGAAACAACCTACTGAGAATAATTGGGATTTTCTTGTCTTCTTCCATATCTAAGACGACAAAATCGAATGGGACGAAGAACTTTCCAACTTGTAAAGGCATGTCTTCCAGCATGCCCTCGGGTATCCTAACACTTCGATTAGCCATGGTGAACACCATTCGTGCAGGTTGAAGATCCATTCTACCCCTAAGATCCATTTTTTTTTGTAGAATAGCAATGGTAGCATGCTTATGCTTGCTCCGACATCGATTAGTGCATGGTTAATTTCATAATCACCTATTTTACAAGGGATTGGGAATATACCTAGATCGAGCATCTTCTTGGGTAGGTTTCGCTGCAGCATCGAATTAGTCACCATCACGGTTTCCGTCTCCTCATCTCTCTTGTTTGCAAGTACAGCTTTGAGGAACTTGGCGTATGAAGGCATCTTCTTCTATGCTTCATGGAATGGAATGGTGATATGCATCTTCCTCAACATCTCAACGAACTTTTCGAATTGGACATCATCGTTTTTTTTTGCACTGGCGCAAAGGGAAAAAAAGGAGGCCTCAGTTCGGGTATTAACGTATTTGGGCTCCTCTTCCTCCTTCTTGTGCTCTTCAACGTTGCTGCCCTTTCCACTACTGTACTAGATGATTCTCCCTTTTTAAACGTCAAATAAATGGGTTGATCCCGCGTCTTACCACTCCTTAGGTGAATGGCATTGATTTGCTCATGAGGATTTGCTTCTGGCCTCCCCGATAGAAGTCCTTGCGGATTAGTGGAGTTCGCAGCAAGTTGTGCAACTTGAGCATCCAAGTTCTTTAAGTGTGTTTGAATCCCCACGAATTTTTTCTTTAAATCTTCGTAATCCCCTCTCATCCCTCTAAGCTCGTTGTATTGATCTTTTTGTCCTTGTAAGATTTGAGCGGGTATAGACGTAATATCTGATCATCTCATTTTTGTACACGATTCTCGCATGATTTTAGATATGTTAATGACTATAGTTGCGATGTTTACGTGTTATATTTTATCAATTTTACTTGTTTCTTTATTTTCATGTTCTTGTTGGGTATTAATGCGTATTTGGTTCGTTTTGGAGCTAAAGAACATACACAAGACAAAATAAGACTATCGAAGATCACAACGGAGCAAACGGGACGAGAAATGAAAAGTAATGTGATACAATCGTACCCCATGAGGAGAGAAGGCCCACGTGCAGAGT
Source organism: Gynandropsis gynandra (assembly GCA_036759665.1). Classification (NCBI taxonomy): domain Eukaryota; kingdom Viridiplantae; phylum Streptophyta; class Magnoliopsida; order Brassicales; family Cleomaceae; genus Gynandropsis; species Gynandropsis gynandra. The sequence continues at coordinate 10,296,053 of CM071874.1, forward strand.
GAATTCCTTAGCCCTCTCGGGCTGAACATCGATCACTTGTTGCCCGCCTCGGACTAACCTTTAGCACTCATGGATCAAGAACTTGTGAGGAGCCCGCGCGAGGTGTTCTCCTTAGCCCGTGCTGGGTGATGGTCCAGCAGAAGCTGCCGCACTTGTGCTCATTCTTAGCATGTGGAGGTAATGGAGGATTTGGGGAGCCTACAGGGATTGGCTACCGAGCCAGTGCGGGTCGTGTCCGCAACAACCTCCATTGAAGTTCTCCAATGGAGAGAAAGTTTAAGAATGGACCCCCAATTGAGTTAGAACGGAAGAAAACAAAGACAGGAACCCTAGGAGTGTTGTGCTCGATACACATTCCTAGGGACAAACCCTAGGAGAGCCTATCCATCATTGGAGAGAGCCTACTTGATGGGACAAATGCATGGAGATGGAAGATCGAATCTGGATGACGTCTCGTTTGATTGTTGTGCTCGATACACATTCTATTTCATTTATGTAGTTTTATTCGGATCTCACGTGACCCGAGCTAAAGCGTCAAAGCTCAAGGAGGCGATCATCAGAATCCTCACAGACTTTCAAGTTCAAGACGAATATTCTAGTCCACATGAAATCACTAATATTCGTATCATTCTTCAAGCCAAAGCTCAACTCGTGTACTCTTTTCCCTTTGTTGGTTTTGTCCCACGGGGTTTTCCAACGACGGGTTTTTTTACGAAACCATGATTCCCTTTCCGTGACCTAATTATTGACCCGAGGTTTTAAGACAAGTTCGCATTTCGGAGGAACTTCTTACGACTTGTCTTATTTGTGTCTTTGGCTATTTTTTAGAACATTAATGTAAGGCCTTGCATGGTGACTTAGCATGAATGTTGCATTTATGGTCTCGCATGGCCATTTTGATTACTTATGGCTGGCCATGAACACCTTGTAGAACAACCTTGAATTTTTCGATTGAATCACTGATTTTCCTTTATTAAATCATCTTCGTTGGTGTGTTATATCCAGCAAAACCGTTGTGAGTAATACCCAATGTTTGTTCCTTCTTCGTTTGTGCATAATATCCTTCGAAGATGGACTGGTGAATCGAGAGCCATTCTGCAACTCTTGTGTGACCAATCGCTCCATCCACTTTGTGCGAAGAGTCGTGCGACTCGGCTGCAACAAGGCTTATCTATCTAACCTACATCTAGAGCATCGTTCTAGTGGGATCACGTCAAGTGGTATCAGAGCTCATTCTAGCAAAAACGTTAGTTCATTCTCGGCTTTGGTTGTGTAGACCGTAAATAGGGTTGAACGCGAGTAGTATCTATTTGTTAGTACGTGTATTTGGTGTTACGATTTTTGTTACTTGTACGTTTCTGTTGTTTTTGTTTTTTAGTTGTTTCTACTTGTGGTTGCTCCGGTGTGCTAGTGTGCAGGGGAGCGACAGTTAGTAGCTTTTAATCCTCAAATCGCCATGGGAGATAAAGAAGCCAAAACGAGCCGAGTGAAAGAGAGATTAATCGAGGCTCTCGTGACTCGATTGGAGCAAAGTCTCACCAACAAAATGGAGGAGTTGCGAAAAGAGTTTCGACACGAACATCCGACCCGACCAAGAAACATTCATGCGTTCAAGCAACAGGAAAGGAACCAGCATGAGGAGGACAACAACTACTACGAACGAGGTTGTTCATCCTCGTCTGGAAGTAGTCATCGACGGCGGCATGTGATGAGGAAATGACAAGGCGACACGAGGGACGACCTCGCTGATCTGAAACTGAAAATCCCTTCGTTCCATCGCAAGACCGACCCATACACCTACCTAGAGTGGGAGAAGAAGGTTGAACTCGTGTTTGGTTGTCAACTTTACACCGAGGCCAAGAAGGTTAGGGTTGCAGCCACTAAGTCTATGACTACGCCTTGAGTTGGTGGGATCAGCTGGAGACTTCTAGGTGATGAAATGGTGAGAAACCAATAGCGACGTGGCTGGAGATGAAGGCCATCATGCGCAGGAGGTTTGTGGCGAGTCATCACGACCGAGAAGTGCATCGGTGATTAAGGAACCTTACCCACGGAAATCGATCCGTGTAGGAATATTATCAAGAGATGGAGTTGTTGATGTTGAGGGTTGACATCTCGGAGGATAGAGAGGCATTGATGTCTCGATTCTTTGGAGGTCTAAATCTAGAAATCCAAAACCACCTAGAGATGCAACACTGCGTAGAGGTTGAGGAGATGCTTCACAAGGTGATCCTAATCGAGCAACAACTCCAGCGGCGAAGGAGTTCACATCCTGGCTATTGGGCTGGAAAATACGACCATCAACGAGATGAAAAACCGAGCTATCCAAGGAAAGATAGCACGGTTCCAACAAGCCGAGACGCGCCCAAAGCAGATCCAGCAAATCGAGACATGACAAAAGTAGGTCCAGATGCGTCGGGCGACAAAGGAAAGGCCAACGCCACGACTTCAAGGGCTCGGGACGTGAAATGCTTCAAGTGTCACAGGAAAGGACACTATGAAAGTGAATGCACGAATAAGAGAGTCATGATCATTCCTGACGACGGCGAGTTCGAATCCGAGGACGAAACGGCTATAAACTCGAACGAGACGCATGAGGAAGAACCAGCAAAAGGAGAGTTGCTTGTGGCACGAAGTTCCTTGAGCGTGCAGCCTAAGGCCGATGAACAAGAACAGTGAGAAAATTTATTCCACACCCGTTGCCTTGTTCACGGAAAAGTTTGTAGCGTAATCATCGACGGAGAAAGTTGTACGAACGTTGCAAGCGCTACCATGGTCCGAAAGCTTGGGTTGAAGATCCAAAAACACCCGTGGCCATATAAGCTTCAATGACTGAACGAAAATGGCGAGATGAATGTGACCAGCCAAGTGACCTTCCCTATTTCCATACGCATTATCAAATTTCTAACAGGCCGAGCATATCAACCACTAGAACTAAAAGGGGTAACAACGTCGAGAGAAGACTCGTCAATAGAGTCTGATACAACCCCTTTATGAGGTGTTGATCGTCACGGGACGAAGAGGATGCTACTAATTTAGATGATTGGCAATAAATTATGTTTTTAATTTGTATAAACCTTTTTAATTAATTTTATTTAAATTTCTTTTTATTATTTTTGTTTATTTTTCGTAAAGGTTTCAACGGATGCCCATTGATATTTTTTGAAATGTTCAATAAGCATCCGTTGGAATACAAACATTCCCGCCTTTTCTTGGCAACAGATATACGTTGACCGTTCCCGCCAATTTTTCCAACGCGTATCCGTTGAAAGCTTTTAATTCTCATCGTTTTACGTTTCAACGGATGTGCAATGAATATCCGTTACAAAATTTTAACGTGAATCCATTGCCAATATTTTCATGCCCGTTGCACGCCCATTGCAAATTGCATTGGATGTAGATTTTAATTGATCGATTCCCAACGAATTTGAATCTGTTGAAATTCGTTGGGTATCGTCGTTTTCCATGGAAATATATATCCGTTGGAAATGACCTTTTTTATGTAATAAATGAGATCAGACTTTCCTTTAAACTTTTGATGCAAATCTGATCACGAACGAATACGGTTCTTTCTTCGTTCGTCATTTCTACTTTAGGAGATAGGGTTTTTTTTAGAGAAAACTGAATTGTCTTCAGAAAACTGTTATATGTTCCCTTTGATAATACTAAATGTTTAGGTATTTAGGAAAAAACTCCATGATTCTTTAATATAATTGTTTTGTCACCATACTGTCGTTGACAATAAACGCCTCAAACTGGAGAAGAAAGTAGTTTACGTAAACCAAAAAAAACTTACAACTTCTATAATTATAAAGTACCTTAACCCTATTGTTCATACCACACAGAAAACAAGTGAAAGTGAGACTAAAGTTCAGAGTTTTACAAGAGTGTTAGTTGGAGTTTTGGCCAGTTTGGATGAGGCTCCACCACCTCCATGTGAATTCTCACACATTGCACGAGGCAGTAAGACACATTGCCATCCATCTTAACAATTGTTTGGGTTTGATCATCTATATATTAGTCTCCACCTTCTTCTTTCTCATTCTTCTCTGTTAAATAATAGGTCCTTCAATACCGTACCTGCAAAAGGTAACAGTTCAGTAGCAGTGTAAAAAAAACAATATGCTAATACAGACTACAAAAGAAAATGCAATGAATCTGCAATAATATACCAAACACATATAACTTTAGAGCGTGGAGGGGACAACTACATGAAATCCAATGATAAGAAAATAACTATAAAGAGTAATAAAAAGGAGAAAAGTAAGAAAGTAGTCATATTATCACGATGACTGAATAAAATCCATGTATTTGAATAATCAACACAATGAAGAGCGTACTTAGGTAAAAAGCTATAAAACCAATAGATCTTATTTTCACGATTCTCGCCTCTGCATCTGTGGGTCTGCAAAAAATGTATAAACTTAAAAAAATAGTATGATTGTGTGTGGTTCATACGCATCTATAAGATCTTTGCAAAACAAAAGATTAAAGTAAAGAGGTTTCAATGAAAAACAACGATGATTAAAAGAAGATTAAACATGAGAAAAGGATTGAATACTACAAAACATAATAAAATTCTTATTAAAATTACAAATGTTAATTATTTTTATCAATCCAGCGATTCAATTTATATTAGAAAACCAATTGTTTTATAAAATTATTAAATCAACCAAAATAATATTATATTATTTACTTAAGTTTTTCTTAATTTCTTCGGTAGATCTTCAATTCTTGTAAAAGTTACCGTAAACTTTTTCTAAGTGGTAGTATACCCTTTAACTTTTATCAATTACTATATGACATTAATATGTAATTAATACAAAAATATCATTTATTTTATTATAATTTCAGATTGGCACGGAGAGATTTTAACCCGATGATTATTCCGAATACAACACTAATCATCACTGTGTGTACCATAAGAACAATTATCAAACATTTATATTTATATGAATAAAGATTATAATGTAATTTTTAGCATTCTCTCCACTTGTTTCATATATGACAAGTATATAAAATCATTGATCTCACTTAAGTTATCATATATACGAATCACCACTTTATAAGAATTAAAACGACCGGATCATGGAGGTGATGGGCCTCGCAAACTTCATGATTCCTTTCATGCTTCACAAGTCAATATAACCTAAACAACCGTAATTTGATAAAATAGATATTTTAAACTATCTTATCCTACAATGGGTTTAAACAAAGACTAAACATCAATAATCATAACAAGTATGCATAACTAAATTATGATTCATATATAATCAAAATCAAAAACTTACATCGATATCTAGAGTTGAAATAAAGTTCAATGGGCAAGACTTATATTCATACATGTATGACTAACCATATGCAATACAAGGACTTTGCGACTACTCCCATTTCACTGCCATGACCAAGAAATGTCTTTAGAGCGAGGCCTTTAGCCAACGTATCCACAATCATATTATTTGTGCCAATGTGCGCAAATTGAAATTTTTGTTTTTGTATTTTTTTCTTTAACCAATAGATATTTTAAATCCTTATAGTCTTAAAGACTCATTTACAACAAACTCTTTTAGAATCCTTCAATAACTCGGTCATTTTCCAGACTTTGTTGTCATCCATAGATTTCAACTCTTCCTTCATGGACATCAACCATTATTCAGAATTTCTACCGCTCATGGCTTGTTAAAAAGAGACAAGATAATCATTAATGCTTATTTCATTTTCATTTTCAAGTGTATATGATTATTTGAAATAGTTGGTCTTCTATCACTGGAAGACCTCCTCAAAGCTATTCTTTTTATAGGTTGTACATGTTCATTTACAATATCATCTTCTCTGTCTTCTAGAACAATGACATCCACAATTGGGTTATGAGCATCTATTTGTTTTTATTCCATATTCATACCTTACAGTTGTGACATCAACTTGAGATAGATGACATGATGGATTTTGGTCCATCAATCACTCTGTTTTCTCTACATTATGTTCTCCCACACTCCCACATATATTATCATTTCCAATTAAGCGAGCATTACCAAACACTACAGTATTATGGATAGGAAAAAAACTATACCACTTATGGTTCTTCAACTCAATTTCTTTTCATCTGGATTATATATCCTCACTTCGGTTTAACAACCCCAAATAAGAAGATGCCTTAAACTAGGCTCCCTAGATGTTCACAGTTCATTAGATGTCTAAGGAATTTTTTTACTAGGTACCCAATTCAATATGTGTGCATCTATTTTTAGTGCATACATCCACAACGAGAACGATACAAAACTATCATCATTATGCTCCTTACCATTTCCAACAATGTACGGTTACGCCTTTCCGCTACACCATTTTGATGTGGTGATTCGAGCATTATAAATGTACAAAAATGACCTTAGATTAAAGGAGCTTCTTAAATGGACCTTGAATTTTTCCAACTTCATATGTTTTTCCATAATATTCATCACCTCTATCAGAACGTATTACCATAACCCTTATAATTAACAGCCTTTCAATCTCCAAAATGAATGTCTCAAGGAGATCAACTGATTGAGTTCTTTCAATATGTAAATGAAGGTAAAAATACTTAAGTATTTTATGATACAAGTCAGCAAACTACTCATTAAATGCATTCCTTATTATATTAACATCGTGTTTAACGTATACATTAAACAAGGAATTAATAAATGGAGAATTTTGATAGAAACAATACCATGTATCTCATAATAAAGCAGTACCAGATAGGTTTCTACCATGATACAATGAAAGATAACCAAGTCTAATCTTAAATTAAAAACCTAATATATACAACCTTGAAGCAGAAATAAGATTTTTAGAACAATCAGGAACATATAGATACTTCTCTAAATCAAGGCAATAACTTTATCTAACACAATTCTATATGTCTCGAGAACATTAGTTATATTTTTCATCTTGTTTTATGTAAATAGAAAGCTTTTAATTTTCAACATTTTTTGATGATTTAGGTAACCATGTATAACATTAGATACATGGTTGGTTGCATCGATATCAAACCAGAAAGTATTAGAAGGTAGTTTAATCAAATCTTATTCGAAGCATACCAAAACGAAACATATACCTCTTTTTTCAAACCATGCCTTCATTATTAGAAAATCAGCTTTCATGTGCCCAATTTTGTTGCAAAAGAAACATTTTAGAATCTTTCCAACATCCTATTGCCATTTACCATCTTGAACCTTATATGGTTGTTTACCTTTATTCTTTTATTATTTTATTTGGAGCTTTACCGCCATTTAAACAAGTGTTTGGATTACCAGGATAAGAGAAATTAACTTAGAGAAACTTGACCTTGAGGTCTTCCTTTTGCCTTCCTTTCTCTAAAATTGCTTGAAGTCATCACATCCGCACAATTTCACCATGAATGCAACTAAAACATGCTCAGCAATATCAATATCAAAACTTTTGAACTGGTCGTGGGTATTCACTACATTAGTGATATGGTCATCCATAGACTCGGATATAGTGTACTCTCTCGTCGATAGATCATTTGTAAAAGAATGAACAACAGACATATCCAAAATGTGTGTCATTGTACACTTTCTAATCTCAACGAAAGAATTCCTTTACAGTTTCAATATTAGGTTGTGAAGACTTAACGTTATACAAAATTCTATGCTTAAGAAATCTCAGCATAAGCCTATTAGGCATGTCCCAGTTCTCCCACAATGTTTTAACTGCCTCAAAACTTGTATCGGTTAGTTTAATGGGCTCATCTATAATGAGATTTTAATCGAATACAATATGCAAATTAGTCATCATATATATGCTTATTAAATTTGATAGCATTTGGAGTCATACTCAACATATTGGAGATAACTAGAAATAATCACATCTCACATGTAATTTGCTTTGAATTCAGAAAACAATTGAGACTATATGATATATTTAATTGTTTTAAAATTCCCCTTTGGTCTAAATGTAAACACAACCAACATCCATCAATCAACTTATATAAGGTTATCACATTATTATTTTAACATATAACTTATCTTTGTATATACATTATATATTAATTAAAAAAAATTTATAACCTACTGTAATTGGCATTAAACATGAATAAGATCTCCCTTTGGGTAATCATATAACTACATGTTAATAACTATAAATGTTTATCATCATTCTGAAACGTCATTATGATGTTACATCTATACCATAATTTTAATCATTAATGAATTTGAGTGAGTCAATTTGATGACTAATGCACTTCCGAAATTTTACTAACTTAAATTACATAATTTAAGGACGAAACATATATGCATACCATTTATATAAAATACCAAGCCACGTGTTAAATTAAGATAGACAGTTGACCCATCGGCTGTGGGCACTTTAATATGAGTTTGAATCATCGTAAAACCACAATTTAGCATTTCATTTCTTATTGATATATCTTAGATATATGAATACGAACTCAGTTCAAGTGGTGTTTTTGTAATGGATATGAGCTGTGGTCTAGTGGTGTTTTTGTAACATTTCATGAATATGACTGATTCAAATCTCAAGGTTCTCCAACATATTATTCTCTTTAAAAAAATCGATACATACAGTGTATGCATCTCCGTCTTCAAATAAAATGGATAACACAGAACACTACCATCAGACATCCTACGAAAACCACTGAAATTGGGAGAACTAATCCAACAACGAATTATTTCAAAATTCACCTTCGTCGATGTCCTTCGAAATGTCAAAATCTTAAAAAAACAAAATCCAACTTGGCTATTAAATTTTCATCTTCTCCTTTCCTCGGTACACCTTGAAATGAAAAATCTGGAGAACCGAGCCACCGACAAAACTGTGTAAATCCTTTATGGATGAAAGGTGAAACGTCACGACGAAACGAAGTTGAAGTACTTCCCATAAGCCCAAACCATCATTTGAATCGCGAAAGATTCGCCACTTATGAGCAGCGAAATGACACGTTCATCACTGTATTCGTACATGGGAAAGCTGGTTCATGAAAGGTACCGATGTCGAGGCTACAGTAGACAAAAAATTGAATGGATGGTTTGAATATCAAAACAGCGTTGAATGGTCCTCTCGTTCTTTTTTATTCTCTCATAGAGTTTATTTTAATTAATCAAATTCAATCTTAAAAATTTATTAACTCTAAACTGATGATTTAATATTCTCTAATTAGGCTATGATATCAAAATGTTAATTATTTTGATTAATTTTACGATCGATTTAAATGTATAAATAAATCGTGTAAAATAATTATTAAATCAATCAAAATAATATGAAAATACATATTTGAATGCTAAAAATTTCTTCGGCACATTTTTAATTCATCACCAATATCAAATTCACCAATATCTCATTAATTTTCTCTTTGGTAATATAAAAGAGTATTTATTTATTTATTTATTTATTTGTGAAAGTTACCGTAAACTTTATGTAAAGGGAAATATAATATTTTATAATTTTATTAATTAGTATAACATCTTACTTTGTAATTAATCACAAAACATCATAAATCACTTGATTTTTATAATTACTAATTAGCACATAGAGTTTTGCACATGATAATGGTTTCCTATATACAACGCTACTCATCACCATGTCAACATTATGAAAATATTCTAATAACCACTTTATAAAATTGTTGTTATGTCTATTTCATGCAATGATTCAGACGACTTATTTCACCAGCCTTCACACTGGATATTACTCCTTTGTTATGTTCCTCTGCTTCCTCTGCCATTCCATCTTAAACTTCACTTTTTGTGGCATTACCATGTTGAAGTTGTTCATGACCTTCAATCTCCCTCTTGAACAACTTTTGCAAGATCTCGAGCTTCCTCCTCAAGTTTCAGCAAACTCATCTTCACGTGACAAAAATTTCAACTTGATCACACCATCCTTGATTTTCCCTCTAACTACATAATACTTAATCTAAATATTTTTGGTCCTCTTATGATCAATAGGGTTCTTTCCTATTGTTATGGCTGAGGTATTATCACAATGAATTAGAACACTCTATGTCATATCTTAAATGTCATCATGATATTAAACATCTATATACATATTTCCAATCATTAATGAATTTAAGTGGAACATTTTGGTGATTAACGCTCTGCCTAAATTTTTAATTACTTAAATTGCATAACTTTTAAGACGAAACATATATATATATACAGTTTATATAAAATATCAAGCCACACATTAAATAAAGATGTACACTCGGCCCATCGGTTGAGTGAAATATAGTATGGGTTCGAATCACCCTAAAATAAGAATTCGGTACTTTATTTCTAATTTATATATCTTAGATATGAAAGTCCTATGCCAATTATGTAATATTTGAATAGTTATGGGTTTAAGTTGTAATTATTAAAGAGTTAATAATTATAAATAAATACTTTACGAGGTTTCGTGATACATATGATTCTAAAACAGAAACCCTAGCCGCCAGTAAAAGAAAAACCCGAAGAACGAAAAACAGTTTTTTCGTTCTTCCGAATCCCGCATCAAAGCAATCCCGATCTCGGCGTGGATACGCGTAGAGGGCTTGTACCATCAAGCCTCACATCCGATCATCGATTTCAACGCAACAGGTATCTCAGAAACTGTTTCTAAATTTGTTTATCGTTGAGATCTGTAAAAACTAATCCGAACATGACTAGATCTAAAATTCGGGTTGATAAAACACGCTTCCGCAATTGAAATCAACCCTACAGTGGTATCAGAGCATCTGGCTGCATGTTTAGGATTAGTTTTTTCGAATTTTTTTGAAAATTGGATCGAAAAAATGTGAAAATCGGTACCAGGCGACGGCCGAACCCTAGCCGGCCGCACGAGTGTCGTCGGTCGTCGGCGTGGGGTCGGCGCGTCCACTGGCGACGGACCGACGGGCGCCGGACGCGAATCGTCCGGTGAGGCGCGGGCTGGAGGCGACGCGAATCGTTCTCGTGCGGCGTTCTGGTGGCGGCTTGGCCGGCGGTCCTTCATGCCCGGACAGAGGGTGACCGGAAAATAGGGGCGGCGGCTGGGGTTAGGATAACCCTAACCTTAACCCTAGTTTAAAAAAAAAATTAAAAAAAAAATTAAGATTAAAATTAAATGAATTTTAATTTTAAATATTAATAATTGGTTTATAAAACGATAAATTGGTTATCGTTAAGTTTTTCCTTCGCCATAGACGGTTTTGAATAAATTCTCGTTTACATGGTACGGCCTGACTACCAGGAGGCATGTAGTTCGAGAATGCGATTCGTACGTCTATGACATCAGATGTCGAGTGGGAGGAATCAATTAGTTTTTGTAAGCGCCTGGACTACCCGGGGGACATAAACTTAATTGATATCCGACCATGAGATGAATGATAAAACTCGTCTATATCGATAGGAACTACCTGACTACCAGGTGACTATCTGATATAGAATGATATTAAAATTAATAATTTTAATTAATAATTGAGTTTTAAAACGATAAATTGTTTATTGTTAGGCTTTTTCCTTCATCGTAGATGTTTTGAATAGGTTCTTGTTTACATGGTACGGCCTGACTACCAGGAGGCATGTAGTTCAATAATTCGATTCATACATCTACGACATCAGATGTCTAGTGGGAGGGATAAATTAGTTTTTGTAAGCGCCTGGACTACCCGGGGGACATAAACTTAATTGATATCTAACCATGAGCTGAAGGATAAAACTCGTCTATATCGATAGGAACAACCTGACTACCAGGTGACTAT
>CM071874.1:10327353-10345264 GCA_036759665.1 Gynandropsis gynandra
ATAATGATTGAAAAGACCTTGGCCAGGGCATTTGAATGAGAGAAGAAAGGAGTTTCTTGCGATCATTCACCAGTCAGTTATGTTAGGCATGAAACATAGTTGATAATCTATTAGGATTTGACAGTCAGACCATGTCCTAGGATTATCCGGAGCTGTAAAGACGGAGGGAAATAATAATATTATCCTTCTACCATGGTTCTACAGAGTAAGGATGTTACTTCACACTATCTGGTCGTTGAGGAGTGTTTCTAGACGCCAACCTCGATTAGTTAATTAGTGAGACTAATTGACTACCAGCTTAGTGATGAACCTACGAGGTCACACGCATACGAGTGTCTCGATATCTGCTTATGATTGTTAGACAATCAGTGTGGGATACAGTTATATTCATCCGCTATCACCGAAGAATATAATTGTATTTGTTTTTTCTTTTGGGTTAGTACATAAGATGTACAGGCAGATATGTGTATGGAGATACATGTATTTCGACTATTTGAAATATTACGTAAAGACAAGTGGGAGATTGAAAGTCCTATTCTAAGACGAAAACCCTAGACGAAAGGAGATTATGTAATATTTGAATAGTTATGGGTTTAAGTTGTAATTATAAAAGAGTTAATAATTATAAATAAACGCTTTACGAGGTTTCGTTATACACACTATTCTAAGACGAAAACCCTAGCCGTCAGAAAAGAAAAAACCCGAAGAACGAAAAAACAGTTTTTCGTTCTTCCGAATCCCGCATCTAAGCAATCCCGATCTCGGCGTGGATACGCGTAGAGGACTTGTGCTATCAAGTCTCACATCCGATCATCGATTTCAACGCAATAGGTATAACAGAAACTGTTTCTAAATTTGTTTATCGTTGAGATCTGTAAAAACTAATCCGAACATGACTAGATCTATATTCGGGTTGATTAAAACACGTTTCCGCATAATCAAATCAACCCTACATTACATCGATTGGACCGACAAGAGGGGAATCTGAAGAATATTGGCTAACACTAGTGGAGTATAATCACATCCACACATATATATTACTAAATTATCAACAACTATTACCTTTCGAAAGGTACAAAATGATGAAAACCGATCTTTTAGAGTATATATATTTATATTTTAAATATAAATTTGTGCTAACATACTTTCAATATTACACAATATTTGATGAATCACATCAAATATTGTGTAATATAATCACATCCACACATATATATTAGTAAATTATCAACAACTATTACCTTTCGAAAGGTACAAAATGATGAAAACCGATCTTTTAGAGTATATATATTTATATTTTAAATATAAATTTGTGCTAACATACTTTCATTATTACACAATATTTGATGAAGAAGTAATGGGTACATATCCTCATCTCAATGTAGATGAACTCACAAAAATGAAAGTTCAACATTATTACTTGTGGTTGATTAATTACGTAAGTACACGTATATTCGTACATATATATATGTGAAGAAATGTTATGTTATAAAGTAATCATTTGTTTTTTCTTATATAGGTCAAACGTTCCGATGAGAGACATCTTACCTAGTTAAAAGATTTTTCTAATGGTCCTACATGAAATATTTTGTGTTGGCCAATTTTGCTTACTCATGGATACACATTCCACACTTATGAACACGGAAAACATAGAAGCACGTATAATTACGGCGTTTATGTTAATAATAAAATAGAGGGTGATAATTTCTGTGGCATTTTGCACCAAATCCTACAGCTAATATATCTCCGTCTCGTTGGCTTGAAGGTGATATTTTTAAATGTCAGTAGTTTGACCCAACCGTAAGACGTGGTACATGAAAAAATCTATAGGAAGGAATTGACATCAATCTAGCATGGCAATATGGTAAGTATGGTCCATTCATCACTATAAATCAAACAAATCAAGTATGTTACGCGCAATATCCAACAGCATTGATACGTCAAACAGAGGAATGGTGGATCGTAGCTAAGATCAAGTCGTGAAGAGTTATAAGCACATCTGAAAAAGAATATCCATTACAAACCGGAAGGACATTCTCGTAAAAACTGACACAGATAGAGAATACATACGCGATCATGAAGACGTTGAACCGAAAGATGCAAAAGATGAACAAGACAAACCAAAAACCATGTTAATTAATTGCGTCCGGTTAGGTGACGTTATTTCCAACGGATGCCCGCTGGATTTATTTGTATTTTAACCATTGAACAGTTCATTTTCAACAAAATCTCAAAACAAAAACATCAAAATCATTGAAACACAAATCCTTAAAAACATAAAAATAATGAGAACTCGACGATTTGCTAGTCATGGTTGAATGTTAGTTGGTTCAGCAAGAGCCCCACAACCGCCTGCACCACCACCATAGCGGCTTCCTTCACCTATATCGGTACCACATATTTGATGAAGAAGACAATATAACGGATATAGACGCATGGATCAATAGTTTCGGCGAGCGTCCTTCCATCCCTATTATTGATCTTGAACGTTCTAACGGGACGTTATGCTAAGATATTAGTTAGAAAATTCATATTGAAATTAATTATAAATACTATCTAATGATAGGATTTCAACGTGGAGGTTTGATGTGTATGATGCTTCAAAACACACGAATAATAACATCATCCAAGGTTCGCTAGAGGATCGACTCTATTATTCCTAGTAGGTGATGCCAAAGGTTATACGCTGTCGATGGTGGTAAAAATTTATCATAAGTATTTTAATATAAAATTTAATTTTTAAATTATTATATATTTTTATTTATAAACTATTTAATTTTGCAACTCAAATATAGATGGCAAAAAAAAGGATACATCGCACATCTATACAGCTTGGATGCATGAAATACATGCTCGATTGCGCTTGATGATGAAAAATGCCAAGTGCAACTATTTAACCAACTCTCCAACATAGGGAGTCAAAGAACTTCAAGGTCAAAAACGAGAAAGCCAAAATATGTCGGTACGACGAAAAGGTTCACAGGGATGGTCTGCATTGCCATACGTTGGGATCGAATTCATTCTCGGAGCGATAGATAGATTTGGTAAAACTTATTTAAATTAACAATTTAAATTTATTATTATATAAATTTTTAATAGAGCATATTAATATAATGTTATAGATGTAGAGGATGGGAAGAAAACCGCCTCTTTTCCTGAGCTGGTTGTAAAGACCCACGCCAAAAAAAAATCTGTCGTAGGGGAAGAGGTCAATGAACCTGAGCTGGTCGACCCTTGAGCCGAAGGAACCGTGAAAGTTATGATGGAGAAGATCATACAGCGATCACAAGCCATCAGTTCAACTTCGACGATCTTAGTCTTTTACAAAAGGAAAAAATGTATTTAGAGGTATATAATAAGATTATTGTTATTATAATACTTTAATTACATTAAAATATTTTCTAACGATATACTAATTTTAATTTGTTTTACATTGCAATTTGTTAGATCGTATAACTAGTATCTATAGGATCTCGGCTCCCTACAAAATGATATGGTCGAGGACGGTATGAGCGTACCCGGTGTGGTCCATGAGACCTACATGCAAGATGACGCATGAAGACTCTTGAAATTGCCCTTCGAACAACGCAAGATGCTCTTCAAGTAATGCAATATGAGCTTCAAGATACGCGAGCACAAATGTGTTACATAGAGAGTATCATCCAGTTGTTGACTGGTCGAGCATATCAATCACCATGACCGATGGGGGCAACAACTCCGAGCCAAGAATAGATAATCACAAGGCATTGGCGATCACGAGTATGAAGATGGCGGTACCGATTTTGAAGATTTGTAATACGTTAGTTTTTAAATTTGTATAAATTTTATTTATATTAAACATTTTCTTTTTTTTGTCAATATTTCAATGAACACCCGTTCAAAAGTTTCATTATTTCCAACCGGTATCCTTTAGAATATTTCAAATTCCCACCATTTTTTTCATTGGGTATCCGTTGATGACTCCCATCATTAAATTTCAATGGGCATCCGTTGAAAGGCTTTAAATTCCCACCATTTTTATTTCCAACGGTTTAGTCAACGGACATTCGTTGACATATGGTAACAGGTATCTGGTCCACTCCGTTGACGTTTATTAAATGTCTTTATCCATTGCACTATGGTTGCAAATCTCAACAGATGCAGATTTTAAACGATTGATTTCCAACGGCTTCGAATCCGTTGAAATCCATTGGAAAAAAGGTCGTTTCCAACATAAATCTAGCCATTTCAAACGGATATGTTCGTTGTAAATGGCTTTTTTTGTACTGAACCCAATGGAAAACAAACCTAAAATTCAGTACAAAAAAAAAGATTGAGAAGAACCTAAGATGATCAAAAAATCAGGATTTCGATGCCCACTTCCTCAAACCCGGATGGACAGTGGTCAAAACGTTGTCATGAAGGACATTCCTCTAGCGTGCATGAATTGTAACACCCCTATCCCAAAACTACCTTAGAACTAGGAGTGTCCACCATCATACTAAGAGGTGGCCATGTGTATCGTTGCTCTAATATACTTATAAAAATTTATATTTTATTTCGAAATAAAAGTGCTCAAGACCATATAGCAAAATAAAATACGTAAATTCATAGTCACGATAAAAAAAATAAGTATAAAATGGATAATAAAGTTTATCAAGACATCTTGCATGCCTCTCCCATTAGTCCATTGTGAGCTCTGATGCTGCTGCTCAACCTCATTGCTCTTTTTCCTTGCCATATCCTATATATCCACGACAGTAAAAAATAGAGTGAGTACAAAATAAGCACTCAGTATGACCAATATGTGTACGTACTATTTGCCACATATTCTCTCACTCTTATCTAAATAATATAAAATAATGATCTATCACAACATTAAAGAAACAAATATCTACCCAATCCGAGTGAGTATCCTAATTCTAAGACTAGTACCACAATGGATCATAACTCATAGAGTTCACATGACTCTAGTTTGGGCATACACTCGCAGAGTCCAAAGGACCCCAGTACCCTGAAGATCTCGCAAGGTCACAACGTACCCTAGCCATCAGTACAATACATCGCTTTGTGGTTCGAACGATTACCACAAATCCAATACGGTATGATGTTTGCAGATCCAATTATCTAACTAACTTCAGCACTTCGTCGCTTGAAAGGTTGTCACAACACAAGCATAGTACGACGCCGGCCCTGACCCAAGTGTCGCAATATTAACTTCTTCAATCTTATACTCCTCACGTGACAACTCTCATTGACCCGCTCGCACACAATTTTCCAAAGGTTCGAGTTTGAAATCACTCGATCGAGCACATTAGTCAAAATGTTCACTCGACTTTAACGCCGAATCCAAAATATCGACAATCTCCAAACCCAACACTTGGACGAGCATCAATTCTCTAGATATTCTCTAATCACTTAAACAACTCATGTACAAGTTAGCAATCCTCACACGATAATTCTAAGGTTTAATCCAACTTGTAACGTCTCAAGTTTCCCATTATGATCCTTGAAATCCTGTTGCGATCATGCTTCGTTTCAAATGTAGAAATTTCTCTAGATATCAACAACATAACCGAAGTTTAGATGGGGAAAGATCATCACGTTAGCTTCCTGAAGTATTTGACTATCCACGATGATATTGCCAACTATGACATGAATCAATTTTACCCTGGTATATTTTTTTATCAAAAAATCAATATCAATTACATAGATCTTTAAATTGAGGAAATAATGAAGGAAAATTCAAAATTATACCAAAATCCCGATTAATACTCACCCACGAAACGAATATGTTGAACATTTGGCGAAACTTCCTTCACATACTTTGACGCAAATACGCTTCTGGTTGCATGAATATGTACGTTAGACGTTTGTAGTCTATAAAAATTTGCCTCACAAAAAGATATGCCTTACAAATCTTT
Source organism: Gynandropsis gynandra (assembly GCA_036759665.1). Taxonomy (NCBI): domain Eukaryota; kingdom Viridiplantae; phylum Streptophyta; class Magnoliopsida; order Brassicales; family Cleomaceae; genus Gynandropsis; species Gynandropsis gynandra. Next base: position 10,333,257 of record CM071874.1, read on the forward strand.
AATGCGAAGACAAAAAATGCCATATCTAAATTGAGATTCAGATAATTCTCCTCATGCTTCCGTAACAGCCTTGATGCATTTGTTGCTTGCATAAGTACACATCCTAATCTCGTCTTTGATGCTAACAATGGCAACTCCGTTACGTAACAACCTTGATGGAATCTCCTATTGTGGTAAGGCTAACAATGGCGACTCTGTTAGCTTCTTTTTTAGATATTTGAATGACTTTCCACAATCTTGATTCCAAACAAAAGGTAACAAAATTTCGGTAGTACCCTACTAACCTTAGAAAGCTCTTTATCTCTTATGCATTTTTCAGTGGTTTCCAACTTACAATCGCTGACACCATCTCAAGATCAACAAAAACTGGTTCCTCTGACACGACATGTCGAACAACTCCCACACGTCTATTCAAGAAAGTACACTATTTTAACTTTGCCAAAAATTTTTGTTCTCTAAGATGCCCTAACACGAAGCGCAAATGTTCCTCGGGTTCCTCTGGCCTCTCGGAGAAGACCAAAATTTCATCGATAAATACAATAACAAAATGATTCAAGTCGTCCCTAAAACACATTGTTCATTAGCTTCACGAATGCATTGGGGGTATTAATCAAATCAAATGGCATAACCGCAAATTCATAATGCCCATATCGAGTATGAATCGGTCTTCCTAATGTCTCCTTTTGCAATTGGAATTTGATGATATCCCGATGCAAGATCAATCTTTGAGAACCAAGTCGCACCTCTTAACTATTCTAACTACGTATCGATCCTTGGTAGCGGGTAACAATTTTTTACAATGAGTCTATTCAAAGCCCTATAATCAACGAACAATCTAAAAATTTCTTCTTTCCTCTTCACAAACAAGACTGGTGCAATCCATGGTGATTTAATCAGTCGTACGAAACTTTCTCGAGCAACTCATATAATCGTTTCCTCAACTCTACCATTTCCACTGGTGACATCCGATATGGAGACTTTGATATCAACGTAGTACCCGGTTTTAGCTCAATCTCACATGGATCTCCCACGTGTTCCACGTTTACATTTGCTTAGAGACAAGCAAACATTCAACTCTTGGGGATTTTGATCATCTCGTTTTTGTACACAATTCTCGCATTATTCTAGAGATTTTTACGATGATAGTTGTGACCTTTACCTATGATTTTGTATATGTTTTACTTGTTTTCATATTCTCATGTTCTTATAGGTTTTGATACGTATTTGATTTTCTAAAAAACATACACGGGACAAAGTACGAGCATCAGATATCACAACAGAGTAAATGAGATGAGAAATGGACAAGAAATGGACCGGACATAGGCACACACGGTTCGGGCATGAACATAGCACGGTCGAGCGCTTGAAGAAGTTGTTCTACAAATAAGGGCATGACTTTGCCAACACTCCTACGTCAATTTTGAGTGGAGATAAGCTCGGGAATCATTCAAATTTTAAATAAAGAAGTCGTTCAACAAAAAAGAAAATAAAGCCTAAAAGCATGCACGGTCAGGTATGACTTGGTAAACCCTCCTATGTCCGTTTTGAGTGATTATAAGCTCGAGAATGATTCAAATTTGAATTACAAGAAGTCAAGAGCATGAAACAGAATTCATTATATATTGGACGGGTTCAAAAACTGATCAATTATCCATTATGTATCATTCATTAACCATCAATCATAGGAGAGCCGTCTTGACGGATGACACACAAGGAGACGGTAATTGATTCGCCATTACGCCTTGTTTGATATTTCTATGCTCCTTAATCTATCTATTTCATTGTTTTGTCTGGATTCAAACTCATGACTGAGTAGTTGATTTGTTCTAGTAGAAGGGATTGGCCCATGGCTATCCCGGAACCTCTTCGATTTATTCTTTGAATTCATTTACAGTTTTGCTAATTATACTTTGTTTTAGGTTGAATATCTTGTATTTACGAAGGCCAAATAGATGCATGTTTTAGGGATTAATAGAAGGACCGAAAGAAAAATTATAGTCCTAGAAGATTAGGTTTAGAACAACCGACACTAGGTCATGAAAGTAGGGTAGTAACGGTTCAGGATTAATCGGATGAATCATAGATTGTATAGGTTTAGTTTGGAGTATCTGCCAAGAAAGTGGGGGATAACTCAATTGAATCACATTCCTATGCCTTGAGAGAGGGTAGTAATTACATTAGGATTATCCGCCTTAGATATCTTGATAGGGAATGCATTATTAGATAGATCGATAGTTGGTTTCGGAAGCTATGCGGTGAAATTAATGTATAGGATGATTAAAATCAGTAAGTGTTTCGAGTGCAGATAAAGCTAAACTAACGAATAAACGGATTAAATTAAATTAACTAAATACCATAGGTTTTGACAGATGCACGATAATGCAATGAAGTTCTAACATGATCGTTGGTCTTAGATATTATCACGAGTTCAGGTAATTCAAGCTCTAATATATGAACTGACTGGCGTAGACTTGTTCATTACCTAGCGTGCGTACTACCAATCTCTTGATTGCAAAATCTCATCCACTAGATGCATTAAGATTGCCATCATAATCCCTAGAATCAATCAACCGACCTGGCGCCGATTCTAAATGTATTAAATCCTAAATCATGGCTATGTTTTAAATTCTAATCCCTTGGCGTAGATTCATTTGACTTCTATAATCATTCATTCAAGTAACGTACAAGAACAAAAGCATTAATAATAACCAATCATTCTGAAAACAATCAAATACCATAATCATTCATTCAAGTGTCGTACAAGAATGAAATCATTAACAACCACCAAGCACGAAGAAAAAGACTTCATTACATATCGGCAAGGCTCTCTAACCCATGGTTACGGATCTCCTCAGATATGGATTTAGAAATTGAAAGGCAAAAGAAATCAATATTCAACATAGATAAAAAAACAAGATTACTCCCAATTTTAGTACCGATGTCTTCAACAGCTCCTCCGAGATCCGGCTTCATCGCCCCGTCTCTATCCTCGTAGGCGTTCTACTCTTTCTCCTCCCTATCTATGTTTGTTGTCTTTGTTCCCTCTCTAATTTCACTATTTATGTCTGATTGAAGCTTCTTCTCCTTGCCCCCTTTCCTTCTCGTTCCTCTTTCCTTTCTTTTCTTTTTACTTTTCTCCTCTTTGGCTATGAATTTCCATTCTTTGCCATGCCTTTCCATGAGTGTTTAATATGCTGGATGTTTCCTTTTTTATTGTTGAGGTTGTGTGTTCTTCACGCCCGATCGGGCACAAGAACAAGCTTGTTGGGCACTTCCTCCATGGGGTGGACGGCCGGACTTCACATATGCTTGGGTCGTGCTGCACGTTCGGGTTTGTTTGTTGTTTGATAGGCCCAGTCGGGCTGGGGGTAGTGCTCGATCGGGCACTCCCTTTCATCTTGTACGCCCGGTCATATAGAAGAGTATGATTGGCCGATCTATGCCTTTTCCTTCCTTCCCCGGTCGTGTTGCATCTGGATGATCGACTGTGCTCTCCCTTCTTGTTGTATGTCTGGGCATGCAGGTTTAGGTAGTGTAGGGCATTTTCTTGTGTTAGTATTTGGTAACCTTATTTCCTGTAAATACATGAGAAAATGCTGAAAGAGCAGTAAATGATAGTTAGTTAGTTAGTTTACCTATACTAACGCTTCCGCAAGAATACGGATCGTATAGTACCAGGGTCGAACACAAGGAATGGATGCAACTCTAACGCTAGTAAACTAATGTATAAGACGTGTAAAATCAATAAGTAATGGGAATGCGAATAAAGATAAACTAACTAACTATCGGATTAAACTCAATAAAATAGACAACACATGTTTTGAGAGATGCACGATGATGCAGCAAAGTTCTAACAAGATCATTGGTCTTAGATATTATCACGAATTTAGGGAATTCAAGCTCTAATATAGGAACTGTCTGGCATTGACTTGTCCTCTACCTAACGTGCGTACTACCAATCTTTCGATTACGTAATCTCACCCACTAGATGCATTAAAACCGCTATTCTAATCCCTAGATTCAATCAACCGACCTAGCATTGATTCTAAATTGATTACATCCTAAATCATGGTTGAGTTCCAAAGTCTAATCCCCTGGCATAGATTCATTAGACTTCTACAATCATTCATTCAAGTGGCATGCAAGAACAAAAGTATTAAGAACAACCAATCATTCTAAAAAACGATCAAATACCAAATCATTCATTTAAGTGGCATTCAAGAACGAAAGCATTAAGAATGACAAATCATTCAGAACAAGACTTCGTTACATATCGGCAAAGCTCTCTAATCTATGGCAATGGATCTACTCGGACATGAACTTAGAATACGAAATGCAAAAGATAACCATACTCAACATGGATAAAGAACGAGATTCCTCCCTGATTTATTACCAACGTCTTCAATGGCTCCCCCGCAATCCGGCTTCGTCGCTCCGTTCTTCGCCCTTGTGTGCATTCTGCTCTCTCTCTTTCTCTACTCTCTCTACGTGTAGTCTGCTTTTCCCTCTAATTTTATGTATGTTTGCTCTGTTTTTCCCTCTTCTTTCTGTACAAATTGGGCTGCTGAAGCTCTTCGCTTTTAGCCCTATTTCTCCTCTTTCTTTTCTTCTAATCTTTCCTCTTTGGCCATCCTCTTTTCTACCTCTCTAGTGGTTGGAATTTCCTATTTTTTACAGCAATTGCAATTTTCCTTTTCCAAGTTTTTCCATCTCTTGTTTTTCCTTTCTTGTGTAATTATCAACGTTTCCTCTTTATTTTCCAGCCATTTAGCTCCCCTTCCTTTTGGTTTGAGCAGTAAGCACGTTCTTTTTCTTTTTTTTTTTGCTAAATTTCCTTTTTTGCTAGTTTCCATTTTCTCGGTTCTATTTTCTTCAGCAGCTTGTATTTCCATTTCCTCTTGTGCAGCAATGATTTCTTTTTCCTTTTTCCTCCTTGTCATCTTTGCAGTGCTGCCTTCTTTCTTGTTCTTGCATTTCCATTAATTGTTGCAGCAGCCATTTTCATTTTCTATCTTTGACGGTTGCATTCAATTCTCGTGTAGGCGGCAATCTTTCTATTTTTGTGTAGGCCGTTGGAAGTTTACATTTTGTTCCAGAAACTTGCTTATATTTTATGTAAACCATGTTTCCTTTTCATGTTTCAACCGTGCTCTTCTTACTTTCGTTCTAGCAACCAAAATTTTCCATTTTTGTTCCAACCACCGAAAGTTTCCATTTTTGTAAGCGGCCATTGTTTCCAGTTTTTTGTAAACGACCATTGCTTCCATTTCTTTTCTCAGGTTTATGAATCTTCGGATGCTGACCGTGCATAGCTGATACGAGAGTGGTTTTGCTTAGTTTTTCTTCATTTACTCTGTTTGTATCCCTATATTTCATTTCCTACAATAACACGATAAAACGCTAAAAGAGGACTAAATGATCTTTTAATGCTTGGTAAAATTCAAATGAATGATGAAACAAACTATAAAAAGAGACTAAAATACTATAACAAAATAGATATTATCAGGCAATGTAGGGCATTTTGTTGTGTTTGTATTTTGTATCCTCATTCCTACAAATACACGAGAAAATGCTTAAAGAGGACTAAATGATGTTTAATGTTCGTAAAATCTAAATGCATCATTAAACTAACTATGAAAATAAATTAGAATACTACAAAAAATAGACGTTATCAAACTCTCCCATACTTGAACCTTTGCTCGTCCTCGAACAAGACTAGAACTAAGCTTGAGAAGAGTTAGACAACAACCGGATACTAGCACAAACAATTCGAAAAATCAGCCATGATACACAAAAACGCGTCACATGAACATATTCCTAAAGTCATTTCATTAACCCCTAAACATCGTTCAAGAAATCTCCATAATAGTTTCTTCTAAACATTCGTGAGGTAACATTTCGTAAAGACACTTTTCTTATTCTTCTTCTTTTCTCTTTTTTTCTTCTTTTTTCGGTTTCCAAACAATTTTTCTTTAAAAGTTCACGCTCGATTTCTAGGACGTTGAAATCGAAGAAGGCAACCCTCTACTTAGACTCAGGTTGCCGATTGGTACACTCATAAGGTCCTGTAACCTTAGCGGAGTGAAGAGGTTGCGCCGTTCACAAAAAAAAAAATCTTTTAGATCAAGCTTATTAAAGTCATGCATCAACTCTAACCCTTAGGACGTACAAAAACGGCCTCATCCCACCTTTTAGACACGAACCATTGAGACCAATGCGCCCATGTCAATTTAAGGTGGAAATAGCTAGAAACTTTATCCTATTGACGGTGGAGTGTAAGGGTATGAAATCATAAAACAGAGAAGTGAATCAAGAAGGTATCTCACTTATTAAAGAGTCAACGGTATGCTCGGAGTTATGGGACTAAAATTTAATGGGTGAAATGCGACTATGAGTTATGGAATCCATGCACAACTAATAGACTAATCAATATCACATAGTCTTTTCAAGCACGCCTAGATTTTTTTCCCGATTCAACAAAGTTGCAAAAACATGGCTAAAGTTCAAAATTTTTCGAACTACGTATCCATCTGTCTAATCCTAACGAAACTAACATAAAAGCTAAAATAAATTGAAGAATTCAGCATCTATACCTAATCACAATCATGACACATCGAAGAGTACCCTCAATCCTTGAATGGAACACCGTCCCAGTGTTCAAAACCTAAGAGAAAGACTCGCGTGCAAAAACTCAAGGAAAAATAAAGTAGATAGGAACGTGTGCATATGATGTTTACTTGTTGTCCCTAGTTGATCCAGTTGGGTATAGGCGTCTCCCCTTTGTTGTGGATGATGTTTTGAAGTGGAAAACCTGTAACACAATCCGAAAAAGAGAAAACGACACATTGGGGTTGTTAGTAAAGTGCATGCATGTGAAAGGAATAAGAGTTGAATTCTAAAAAACGAAATAACTAAAAGGATATGGGGCTCGGGTTGCCTCCCGAGAAGCGCTTGTTTAAGGTCACGAGCCTGACCAAGACGTTCTGCTCATAAATCGGCTCCAAAAGAGTGAATGTAGCTTGATTGTGATCCGTGTAGTCCGCATTGTAGAGATTTATCTGTTGGGCGTTTACTTTGAACGAACCGTTAATTCCTATTAGGTCGATTGCACAATGTGTTGAAATGCTTTTGATTGTGAACAGCCCGAACCAACGTTACTTGAGTTTTCATGGAAAAAGGTTCGAACGTGAATTGAAGACAAGTACTTGGTAAGATTCTTTAAAAGTACGCTGGACTATATGTCTATCGTGCCACTTCTTTGTGCGCTCCTTATCGTACACTAGTTGGAACGGAGCAATTCCAATAGGCATTTTGAATGCTGTCCGGTAAGCCCATAATGCGTCATCGAGTTTCAATGCTCAATCCTTCCTAGACTTAGAGACCATCTTCTCCAAAATCGATTTGATATCTTGGTTAGAAACTTCAACTTCGCCGCATGTTTAAGGGTGATATGGCGTTGCTATTCGATGTCAAACACCGTACTTCTTCAATAGCCCTTCTATGATGTGGTTCACAAAGTGCTTACCTCCATTGCTGATCACTAGCCTCAGAACACCAAAACGTAGGAATATGACATGTTTGAACATATTGGTTACTGGTTTGGAGTCTTTCGTTGGACTTGCCAAGGCTTCTACCCACTTCATTACGTAATCCACTGCGACTAGTATGTAGAGGTTCCCGCATGAAGACGGGAAAGGGCCCAAGAATTCTATCCCCACGCATCGAATGGCTCGACCTCTAGAATATAGTGTTGTGGCATCTCATGGCATCTAGAAATATTCCCCGTCCTTTGGAAATTGTCACAAGACGCTACGTAGCTATTGGGCATCCTTGAAGAGCATAGGCCAATAGAAGCCCACTTGCAGAACTTTTGTGGCTGTCTTGGTTGCTGCAAAGTGTCCTCCATAACAGTATGTGTGGAGATTTTTCTTCGGGGATGCAACGCCTACAGATTCCATCGGTGCACCTCTTAAAATGATATGGCTTAACCCAATAGTACGCCTTGACGTCATGAAGAAATTTCTTTCTCGTGTTGTAATTCAGCCCTTCTGGTAGCACTCGACATGCAATATAGTTCACAAACTCAGCATACCATGGAGCAGAGGCACAATTCAAGGACATTACTGTATCGTCTCGGAAATAGTCGTCGATAGGAATGCGCTCGGGGATTTCAAGGCGTGAGAGATGATCGGCCACCCCATTCTCGGTTCCTTTCCTATCCTTTATTTCAAGATCAAACTCTTCCAGCTATATGATCCATCTTATGAGCCTTGGCTTTGCATCTTTCCTCGTGAGAAGGTTACGCGAAGCAGCATGATCCGTGTATGCTATCACCTTGGAACCAACTAGGTATGAGCGGAACTTTTCAAATGCAAAGACGCTTGAAAGTAGCTCCTTCTTGGTCATGGAGAAGTTGAATTGGGTGTTGTCTAATGTTCTACTCACATTATAAATAGCGTGCAACATCCGATCTTTTCGTTGTCCCAACAGTGCCCCAACCGCATAATCACTCGCGTCGAACATGAGCTCAACCGGGAGCTCCCAATTCGGCGGTTGTATTATTGGTAGAGAAACCAGCGCCTTCTTCAACTTTTCAAATGCAGCATGACATTCCATTGTAAACTCGAATCATATGTCCTTGCCTAATAGGTCTGTGAAAGGTTTAGACACTTTCGAGAAGTCTTTAATGAATCATCTATAAAATCCCGCATGTCCAAGGAAGCTATGGATGGCCTTAACGTTCGTAATAGGTAGCAGCTTTTTGATAACTTCTACTTTTGCCTTATTGACCTCTATTCCTCTTGCTTATATCCTATGTCCCAATACAGCACAATATTCGCTTCTACGCACCTGTCTAACACTTTATAAAGATTGGTTAGACAAACATCAAAGGAAGGTCCATGGACCGAGAAATCGTCCATGAACACTTCCATAATTTCACCATTCACATAGGAAAATATAGAGGTCATGCACCGCTGAAAAGTAGCAGGTGCATTACACAAACCGAAGGGCATCCGATGATACTTGAATGTATCGAAAGGACATGTGAACATCATATTTTCTTGATTGTTCGGATGGATTCGTATCTGAAAGAAAACTGAATAGCCATCAAGAAAACAAAATTAGGAGTGAAGAGATAAATGTACCAGCATTTTTTCAATCGTAAAAAAAAAAGGGGAAGTGATATTTCTGAGTTTTAGCGTTCAGCTTGCGGTAGTCAATACACATGCGCCAACTCGTTACCGTTCTTGTTGGAAACAGTTTGTTGTTTGCGTTTGGGACTACGGTGATGTCTCCTTTCTTTGAGACTACCTGTACAGGACTCACTCACACGCTATCCGATATAGGATATATAATTACAGCGTCTAACAACTGAAGGACCTCTTTCTTAACTACTTCCATCATGTTCAGGTTTCATCTACGTTGATGTTTAATAGAGGTCTTAGAGTCGTATTCAAAGTGAATCCTATACATGCAAAAGGCTAGACTAAGTCCCCTAATATCCTTTAATATATAACCTAGAATATCCCTATACCGCCTCAGAGCTTCTAACAATCGTTCTTTTTGGGATTCGTTTAAGTTATCAATCACAATCACGGGATAAGCAGATTCAAGTCAAAGGAATTCATACCTTAGCTCTTGTGGTAAGGGCTCCAACTCCACCTTCGGTGCATTTTCAACACTCCAAACAGATGCTGGACGTTTGATGTGGCTGTTAGGCGTCTCGGGAGTGGTTGAACTTGCGCTGCATGCTGCTTGACATGAGCTGGATTATGCCTGGGATGTGCAGAGGTTTATGCACTTATCCCTGACATTTCTTAATCTGAATTGATGTCCACTCAATCCGTTCTTATGTATTTGTGAGCTGAGCCCTCCTCTTGATAAGGATTGTCTGAAATTCAACCTTTGGCTTGGGTTACGACCTATTGTGCTCGGATCGCACAGAAATATGCTCGGAGTGCATCTAGCTCAGTGTTCGGGATCTCCTTCGTCTTTCGTATGTCCCGCAGCTTTTGTAATATTTCACTTTGTTAGGGTCCTTATATAGCCCTTCTCAAGCTTCTAAAAGAGCGATCTCAAGAGAATCCATGTTGTAGAATTCTTTACAAACTTCCTCGGTTAGTTTCTCTAGAACGTCGATATAGAACGGCAATGGTAGCATGCTTATGCTTGCTCCGACATCGATTAGTGCATGGTTAATTTCATAATCACCTATTTTATAAGGGATTGGAAATATACCTAGATCGAGCATCTTCTTGGGTAGGTTTCGCTGCAACATCGAATTAGTGATGCGTTCTCAAAGTTAAATAAATAACCTAAACTACCCGCAAGTGCACAACACGTCTGTAGTACTTCAGGTGTCGATCCCACAGAGACTACGCAACACAACCTAAACTCTCACTGTGAATTAAACTTGCTAACGAACGAAAAATGGTTTCAAGAATGAAATACTAAAAGCAAATAAACAAACTAGTTCTTATGAATGAGACAAACGTTCAAGGAAACCGGTTTCACCACAAGACTACCGAAACCAACAATCAATCTATCTATCATGCAATCCATGTCAAGTTATCTAAGGCAGACGATCCTAATATGATATCTACCCTCTCTCAAGGCATAGACACGTGATCTAGTCAAGTTTCCCCCTACTTTCGTGGCTGACACCCTAAACTAAACCCATAAGATCTGTGATTCATCTGTTTTACCCTTAACCGCTGCTACCCTACTTTCGTGGCCTAACCTCGGTCTCGGTTGTTCTGATCTTCTAGGACTAGAATTCTCCTTTCAGTCCTTCTCCTAACCCCTAAAAGATGCATCTACGTGGCCATCACAAACACAAGTAAATTAAGCACTCAGATAAAGAATAGATAAACAAAAACGGGAAGATGCATTCAAAGATAAATCAAAAGTGGTTCCGAGATAGCCAAGGGCTAATCCCTTCTCCTAGAACAAACAAACTATTCGCTCATGCGTCCGTAAACATTCATAATCGAAATAGAAGGTCTAAGTAACATGAAAACCAAATGAAACCGAAGTGTGAAGTTGATCTCCAATGCTCCTCGTAAGTCTCCTTCGCCAGAACCTTCTTCTTCTCTCTATGTGTGCTTTGTCTTTTTTCTCTTCGTTTCTGTACGAATTGGGCTGCTGAAGCTTTCCCCTTTTTTCCCTCTTTCTCCTCTTTCCTTTCCTCTAATCTTTCCTCTTTGGCCCTCCCTTTTCTTTCCTCTCTAGTGGCTGGAATTTTATATTTCTTACAGCAACTGCAGTTTTCCTTTTCCGAGTTTTTTCCTCTCTTGTTTTTCCATTCTTGTGTAATTGTCAATGTTTTCTCTTTATTTTTCATCCATGTAGCTCCCCTTCATCTTCTTTAATCATATTTCCATTTGGTTTAAGTATCCAACACGTTCCTTTTCTTGTTTTGCTAAATTTCTTTTTACACTAGTTTCCATTTTTTCGGTTTCTATTTTCTTCATCAGCTTGTATTTCCTTTTCCTCTTGTGCAGCAACGATTTCCTTTTCCTTTTTCCTTCTTTTCCTCTTTGCTTTGCTGCATTCTTTCTTGTTCTTCCATTTCCATTAATTTTTCTATCAGCCATTTCCATTTTCTATCTTTCACGGTTGGTGTTTCCAATTCTAGTGTAGGTGGCAATCTTTCCATTTTTTTTGTAGGCGGTTGGAAGTTTATATTTTGTTTTAGAAATTTGCTCCTATTTTATATAAACCATGTTTCCTTTTCATGTTCCAACCGTGATCTTCTTACTTTTGTTATAGCAACCGAAATTTTCCATTTTTGCTCCAACCGCCGAAAGTTTCCATTTTTGTAAGCGGCCATTGTGTCAATTTTTTGTAAGCGGCCATTGCTTCCATTTCTCTTCTCCGGTTTATGATTCTTTGGATGCTGACCGTGCATAGCTGATAGGAGAGTGGTTTTGCTTAGTTTTGCGTCATTTACTCGTGTTTGTATCCCGATATCTCCATTCACCGTGCGGGTAGTGGCTATTCCTTGC
>CM071874.1:10354873-10368600 GCA_036759665.1 Gynandropsis gynandra
TCTCAACTAACTCCTAAGTTTTAGAACGACCAAATTAGGAGAGATCAGATCTATAAAAAGGAGTTTCGAACCAGATTGAAAAGGGGGGACGATTCAGAGACATTGGAGACCCACTTGGAGGGATCGAGAAGGACGGAACGAGGGATCCGAAGCATGGAGGATCTATTGAACACATCGGTTGATGAATAGGGAGCATTCTTATTCTCTTTCTATGTTGAATTTAGTATTCTTTATGTTTTGTTTTCTGAGTTCATGTCCAAGTAGATCTATTGCCATAGGTTAGAGAGTATTGCCAATATGTAATGAAGTCTTGTGCTTAATGAATGGTGGATCTTAATGCTTTCATACTTGTACGCCACTTGAGATGAATGAATTTGGTACTTGATCGTGTTTTCAGATTGATTGGTTGTGTTTAATGCTTTCATTCTTGTACGCCACTGGAATGGATGATATTATAAGTCTAATAAATCTACGCCAGGGCATTAGACTTTGGAACTTAGCCATGATTTAGGGTTTAATCGGTTTAGAATCTATGCCAGGTTAATCGATTGAATGTAGGGATTAGGATAGCGGTCGTAATGCGTCTATGTATGTGAGATTCGCAATAGATATATTGGTATACGCATGCTAGATAGTGGACCAGTCTACGCCAGTCAGTTCCTATAGGAGAGCTTGAATTCCCTCAACTCGTGATAGTATCTAAGACCAATGATCTTGTTAGAACTTCGTTACATTGTTGTGCGACTCTCGATACCTATGGTGTTTAGTCTTTGAGTCATTCCTATCATTAGTTTAGTTTAGTTTGCATTTGCATTCCACCCATTATTGATTTCACACATCTTATTCATTAGTCTAATAGCTTTAGAGTTGCATCAATTCCTTGTGTTCGACCCTAGTTACTACACGATCCGTATTCTTGCGGAAGCGTTAGATCTAGGTAATTTATTACTTGAGTTAACGCACATCACTACGCAACACAACCTAAACTCTAACTGTGAATCAAACTTGCCAACGAACGAAATATGGTTTGAAGAATGAAATACTAAAAGGAAATAAACAAACTAGTTCTTATGAATGAGACAAACGTTTAAGGAAACAGGTTTCACCACAAGACTACCGAAACCAACAATCAATCTATCTATCATGCAATCCCAGTCAAGTTATCTAAGGTAGACGATCCTAATATTATATCTGCCCTCTCTCAAGGCATAGACACGTGATCTAGTCAAGTTGCCCCCTACTTTCGTGGTTGACACCCTAAACTAAACCCATAAGATTTGTGATTCATCGGTTTTATCCTCAACCGCTGCTACCCTACTTTTGTGGCCTAACCTCGGTTGTTCTAAACCTGATTTTCTAGGACTAGAATTCTCCTTTCGGTCTTTCTCCTAACCCCTAACACATGCATCTATGTGGCCATTGCGCACACAAGTAAATTAAGCAATCAGATAAAGAATAGATAAACGAAAACGGGAAGATGCATTCAAAGATAAATCGAAAGTGGTTCCGGGATAGCCAAGGGCTAATCCCTTCTCCTAGAACAAACAAACTACCTGCTCATGCATCCTTAAACAATCATAAACGAAATAGAAGGTCAAAGGAACATGAAAACCAAATGAAACCGAAGTATGAAGTTGATCTCCAATGCTCCTCGTAAGTCTCATTCGCAAGAACTTTCTTCTTCTCTCTATGTGTGCTCTGTCTTTTTTCTCTTCGTTTCTATACGAATTGTGCTGCTGAAGCTTTCCCCTTTTTTCCCTCTTTCTCCTCTTTCCTTTCCTCTAATCTTTTCTCTTTGGCCGTCCCTTTTCTTTCCTCTCTAGTGGCTGGAATTTTCTATTTCTTACAGCAACTGCAGTTTTCCTTTTCCGAGTTTTTCCATCTCTTGTTTTTCCATTCTTGTCAATGTTTCCTCTTTATTTTCCATCCATGTAGCTCCTCTTCCTCTTCTTTAACCATATTTCCATTTGGTTCAAGTAGCCAACACGTTCCTTTTCTTGTTTAGGTAAATTTCCTTTTTCACTAGTTTCCATTTTTTCGGTTTCTATTTTCTTCATCAGCTTGTACTTGTATTTCCTCTTGTGCAGCAACGATTTCCTTTTCATTTTTCCTTCTTTTCCTCTTTGCTTTGCTGCCTTCTTTCTTGTTCTTGCATTTGCATTAATTTTTCTATCAGCCATTTCCATTTTCTATCTTTGACGTTTGGTGTTTCCAATTCTAGTGTAGGCGGCAATCTTTCCATTTTTGTGTAGGCGGTTGGAAATTACATTTTGTTTTAGCAATTTGCTCCTATTTTATATAAACCATGTTTCCTTTTCATGTTCCAACCGTGATTTTCTTACTTTTGTTCTAGCAACCGCAATTTTCCATTTTTGCTCCAACCACCGAAAGTTTCCATTTTTGTAAGCGGCCATTGTTTCCATTTTTTTTGTAAGCGGCCATTGCTTCCATTTCTCTTCTCCGGTTTATGATTCTTTTGATGCTGACCGTGCATAGCTGATAGGAGAGTGGTTTTGCTTAGTTTTGCTTCATTTACTCGTGTTTGTATCCCGATATCTCCATTCACCGCGCGGGTAGTGGCTATTCCTTGACAATTCTTGTCCCGTTTGTCCCGTGATGATTCTCGATGTTGGTACTTTGTCTCGTGCACGTCCTTTAGCTCCGAAATGAACCGAATACGCATAAAAACCTGTAAGAACATGAAAACACAAAAAAGAAGTAAAACGGATTCGGAATCATACGTAAAGCAACACATATATATCATAAACATCTCTAAAATCGTGCAAGAAATATGTATGAAAACGAGATGATCAATTAGTCACCATCACGGTTTTCGTCTCCCCATCTCTCTTGTTTGCAAGTACATCTTTGAGGAACTTGGTCTGTGAAGGAATCATCTTCAACACTTCATGGAATGGAATGGTGATATGAATCTTCTTCAACATCTCAACGAACTTTTCAAATTGGGCACCATCGTTCTTTTTGCACTGGCGCAAACGGAAAAAAGGAGGCCTGAGTTCGGGTTTAAACGTATTTGGGCTCCTCTTACTCCTTCTTGTACTCTTCAACGTTGCTGCCCTTTCCACAACTGTACTAGATGATTCTCCCTTTTCAAACGTCGCATAAATAGGCTGATCCCGCGTCTTACCACTCCCCGGTAGAACTCCTTGCGCATTAGTGGAGTTCGCAGCAAGTTGTGCAACTTGAGTATCCAATGGAGAGAAAGTTTAAGAAGGGACCCAAATTGAGTTAGAATGGAAGAAAACAAAGAGGGGAACCCTAGGAGTGTATATGAGAGCCTATCCATCATTGGAGAGAGAGCCCTCTTGATGGGACAAATGCATGGATACGGAAGATCGAATCGGGATGACGTCTCGTTTGATTGTTGTGCTCGATAGACGTTCTATTTCATTTATGTAGTTTTACTCTGAACTCACGTGACCCCGAGCTAAAGTGTCAAAGCTCAAGGAGGCGATCATCAGAATCCTCACAAACTTTCAAGTTCAAGACGAATGTTCTAGTCCACATGAAATCACTAATATCCATATCATTCTTCAAGCCAAAGCTCAACTCGTGTACTCTTTTCCCTTTGTTGGTTTTGTCCCACGGGGTTTCCCAACAACGGGTTTTTTTACGATGCCATGATTCCCTTTCTGTGACCTAATTATTGACCCGAGGTTTCAAGACAAGTTCGCATTACGAAGGAACTTCTTACGACTTGTCTTATTTCTGTTTTTTGCTATTTTTTTAGAACATTACTGTAAGGCCTTGCATGGTAACTTAGTATGAATGTTGCATTTATGGTCTTGCATGGCCATTTTGATTACTTATGGTCGGCCATGAACACCTTGTAGAACAACCTTGAATTTTTCGATTGAATCATTGATTTTCCTTTATAAAATCATCTTTGTTGGTGTGTTATATCCAGCAAAACCGTTGTGAGTAATATCCAACAGTTGTTCGTTCTTCGTTTGTGCATAATATCGAGAGCCATTCCGCAACTCTCGTGTGACCAATCGCTCCACCCGCTTTCTGCGAAGAGTCTTGCGACTCGGCTGCAGCAAGGCTTATCTATCTAACCTACGTTTAGAGCATCGTTCCAGTCGGATCTCGTCAAGTGGTATCAGACCTCATTCTAGTAAAAAGGTTAGTTCATTCTCGGCTTGGTTGTGTAGACCATAAATAGGGTTGAACGTGAGTAGTATCTATTTGTTTGTACGTGTATTTGGTGTTACGATTTTTGTTACTTGTACATTTCTATTGTTTTTTTTTTCTTTGTTGTTTCTGCTTTTGGTTGCTCCGGTGTGCTAATGTGCAGGGGAGCGAGAGTTAGTAGCTTTTAATTCTCAAATCGCCATGGGAGATAAAGGAGCCAAAACCAGCCGAGTGAACGAGAGATTAATCGAGGCTCTCGCTGCTCGATTGGAGCAAAGTCTCACCAACAAAATGGAAGAGTTGCGACAAGAGTTTCGACACGAACATCCGACCCGACCAAGAATCATTCATGTGTTCCAGCAACGGGAAAGGAACCAGCATGAGGAGGACAACAACTACTACGAACGAGGTTATTCATCTTCGTCTCGAATTAGTCATCGACGGCGGCGTGTGATGAGGGAATTACAAGACGACACGAGGGACGACCTCGCTAGTCTGAAATTGAAAATCCCTTCGTTCCATGGCAAGACCGACCCATACGCCTACCTAGAGTGGGAGAAGAAGGTTGAACTCGTGTTTCGTTGTCAACACTACACCGAGGCCAAGAAAGTTTGGGTTGCCGCCACGGAGTCTATAACTACGCCTTGAGTTGGTGGGATCAATTGGTGACTTCTAGGTGATGAAATGGTGAGAAACAGTAGCGACGTTGCTGGAGATGAAGACCATCATGCTAAAGAGGTTTGTGGCGAGTCATCACCACCGAGAAGTACATCGGTGATTAAGGAACCTTACCCAAGGAAACCGATCCGTATAGGAATATTATCAAGAGATGGAGTTGCTGATGTTGAGGACTGACATCTCGGAGGATAGAGAGGCATTGATGTCTCGATTCTTCGGAGGTCTAAATCTAGAAATCCAAGACCACCTAGAGATGCAACACTACGTAGAGGTTGAGGAGATGCTCCACAAGGCGATCCTAATCGAGCAACAACTCCAGCGGCGAAGGAGTTCACATTTTGGCTATTGGGCTGGAAAATACGGCCATCAACGAGATGAAAAACCGAGCTATCCAAGGAAAGATAGCACGGTTCCAACAAGCCGAGACGCGCCCAAAGCAGATCAGCGAACCGAGACATGACCAAAGTACGTCCAGTGGCATCGGGGGACAAAGGAAAGGCCGACGCCACTACTTCGAGGGCTCGGGACGTGAAGTGCTTCAAGTGTCACAGGAGAGGACACTATGCAAGTGAATGCACGAACAAGAGAGTCATGATCATTCGTGATGATGGCGAGTTCGAATCCGAGGACGAAGCGGCTATAAACTCGGAAGAGATGCATGAGGAAGGACCAGCCAAAGGAGAGTTGTTGGTGGCACGAACTTCCGTCAGTGTACAGTCTAAGGCCGACGAACAAGAACAGTGACAAAATTTATTCCACACCCGTTGCCTTGTTCACGGAAAAGTTTGTAGCGTATTCATCGACGGAGAAAGCTGCACGAACGTTGCAAGCGCTACCATGGTCCGAAAGCTTGGGTTGAAGGTCCAAAAGCACCCGTGACCATATAAGCTTCAATGGTTGAACGAAAATGGTGAGATGAATGTGACCAGCCAAGTGACCTTGCCTATTTCCATAGGCATTATTGAAATCCTAACCGGCCGAGCATATCAACAACTAGAACCAAAAGAGGAAACAACGCCGAGAGAAGACTCGTTAATCGACTCTGATACAACCCCTTTATGACGTGTTGGCCATTACGGGACGAAGAGGACGCTACTAATTTAGATGATTGGCAATAAATTATGTTTTTAATTTGTATAAACCTTTTTAATTAATTTTATTTAAATTTCTGTTTATTATTTTGTTTATTTTTTTTAAATGTTTCAACGGATGTCCATTGATATTTTTTGAAATGTACAATAAGCATCTGTTGGAATACAAACATTCCCGCCTTTTCTTCGCAACAAACATATGTTGACCGCTCCCGCCAATTTTTCCAACGTGTATCCGTTGAAAGCTTTTAATTCTCAACGATTTACGTTTCAACGGATGCGCAATGAATATCCGTTACAAACTTTTAACGCGAATCCGTTGCCAATATTTTCATGCCCGTTGCACGCCCGTTGCAAATTGCATCGGATGTACATCTTAATTGATCGATTCCCAACGGCTTTGAATCTAATTAAATCCGTTGGAAATCGTCGTTTTCCATGGAAATATATATCCGTTGGAAATGACCTTTTTTATGTAATAAATGAGATCAGACTTTCCTTTCAACTTTTGATGCAAAGCTGATCACAAACGAATACGGTTCTTTCTTCGTTCTTCATTTCTACTTTAGGAGATAAGATTTTTTTTTGAGAAAACTGAATTGTCTTCAGAAAACTGTTATATGTTCCCTTGATAATACTAAACGTTAGGTATTTAGGAAAAAACTCCATGAATCTTTAATATAACTCTTTTGTCACCATACTGTCGTTGACAATAAAAGCCTCAAACTGGAGAAGAAAATAGTTTACGTAAACCAAAAAAACTTACTACTTCTATAATTATAAAGTACCTAAACCCTGTTGTTCATACCACACAGAAAACAAGTGAAAGTGAGACTAAAGTTCAGAGTTTTACAAGAGTGTTAGTTGGAGTTTTGGCCAGTTAGGATGAGGCTCCACCACCTCCATGTGAATCCTCACAGATTGCACGAGGCATTAAGACACATTGCCATCCATCTTAAAAATTGTTTGGGGTTGATCATCTATGTATCAGTCTCCACCTTCTTCTTTCTCATTCTTCTTTGTTAAATAATAGGTCCTTCTATACCGTACCTGCAAAAGGTAACAGTTCAGTAGCATTGTAAAAAAAACAATATGCTAATACAGACTGCAAAAGAAAATGCAATGAATCTGCAATGATATACCAAACACATATAACTTTAGAGCGTGGAGGGGACAATTACATGAAATCCAATGACAAGAAAATAACTATAAAGAGTAATGAAAAGGAGAAAAGTAAGAAAGTAGTCATATTATCACGATGATTGAATAAAATCCATGTATTTGAATAATCAACACAATGAAGAGTGTACTTAGGGAAAAAGCTATAAAACCATTAGATCTTATTTTCACGATTCTCGCCTCTGCATCTGTGGGTCTGAAAAAATGTATGAAATTAAAAAAATAGTTTGATTGTGTGTGGTTCATACATCATCTATAAGATCTTTGCAAAACAAAAGATTAAAGTAAAGAGGTTTCAATGAAAAACAACAATGATTACAAGAAGATTAAACATGAAAAAAAGATTGAATACTACAAAGCATAATAAAATTCTTATTAAAATTACAAATGTTAATTTTTTTATCAATTCAGCTATTCGATTTATATTAGAAAACCAATTGTGTAATAGAATTATTAATCAACCAAAATAATATTATATTACTTACTTGAGTTTTTCTTAATTTCTTCAGTAGATCTTCAATTCTTCTCCATTGCCAAATCTACCAATATATCTTTAATTTTTTTTATGATATAAAAGAATTGTTTTGTAAAAGTTACCGTAAACTTTTTCTAAGTGGTAGTATAGCCTTTAACTTTTATCAATTACTATATAACATTAATATGTAAATAATAAAAAAAATATCATTTGTTTAATTATAATTTCAGATTGGCATGGAGATTGTATCCCGATGATATTCCGAATACAACACTAATCATCATTGTGTGTACCATAATAACAATTATCAAACATTTATATTTATATGAATCAAGATTATAATGTAATTTTGAACATTCTCTCCACTTGTTATATATGACAAGTTTATAAAATCATTGAGCTCACTTAAGTTATCATATATACGAATTACCACTTTATAAGAATTCAAACGACCGGATCATGGAGGTGATGGGCCTCGCAAACTTCATGATTCCTTTCATGCTTCACAAGTCAATGTAACCTAAACAACCGTAATTTGATAAAATAGATATTTTAAACTATCTTATCCTACAATGGGTTTAAACAAAGACTAAACATCAATAATCATAACAAGTATGCATAACTAAATTATGATCCATAGATAATCAAAATCAAAACTTACATCGATATCTAGAGTTGAAATAAAGTTCAATGGGCAAGACTTATATTCATACATGTATGACTAACCATATGCAATACAAGGACTTTGCGACTACTCCCATTTCACTGCCATGACCAAGAAATGTCTTTAGAGCGAGGCCTTTAGCCAACGTATCCACAATCATATTATTTGTGCCAATGTGCGCAAATTGAAATTTTTGTTTTTGTATTTTTTCTTTAACCAATAGATATTTTAAATCCATATAATCTTAAAGACTCATTTACAACAAACTCTTTTAGAATCCTTCAATAATTTGGTCATTTTCCAGACTCTGTTTTCATCCATAGATTTCAGCTCTTCCTTCATAGCCATCAGCCATTATTCAGAATTTCTACCGCTCATGGCTTGTTGAAAAGAGGCTAGATAATCATTAATGCTCCATTCATTTTCATTTTCAAGTGTATATGATTATTTGAAATAGTTGGTCTTCTATCACTGGAAGACCTCCTCAAAGCTATTCCTTTTTTAGGTTGTACGTGTTCATTTACAATAACATCTTCCCTATCTTCTAGAACAATGGCATCCACAATTGGGTTATGAGCATCTATTTGTTTTTATTCCATATTCATACCTTACAGTTGTGAACATCAACTTGAGATAGATGACTTGATGGATTTTGGTCCATCAATCACTCTTTTTTTCTCTACATTATGTTCTCCCACACTCCCACATATATTATCATTTCCAATTAAGCAACCATTACCAAACCCTACAATATTATGGTTAAGAAAAAAACTATACCACTAATGGTTCTTGAACTCAATTTCTTTTCATGTAGATTATATATCCTCACTTCGGTTTAACAATCCCAAATAAGAAGATGTCTTAAACTAGGCTCACTAGATGTTCACAGTTCATAAGATGTCTAAGGAAATTTTTTACTAGGTACCCAATTCAATATGTGTGCATCTATTTTTCAGTGCATACCTCCACAACGAGATCAATACAAAACTATCATCATTATGCTTCTTACCATTTCCAACAATGTACGATTACGCCTTTCCGCTATACCATTTTGATGTGGTGATTCGAGCATTATATATTTGTACAAAAATGCCCTTAGATTAAAGGAGCTTCTTAAATGGACCTTGAATTTTTCCAACTTCATATGTTTTTCCATAATATTCACCACCTCTATCAGAACGTATTACCTTAACCTTTATAATTAACAGCCTTTCAATCTCCAAAATGAATGTCTCAAGGACATCAACTAATTGAGTTCTTTCAATATGTAAATGAAGGTAAAAATACTTAAGTATTTTATGATACAAGTCAGCAAACTACTCATTAAATGCATTCCTTTTTATGTTAACATCGTGTTTAACATATACATTAAACAAGGAATTAATAAAAGGAGAATTTAGATTGAAGCAATACTATGTATCTCATAATAAAACAGTACCACATAGGTTTCTACCATGATACAATGAAAGATAACCATGTCTAATCTTAAATTTAAAACCTAATATATACAACCTTGAAGCAGCAATAAGATTTTTAGAACAATCAGAAACATATAGATACTGCTCTAGATCAAGGCAATAACTTATATCTAACACAATTCTATGTCTCGGGAACTTTAGTTCTATTTTTCATCTTGTTTTATATAAATAGAAAGCTTTTAATTTTCTACATTTTTGGATGATTTAGGTAACCATGTATAACATTAGATACATGATTGGTTGCATCGAAATCAAACTAGAAAGTATTAGAAGGTAGTTTAATCAAATTTGATTCAAAGCATACCAAAACGAAACATATACCTCTTTTTTCAAACCATGCCTTCATTTTTGGAAAATCAGCTTTCATGTGCCCAGTTTTATTGCAATAGAAACATTTTAGAATCTTTCCAACATCCTATTGCCATTTACCATCTTGAACCTTATATGGTTGTTTACCTTTATTCTTTTATTTTTTTTATTTTGAGCTTTACCGCCATTTAAACAAGTGTTTGGATTACTAGGATAAGAGAAATTAGCTTAGCGAAACTTGACCTTGAGGTCTTCCATTTTGCCTTCCTTTCTCTTGCATGAGCATGACCTTAGTATCCGAAAGAGACCAGTTTTCCTTAAGTTGGTTGTAAGTTCTCTGAAATTGGTTGAAATCATCACATTCCCACAATTTCAGCATGAATGCAACTAAAATATGCTCAGCAATATCAATATCAAAACTTTTGAACTGGTTGTGGGTATTCACTACATTAGTGATATGGTCATACATAGACTCGGATATAGTGTACTCTCTCGTCGATAAAACATTTATAAAAGAATGAACAACAGACGTATCCAAAATGTGTGTCATTGTACAATTTCTAATCTCAACGAAAGAATTCCTTTTCATTTTCAATATTAGGTTGGGAAGACTTAACATTATGCAAAATTCTATGCTTAAGAAATCTCATCATAAGCCTATTAGGCATGTCCCAGTTCTCCCACAGTGTTTTAACTCCTTCAAAACTTGTATCGGTTAGTTTAATGGGCTCATCTATAATGAGAGTTTAATCGAATACAATATTCAAATTAGTCATCATATTTATGCCTATTAAATTTGATAGCATTAGTAGTCATACTCAACATATTGGAGATAACTAGAAATTATCACATCTCGCATGTAATTTGCTTTGAATTGAGAAAACAATTGAGACTATATGATATATTTAATTGTTTTAAAATTCACCTTTGGTCTAAATGTAAACACAACCAACATCAATCAATCAACTTATATAAGGTTATCACATTGTTATTTTAACATATAACTTATCTTTGTATATACATTATATGTTAATTAAAAAAATTTATAACCTAATGTAATTGTCATTAAACATGAATAAGATCTACCTCTCGATAAACATGATAGACAGTTGACACATCGACTGTTGGCATTTTAATATGAGTTTGAATGATCGTAAAACCACAATTTAGCATTTCATTTCTTATTGATATATCTTAGATATATGAATACGAACTCAGGTCGAGTGGTGTTTTTGTAATGGATATGAGCTGAGGTCTAGTGGTGTTTTTATAACATTTCATGAATATGACTGATTCAAATCTCAAGGTTCTCCAACGTATTATTCTCTTTAAAAAAATCGATACATACAGTGTATGCATCTCCGTCTTCAAATAAAATGGATAATACAGAACACTACCGTCAGACATCCTACGAAAAACCACTGAAATTGGGAGAACTAATCCAACAACGAATTATTTCAAAAATCACCTTCGTCGATGTCCTTCGAAATGTCAAAATCTTAAAAAACCAAAATCCAACTTGGCTATTAAATTTTCATATTCTCCTTTCCTCGGTACACCTTGAAATGATAAATCTGGAGGATCGAGCCACCGACAAAATTGTGTAAATCCTTTATGGATGAAAGGTGAAACGTCACGACGAAACGAAGTTGAAGTACTTCCCATTCATTTGACTGTCAATTTCCATCGAGATATATAAGTCGTAGGGTCGCATAAGCCGTAGGGTCGTTAGAGTCGTAGGGTTGCATAAACCGCAGGGTCGTTAGAGTCGCATGGGTTTCATATGTTGCATGTGTCACTGGGTCGCTAAAGTCCAACATATTGGAGATAACTAGAAATAATCACATCTCACATGTAATTTGCTTTGAATTCAGAAAACAATTGAGACTATATGATATATTTAATTGTTTTAAAATTCATCTTTGGTCTAAATGTAAACACAACCAACATCCATCAATCAACTTATATAAGGTTATCACATTATTATTTTAACATATAACTTATTTTTGTATATACATTATATGTTAATTAAAAAATTTATAACCTACTGTAATTGTCATTAAACATGAATAAGATCTCCCTTTGGGTAATCATATAACTACATTTTAATAACTATAAATATTTATCATCATTCTTAAATGTCATTATGATGTTACATCTATACACATAATTTTAATCATTAATGAATTTGAGTGGGTCAATTTGATGACTAATGCACTTCCGAAATTTTACTAACTTAAATTACATAATTTAAGGACGAAACATATATGCATACCATTTATATAAAATACCAAGCCACGTGTTAAATTAAGATAGACAGTTGACCCATCGGCTGTGGGCACTTTAATATGAGTTTGAATCATCGTAAAACCACAATTTAGCATTTCATTTCTTATTGATATATCTTAGATATATGTACGAACTCAGGTTGAGTGGTGTTTTTGTAATGGATATGAGCTGAGGTCTAGTGGTGTTTTTATAACATTTCATGAATATGACTGATTCAAATCTCAAGGTTCTCCAACATATTATTCTCTTTAAAAAAATCGATACATACAGTGTATGCATCTCCGTCTTCAAATAAAATGGATAACACAGAACACTACCATCAGACATCCTACGAAAACCACTGAAATTGGGAGAACTAATCCAACAACGAATTATTTCAAAATTCACCTTCGTCGATGTCCTTCGAAATGTCAAAATCTAAAAAAAAACCCAAAACCCAACTTGGCTCTATTAAATTCATATTCTCCTTTCCTCGGTACACCTTGAAATGATAAATCTGGAGGATCGAGCCACCGACAAAATTGTGTAAATCCTTTATGGATGAAAGGTGAAACGTCACGACGAAACGAAGTTGAAGTACTTCCCATAAGCCCAAACCATCATTTGAATCGCGAAAGATTCTCCACTTATAAGCAGTGAAATGACACGTTCATCACTGTATTCGTACATGGGAAAGCTAGTTCATGAAAGGTACCAATGTCGAGGCTACAGTAGACAAAAAATTGAATGGATGGTTTGAATATCAAACCAGCGTTGAATGGTGCTCTCGTTCTTTTTTATTCTCTCATAGAGTTTATTTTAATTAATCAAATTCAATATCCAAAATTTATTAACTCTAAATTGATGATTTAATATTCTCTAATTAGGCTATGATATCAAAATGTTAATTATTTTGATTAATTTTACGATCGATTTAAATGTAGAAATAAATCGTGTAAAATAATTATTAAGTCAATCAAAATAATAGGAAAATACATATTTGAATTCTAAAAATTTCTTCGGCAGGACTACCACACCGGAGTCATCCCCTACCGCCCTCATATCTCGTACGAGCTGGAGGGATTCTACTTCCCATCTGGGGAAGGAACATCAGCGGAGCCAGCGGACATACCGACTACCCACGATAGAGCGGATGAGGATTAGACGATCTCTTTCCTTTTTCATATTTCGTTTTCTTTTTATTTTTCTTTCATGGACATCTTTTTCAGACTTACGTATTTAGTACTCTTTGTTCTACTCTTCTGTATTGCATGTTCGTATCACAGGTCTTTCACGTTACCAATGCATGAGAGCGCAAGAGTCACTACATCCGAGCGTATCACGATTCGAGAAAGACACACGCATACACCAGGTGTAGTCGTCACCCTTTTCATACTTTCTCGAATTTTCTTCATGTAGAAGTCCCTTAT
>CM071874.1:10369757-10419957 GCA_036759665.1 Gynandropsis gynandra
CACATGAGCAATGAGATCGGGTAGTCTTACCCGATCGGGCGCAAGAAGAATACTCGCTCGGGCTATTAGTCATCCAATCTGCCCCGAGAGTTTACGCGACACGGGCCCGCTTAACCACGCGATCGGGTTATGTCCACCCGATCAGACACCATGAACCAACACGGTCGGGTGAGCCTATACCCGACCGGACAACACCTGTGCCCGAGCGGGCCGCGTAATTCGCAACAACCTAGATCTCAACTTCAAACGAGCGGATAAAAAGAACTGAACAGATCTAGAGCATGGGGGGCGACGAACAGGGCAAGAAAAGACTGGAAAAACATCTGGAAAGGCTCAGGAGGTATCAGAGAAGAAGAGAGGCACCAATCCGTACACCGGTAACACAATAGGGAAGGTCGAGGCATCGAATTCCTTAGGGTTTATCATGTATAGGACTTTGTTATCTTCTTCATCCGTTTATTCCATGAGTGAGTAGAGTCCCTACTGCGGGTAGGGATATCGGATTTGTATGTATGAACGATGTTTCGCGTTAATGCTTAGTTTTATGAATTTATTCTTGATTTACGGTTTTACGCTTAGCAATATCATTCTTACGTTAGTGCTGACCGCTCAACAACATAGGATCTCGAACCTTGCTGTAAGGTTAAGGAACGAATCCGGTTCGCTAAGTTGTAGATTAAGATTGACTAATGAGAATCTGACCGGTCGGTTGGTCATCTTAGGGATAGTGATTGCGGTCATAATGCTGCCATGGTATATGTTAATCACTGCTGGAAGGTAGGGTTGCATGTATCCATGGTTAGGAGGTTTAGGCTCGGAAGAATCACTCCTCACCGTAGAGCATGAATTTTCCGTTGTCAAGAATAGGTTATAGAACTATGATCCTTAGTCGTTCATCTATGCAATTCCGGTATCCCGTACACCCGTAGTATTCACCATATCTAGTCTTATCTATAATCTAGTTTCGTTGTCACCATTAGGATAGTTTTAGGAAATTTAGGACCATATCGCATTCTATCTTCTTTCGTCTTAGTTTAGTTTCGTTCTTAGTTTAGCCACTTTAGTCCCTAGAGATCGACCATGGTACTACACGATCCGTATACTTGCGGTGAAGTGGAATAGGAAAATTATAACTCTTGTTTCCACACGTCAGTAATTTACTATTTTATAATAATGATAATTTAACTTTTATTATTTACAATAAAACCTTAATTTGTGATTAATCACAAAAACATCATTTCATTTTTTATAATTACGGATTGGCACGTACAAATTTTCACACGATAATTATCTCCTTAATACAACACTACTCATCACCATATGTATTTAAATAACTATGATCATACACTTATATATATATATATATATAACTCTAACATTACAAAAATATCCCAGCAACAACTTTATAAATCTAACATCATTTTGACAAATGGGTTTTGAATGAGGATGTTAGGCGACATTTAATGTGTTGCAAAAATGTTTTATCAACTTTGGTTTTAGTTATTATTAAAAGTCCACGCGAAACAATAGTTGTGCAGCGCGACCAAAACACAACACCAATGCAAACGATATTTTTGGTTTGGTAAAATGAGAACGATATTGTTGATTTGGATAATAACTAACATAGGAAAGGTGAATTCATAAACCGAAAAGTTACTTTGTTTTATTAAATATTTAATATCAAATTTGAGGGAAAGATAATTCACTTGTTGCCGTGTCCATTTGAGTGCAAACCATCATCCCTCCTCCACCTCCACCACCACCGCCCTTCCCTCCTCCACTGCTGCCTCCTTTACCGCCCATATTTCCTTACTCAAAGATTGATTTTTTTAAGTATAATAGAAGAGTTGTAGTATGTGTGTGAGAGGGAGGGAAAACGATTTGGGGTATTTATAGATAGAGTTCTTATAAATACTTTCAAACGGTCAAAATCAACACTTTTCAAAGTGGTATAAATTCTCTCGTTAACGTAAAAGTTGTACTCGTAAAATGAAATGACTCACCCTTGGAAGAATAACTAATTCCCAACTCAGTCAAAAACATATACTAAATCCGATGTTGGTCTGAACGTGACAGTTGTGCATGCTAAGATGGATTATACTTATGTGTGATTTGCTTTGGATGTGAAGACATATTATACGGTTTCAATTTGTGCTAGACCTTGAGTTTTTTTTATTTGAAAACACATTTAATAGCTTTAAATTCATTATATAAAATTTTGTTAATTAGTATAAAAGATTTACAAAATCTGTAGAGTGATTTTTTTTGTTAAAACGCAAAACATAATTTAAATTTTAAAAAATGTAATACATTAGGAGGTTGTTCAAACAAAAGCACATGGGAACATATCTCTCAAGAGTTATGAGTCTTGACAAATTTTTCATGGAAGAATTACGTAAGTTCTCCAATTAAGAGATAAAGAAGGGCTAAATTGGCCAAAATATAAGTAATAAAATGTATATAAAAAACAGATTGATTTGCATGAGAAATGTGGGAAACCGTTTTAAATTCTTGTAAATTAGTAGTGCAATTTATAATGACAAGATATAGTTAAACTTCAATTTTTTCACGTTTTTTCTTCAAATCAAATAATCCCGTATGGAGAAATCACCCAAACTTCTCCTACAAGAATTCTGACAGTGCATTGAACGAGCACCTGCTATCGGAAAACTGTCAACCGCTAGTGATGCAAACAAACAAGAACTTTCGTCAATAACACACCCTAAACTCAAAATTATCACTCACGTGCACTAGAGCCACAACCAACCCAATCCGAAGCAGCCCCAACATCACTGCCATGTTTGCCCACCTCCTCAAATAACTAAGAAATCTGAATAATTTATTGATGAAATGAAAGCGGAACACGACAATTCCAAGAAGTAGATTGAGGATTTCAAACTCACCATAGACACTTCGAGACGCAAGTTGCATAACTATCACAAAGGGCAGCACTACAACTGATCAATTCACAAAGGGTTTGGGACACATGAAATTGACAAGCACAACAGATCCATTCACAAAGGTGATTGGGTCAAATGAATTTGACAAGCACAAGCTAAGGATCAGATTGAGGGACATGTCGAGCTAGAACTAGTTGTAATGCATGTTAGACATTGTTGTAGAGATTAGTAGCAAGTTATGTATTATTTTTCGACGTCATTTTAATTTATATGGCAATATGTTTTTTAATCATTTGATGATTGTCGTAGGTGTATGATAAAGTCATGATTCAGTCCGGAAACTTGATGCTATGATAGAGATCATAATAAAGATAGTCAAGTTTTGATAAGCTTTAGTCTAAACTATTCTTGTTCGTTGGATAACTAACCATACTTTAGTGATCTGAAAGAACAACATGTATGTGATGGTTTCTATGGTATAGAACATAGTAAACCTCTTTTACTATATTACATATGTGGGTGATATACGTAGAGATGTGATCACTTAACTGACCTAATAGGAGAATTCTTAATGGTTACATTATCAATAATTTTTCAATAACATTTCCATAGAGGATTGGAACGTTAGATATTTCTTTAGACCTGAGATCAACATAGTAACTGACATTTTATCTATTATTCTTTGATTCTAGACACCTATTATTTTTCTGTATTAGCTAGATAGATATTGGTAGTAATTAGATGCTTACGTAGTTAGTAACTGATCATGACATCCCTCAATTCTTGGTATGAGTTCGAGCTCTATGTTGCCAGCTATCGTAATGGAGGTCAGAAGCTCTATGTAAATAAAGTTCAGCCATGTTATAGTAATTCATTGTGAAAATACCTCAGTCATAGCAATAGAGAAGAACCGATCAAGGATGGTGTGATCAAGCATATTTAGATTAAGTATCATGTGGTTAAAGAGTCGGTCAAGGATGGTGTGATCAAGTTGAAATGCCTATCAAGTGAAGATCAGCTTACTAAGCCTCTGGGAACAAAGAGTTCAAGGAGTTGAGGAAGAAGCTTCGGATCAGTCCAAAACCATTCAAGAGGGAGATTGAAGGTCATAAAAACCTTCAAAATGGTGATGCTGCAGATTCAGAAGATGATGTTGAAGATGGAATGGGAGGGGAAGCAGAGCAAGATAAAAAAGTAGTAATATCTAGTGTGAAGGTTGGTAAAATAAGTCGTCTGAATCAATGTAGGAAGTGGACAAAAAAGACACAAGAGAGTCTCAAGTAGAAGGTGCAAACGGTGCATATTAAACCAAGGAGAACAAGAGCTTCTCCAGACATGTCTGAAAGATATGTTTTTGTCCTAAAATAGTAATGATATAAACAATCTATTTTTTAGCATAAAAATGCTGATAAAGTTGAAAGGTTTTTGTTTCTAAAGCCTTTCGTCTATATTGTAATGTTTCATAAAGAACAATACAGTGTGAGAAGCATTTGTTTTGCAGAAGAAACATCCTTTCTTTTCCTTAATTCTTTAGAGTTCATTGCATCTCTTCTTCAAGACTTTACTTAAAAGCTTCGAAGAGCAATAGTTCATGCCTTCAAGAAGTTTAAAGCCAAATTTATAAGCAATACAAGGATGAATCTACACAAAGAAGAGTGGGGTTTAAATTTTAAAACAACATTTATAGAACAACCATAAGATACCAACTAAAATAGGAAAAGAGGATTTAGTAACTTATGTGTCACAACTTGGACAAGGTGGAAGACTACTTGTGATCATAGCATAATTCTCATAATGATGACCTCTAAGCTTACAACCAAAGTTTTTACTCACATCAGATCAAGCCACGTTGTATCCACTACTATTTACTCCTTAAACCAAATAAGAAATAATATTGTAATCCTCATCACATGATATGCTTTAAATTCGAAGAATCAAGCAACCACTACAAAAAACAGTTAGATACCAACGGACAGATCACGGATTTTCGAAAATGATCAACAGCCACAATTCTATTGCAATCTATTGCAATTATCAACAGACGAGCAACATATCATATATGTTGCACCGATTCGTTGAATCACCATTGAAAATCGCGTTTTTATTCCAAGTGCCCATTGGAAAGTTAGAATTTTGAGGTTACCGTTGGAATAATTCAATTTTGTGTTTCAACAAACGTTCATTGGTATTATGAATGAGCGATCATTTGAAACTTCACTATTTATTGATTAAAGTTGATCCTTCTACTATCAATCAATCAACAAGAAATATATATTCAAACAATATCATCTTCTTCAAACAGATATATATATATATCCAAAAAATGGATGCATAGAAAAAAGGATCTCGTAATCGAGGAAGTTACTCAAGAATTTTTACACGGATCGGAACAGTTCATGGGTTTTGCATCGATGCCACCTTTGTATCAAGAACGTGGGGCAATGTTATGTCCCTGCAAAAGATGCAAAAACATGAAGTATCGAAGTCAAGAATTTGTTTGCAAACATCTTTGCAAGGTGATTTTCGGAGAGAATTACGAAATTTTGTTATTTCAAGGGAAAATTGTTGCGTTAAAGATATTGTGCAAGAAGCACGAGAAATAGAACGAAATGAAGAAGGTTTTTATGAAGCATCGACGACCAATACATATGTCACATTCTTTTCCTGCAATTGTTGAGCAACCGCATGAAGAGATATCGAACAATGAGACACGTCGATATTTCAACCTATTTGATTCGATAAAACAACCTATATATGACGATTTCGTGAAGGTGAGTCTCCTTTATCTCTATGCTCAAGATTGATGAGTATAAAAAAGACTATAATGTTGCTGAAAATTGCATGGATTCATTTTGCAAAACCATGCGTGAATATTTATCAGAAAATAATCAAGCTCCCAAGACATATTACGAATCAATGAATGTTTAAAACATTTGGGATGCCACATGAGAAAATTGATGTTTGTAAAAACAGTTGCATGTTGTTTCAGGGAAATGATAAAGAGTTGTTTGAATGTAAACTTTGTGGTGCAAGTAGATTTCTTCCAAAGAAACCATCATTACATAAAAATGTATCGTACAAAAACTATTCTATATTCATGTAACAAACAGGTTGAGAATATTACAATAATCGAAAAAAGTGTTGCGGCACTGAGATGGCATGTAGAACACTAGACTAGCGAAGGGATAATGCAACATCCATCAGATGGTAAGGCTTTAAAAGATTTCAATGAAATATTTCATGAGTTCTCGTATGAAATGAGAAATGTTGATCTGTGTATCGATGGTTTTAGTCCATATGGAGAATTTAGAAGTCAATGTTCTATGTGGCCGGTGATTTTGTCTCTGTATAATTTGCCTCCCGATATGTGTCTGAAAAGACAAGTAATGTTTTTGACGTTTGTCATTTCAGAACCAGAACATCTAAAGAAAAGTTTCGATATCTTTTTGTGCCCTTAATGCATGAATTAAGACATTTTTGGAACAATGAAATTCTTGCTTATGACGTGAGTACGAAGCAAACTTTCACATTGAAAATGATCTTGTTGTGGAGAATCAGCTACTTTCCTGCCTGTGGAATGTTATCTGGATTGAGCACGCACGGAAGTGGCATATCCATATTGTATAGAAGATACAGATTCATTTCGACTAGTACATGGGAATAAACCATGTTAGTTTGAACTACCGTATTGGAAATCACTTATATTGCCTCATATTTTGGATGTTATGCATATCGAAAAGAACTTTTTCGATAACATCTTCAACATTTTTTTTAAGGTGATGGGAAAAAGAAGGATAATATACAATCAAGAAAATATTTGAAGATAATATGTCGAAGACCTGAATTGGAGTAACGAGATGGAAGAGAACCTATCCCAATATTCATATCGTATGGGCCAGCGAAAACCACATTATTAAGGTCGTTAAAAGGAACGTTAAATTTCTAGATGGATATGCATGAACATTGCTCGGTGTGTGGATATTGTGGGTTCGAGACTGATCGGTTTGAAAAATCACGATTATCATGTTTTCATGCAGCTACGCATTTCAATTGCATTTGTTGAACTCTTAGCATGAAACGTTCACGACGTGCTATGCAGAATTAACATATTTTTCATAGATATATGTTATACTAATTTAAAAAGCAATGACTTGGAATTAATGAAAAACAATATCTCTAAAGTATTATACTCATTGGAAAATATTTTTACATCTTCCTTCTTAGATGTCATGGAATATTTGTCAATACATTTATCAGATGAGGCAATACTCGATGGACAACGATTGAAACTAGTACTTGGTGGAAAAGATGACATATTTCAGCACATTTAATTTCGAGTCGCATATTTTGAAGCAACAAAGACGCTCAGCAGAAGATCACACAAACTATCTATATCAATATAATCCTTAATTTGCCATAATTCTTGAGATCTTTACACCGATTGGACCTACAAGAAGGGAATATGAAGAATATTGGCTAACACTAGTGGAGTATAATCACATCCATACATCTGTAAGCACATCTGAAAAAGAATATTCGTTGCAAACCGGAAGGACATTCTCGTAAAAACTGACATAGATGGAGAATACATCCGCAATTATGAAGACATTGAACCGGAAGATGCAGAAGATGAACAAGATGATAAATTCAAAGAATAATTGAAGGAAGACTCGCCAATCGAAGAATCAACCGAAGAAAAAATGTGAAATGTGTAATTGTAATATCTAACTTCTTAGAATTATTTCTTTTAACATTATATATTCGAGTTTCAATGGACATCTGTTAGGAACAGCAACGGAACCCTGTTGAACCATTTAATTTTGTTCGATACTTAGAAAATTTTCAAAGTTTCCAATTTTCAATGGGCATCCATTGAGAGTTAGCAACGGATGGCAGTTGCCATGGTTTATAATACCAATGGATGACTATTGGTATCCGTCAACTGATGACCGTGGGTATCCGCCAACGGATGACCATTGGTATCCACCAACGGTTGCCCATTCGTACATTGTAAAATACGCCCGTTGGCATCATCCAATGGGTAACCATTGCGCGCTAGCAATGGATATCCATTGAAAACGATCATCATGGCTAAGCTACGGCTACTGGATCATTTTACGTTACAACGGTCATCCGTTGAAAATTCCAATGGATGCCCGTTGCAAAGTAAATGTATTGTCATTACGTAGTCCGTTACCTCGAGAACACGCTTTGCCAACGGGCATCCGTTGGAGTTTTCGACGGATACTCAAGACAAACCAACAATCATGTTATTTAATTGCGTCCGGTTAGGTGACGTTATTTCCAACGGATGCCCGTTGGATTTATTTGTATTTTAACCGTTGAACAGTTCATTTTCAACAAAATCTCAAAACAAAAACATCAAAATCTTTGAAACACAAATCCTTAAAACTTAAAAATAATGAGAGCTCGACGATTTGCTAGTCATGGTTGAATGTTAGTTGGTTCCGCAAGAGCCCCACCACCGCCTACACCACCACCATATCGGCTTCCTTCACCTATATCGGCACCACCGATATTTGATGAAGAAGACAATATGACAGATATAGACGCATTGGTCAATAGTTTCGACGAGCGTCCTTCCACCACTATTATTGATCTTGAACGTCCTAACGGGACGTTATGCTAATATATTAGTTAAAAAATTCATATTGAAATTAATTATAAATACTTTCTAATTAGGGGATTTCCACGTGCAGGTTTGATGTGTATGATGCTTCAAAACACACGAATAATAACATCATCCAAGGTTCGCTACAGGATCGACTCTATTATTCCTAGTAGGTGATGCCAAAAGTTATAGGTTATCGATGGTGGTAAACATTTATCAAAAGTATTTTAATATAAAATTTAATTTTAAAATTATTATATATTTTTATTTATAAACTATTTAATTTTGCAACTCGAATATAGATGGCGAAAAAAGGATACATCACGCATCTATACAGCTTGGATGCATGACATACATGCTCGATTGCGCTTGATGATGAAAAATGCCAAGCGCAACTATTTAACCAACTCTCAAACATAGGGAGTCAAAGAACTTCAAGGTCAAAAGCGAGAAAGCCAAAATATGTCGGTACAAAAAAAGGTTCCCAGGGATGGTCCGTATTGCCAGACGTTGGGATCGAATTCATTCTAGAAGCGATAGAAAGATTTGGTAAAAGTTATTTAAATTAACAATTTAAATTTATATTATATAAATTTTTAACAGAGCATATTACTATAATGTTATAGATGTAGAGGATTGGAAGAAAACCGCCTCTTTTCCTGAGCTGGTTTTAAAGACCCACGCCAAAAAAAAACTGTCGTCGGGAAAGAGGTCAATGAACCTAAGCTGGTCGACCCTTGGGCGGAAGGAACCGTGAAAGTTGTGATTGAGAAGGTCATACAGCGATCACAAGCCATCGGTTCAACTTACGACGATCTTAGTCTTTTACAAAAGGGTAAAATGTATTTAGAGGTATATAATAAGATTATTGTTATTATAATACTTTAATTACATAAAATATTTTCTAACGATATACTAATTTTAATGTGTTTTACATTGCAGTTTGTTAAATCGTATAACGGGTATCTATAGGATCTAGGCTCCCTACAAAATGATATCGTCGAGGACAGTACGAGCGTACCCGGTGTGGTCCAAGAGACCTACATGCAAGAATGACGCATGAAGACTCTTGAAACTGCCCTTCGAACAACGCAAGATGCTCTTCAAGTAATGCAATATGAGCTTCGACATACGCGATCACAGATGTGCTACATAGAGAGTATCATCTAGTTGTTGACTGGTCGAGCATATCAATCACCATGACCGATGGGGGCAACAACTCCGAGCCAAGAATAGATAATCACAAGGCATTGGCGATCACGAGGATGAAGACGGCGGTACCGATTTAGACGATTTGTAGTACGTTAGTTTTAAAATTTGTTTAAATTTTATTTATAATAAACTTTTTTTTCTTTTTTGTCAATATTCCAAAGGACACCCGTTAGAAAGTTTCATTATTTCCAACCGGTATCCTTTGGAATATTTGAAATTCCCATCATTTTTTCATTGGGTATCTGTTGATGACTCCCGTCATTAAATTTCAACGGGCATGCATTGAAAGGCTTTAAATTCCCACCATTTTTATTTCCAATGGTTTAGTCAACGCACATTCGTTGACATATGGTAACAGGTATCTGGTGCACTCCGTTGACATTTATTAAATAACTATATCCATTGCACTATCGTTGCAAATCTCAACAGATGCAAATTTTCAACGATTGATTTCCTACGGCTTCGAATCCGCTGAAATCCGTTGGAAAAAGGTCGTTTTCAACATAAATCTAGCCATTTCAAACGGATATGTCCGTTGTAAATGGCTTTTTTTTGTACTGAACCCAAAGTAAAACAAACCTAAAATTCAATACAAAACAAAACAGATTGAGAAGAACCTAAGATGATAAAAAAATCAGGATTTCAATGCCCACTTCCTCAAACCCGGATGGACAGTGGTCAAAACGTTGTCATGAAGGCCATTCTTCTGGCGTGCATGAATTGTAACACCCCTATCCCAAAACAACCTCGGGACTAGGAGTGTCCACCATCATACTAAGAGGTGGCAATGTGTATCGTTGCTTTAATATGCTTATAAAAATTTATATTTTATCCCGAAATAAAAGTTGTCAGGACCATATAGCAAAGTTAAATACGTAAAATCATAGTCACCATAAATAAATAAAATAAGTATAAAATGGATAATAAAGTTTATCAAGACATCTTGCATGCCTCTCCCATTAGTCCATTGTGAGCTCTGATGCTGCTACTCAACCTCATTGCTCTTTTGCCTTGCCATATCCTATATATCCAAGACAGTAAAAAATAGGGTGAGTACAAAATAAGCACTCAGTATGACCAGTATGTGTACGTACTCTGTGCCACTTATTCTCTTACTCTTATCTAAATAATATAAAATAATGATCTATCACAACATTAAAGACATACAGATATCTACCCAATCCGAGTGAGTATCCTAAATCTAAGACTAGTACCACAATAGATCATAACTCATAGAGTTCACATGACTCTAGCTTGGGCATACACTCGCGGAGTCCAAAGGACCCCAGTACCCTGAAGATCACGCAAGGTCACAACGTACCCCAGCCATCAGTATAATACATCACTTTGTGGTTCGAACGATTACTACAAATCCAATACGGTATGATGTTTGCAGATCCAGTGATCTAACTAACTACAGCGCTTCGTCGCTTGAAAGGTTGTCATAACACAAGCATAGTACGACGCCGACCCTGATCCAAGTGTCGCAATATTAACTTCGTCGATTTTATACTCCTCACGTGACAACTCTCATTGACCCGCTCGCACACCTTTTTCCAAAGGTTCGAGTTTGAAATCACTCGATCGAGCACATTAGACAAAATTTTCGCTCGACTTTAACGCCGAATCCAAAATATCGACAATCTCCAAATCCAACACTTGGACGAGCATCAATTCTCTAGATATTTTCTAATCACTTAAACAACTCATGTACAAGTTAGCAATCCTCACACGATAATTCTAAGGTTTAATCCAACTTGTAACGTCTCAAGTTTCCCATTATGATCCTTGAAATCCTGTTGCGATCATGCTTCGTTTCAAATGTAGAAACTTCTCTAGAAATCAACAACATAACCGAAGTTGAGATGGGGAAAGATCATCATGTTAGCTTCCCTGAGTATTTGACTATCCACGATGATATTGCCAACTATGACATGAATCAATTTTACCCTAGTATATTTTTTATAAAAAAATCAATATCAATTACATAGATCTTCAAATTAAGGAAATAATGAAGGAAAATTCAAAATTACACCTAAAACCCGATTAATACTCACCCACTAAACGAATATGTTGAACATTTGGCGAAACTTCCTTCACTTTCTTTGACGCAAATACGGTTCTGGTTGCATGAATATGTACGTTAGACTTTTGTAGTCTATAAAAATTTGTATCTTCTCCCCAAAAAGATATGCCTTACAAATCATTAATGCGAAGACAATAAATGCCATATCTAAATCGAGATTCAGATAATTCTCCTCATGCTTCCGTAACAGCCTTGATGCATCTGTTGCTTGCATAAGTACACATCCTAATCTCGTGTTTGATGCTAACAATGGCAACTCCGTTACATAACAGCCTTGATGGAATCTCCTGTTGTGGTAAGGCTAACAATGGCGACTCCGTTAGCTTCTTTTTTAGATATTTGAATGAATTTTCACAATCTTGATTCCAAACAAAAGGTAACAAAATTTCTGTAGTACCCTACTAACCTTAGAAAGATCTTTATCTCTTATGCATTTTTCAGTGGTTTCCAACTTACAATCGTTGACACCGTCTCAAGATCAACAGAATCTGGTTCCTCTGACACGACATGTCGAACAACTCCCACACGTCTATTCCAACAAGTACACTATTTTAACTTTGCCAAAAATTGTTGTTCTCTGAGATGCTCTACCACGAAGCGCAGATGTTCCTCGTGTTCCTCTGGCCTCTTGGAGAAGACCAAAATGTCATCGATAAATACAATACAAAAATGATTCAAGTCGTCCCTAAACACATTGTTCATTAGCTTCAAAATGCCCATATCGAGTTTGAATCGGTCTTTCTAGTGTCTCCTTTTGCAATTGGAATTTGATGATATCTCGATACAAGATCAATATTTGAGAACCAAGTCGCACCTCTTAACTGATCTAACTATGTATCGATCCTCGGTAGCGGGTAACAATTTTTTATAGTGAGTCTATTCAAAGCCCTATAATCAACGCACAATCAAAAATTTCTTCTTTCTTCTTCACAAAAAGGATTGGTGCAATCCATGGTGATTTAATCAGTCGTACAAACTTTCTCGAGCAACTCATATAATCGTTTCCTCAACTCTACCATTTCCACTGGTGACATCCGATATGGAGACTTTGATATCAACGTAGTAGCCGAATTTAGCTTAATCTCACATGGATCTCCCACGTGTTCCACGTTTACATTTGCTTAGGGACAAGCAAACATTCAAATCTTGGGGATTTTGATCATCTCGTTTTTGTACACAATTCTCGCATTATTTTAGAGATGTTTATGATGATAGTTGTGAAGTTTACCTGTGATTTTATATCCGTTTTACTTGTTTTCATATTTTCATGTTCTTATAGGTTTTGATACGTATTTGATTTTCTAAAAAACATACACGGGACAAAGTACGAGCATCAGATATCACAACAGAGTAAACGGGATGAGAAACGGACGACGAATGGACCGGACATAGGCACACACGGCTCAGGCATGAACATAGCACGGTTGAGCAATTGAAGAAGTTGTACTACAAATAAGGGCATGACTTTGCCAACCCTCCTACGTCAATTTTGAGTGGAGATAAGCTCGGGAATCATTCAACTTTTAAATAAAGAAGTCGTTCTATAAACAAGAAAATAAAGCCTAAAAGCATGCACGGTCGGGTATGACTTGGTAAACCCTCCTACGTCCGTTTTGAGTGATTATAAGCTCGAAAACGATTCAAATTTGAATTACAAGAAGTCAAGGGCATGAAACAAAATTCATTATATATTGGACGGATTCAAAAACTCTTCAATCATCCATTCTTCATCATTCATTCACCATCCATCATAGGAGAGCCCTCTTGACGGATGACACACAAAGAGATGGGAATTGATTCGGCATTACGCGTCATTTAATATTTCTATACTCCTTACTCTATCTATTTCATTTTTTTTTGTTTGGATTCAAACTCATGATTGAGTATTTAATTTGTTCTAGAAGAAGGTATTAGCCCATGGCTATCCCGAAACCTCATCGATTTATTCTGTGAATGCATTTCCCGTTTTTCTAATCTTTACTTTTTCTGAGAGTTGAATGTCTTGTATTTACGAAGGCCAAGTAGACACATGTGTTAGGGATTAGGAGAAGGAACGAAAGGAGAATTCTAGTCCTAGAAGATCTGGCTTAGAACAACCGACACTAGGTCATGAAAGGAGGGTAGTAACGGTTCAGGGTTAATCGGATGAATCATAGATTTTATGGGTTTAGTTTGGGGTATCAGCCACGAAAGTATGGGATAACTCAATTGAATCATGTCCTATACCTTGAGAGAGGGTAGTAATTATATTAGTATCGTCTACCTTAGATATCTCGATAGGAAACGCATGATTAGATAGAAAGATAGTTGGTTTTGGAAACTATGCGGTGAAACCGTATCCTAGAAGGTTTGCCTCATCTTTAATAACTCATTAGTTTACTGCAATTTGATTATTTCATCTCGCAACCAATTTTCATCGTAGCAAGTATTGATTCTAATTTGATCTTAGTTCGTGTTGGGTAGTCCCTGTGTGATCGACACCTGAGTACTACACACGTGTTGTGCACTTGCGGTAGTTTAGGTTAAGTTGTTTAATTTGAATCGCATAAGCTACCTTGATATTGTTACGATAGGATGAGTCCTACCGTTTTCCCTTGTCTAGTCTCCCTCGAATCTATTGGATGGCCAGTTTACCTTTGGGATCTGAAGACTTCAAGATGTCATCCTCGATGAGTTTTTTCTCTA
Source organism: Gynandropsis gynandra (assembly GCA_036759665.1). NCBI lineage: Eukaryota > Viridiplantae > Streptophyta > Magnoliopsida > Brassicales > Cleomaceae > Gynandropsis > Gynandropsis gynandra. The sequence goes on from CM071874.1 coordinate 10,384,273, forward strand.
CTAACTCAGCATTCTGAAGTAGTAAATATAATGATCCATGTTTGATTATCTCAATCTTGAAAAGAGGATGAATCATAGATTGTATGGGTTTAGTTTGGAGTATCTGCCACGAAAGTGGGGGATAACTCAATTGAATCACGTTCCTATGCCTTGAGAGAGGACAGGAATTACATTAGGATTCTCTGCCTTTGATATCTTGATAGGGAATGCATTATTGATAGATCGATAATTGGTTTCAGAAGCTATACGGTGAAACCGTATCCTAGAACGTTTGTCTTATCGTTAAGAAATCATTAGCTTACTTCATTTTTATTATTTCATCTCAGAACCAATTTTCGTCATAGCAAGTATTGATTCTAATATGATCTTAGTTCGTGTGACGTAGTCCCTGTGGGATCTAGACCTAGAGTACTATACATGTGTCATGCACTTAAGGATAGTTTTGGTTAACTTGTTTAACTTGAATCATATCAAGTTTTTGGGACCGTTGCTTTGGACTATTTGTCAACACGCCTTAGATTCGGATTTAGAGTCATTCTTGTTATTCCTTTCTTTTGTTTTCTTTTCTTCTCGCTCTTTCTACTAATTCCTTTTGCTTGTCCTTTGTATATGTATGACCCGATCTCTAGGAACTTTAAGTTTTCTTTGAATCGACCCCGAGATCGAGAGAATTATTAGACTTCAAAAAAAGGTCAAGGAAGAAGAAAGAGTAGATCCGACCGATCCAAAAGCGATGGACAGCTGAAACAATATATTCGATACAGCAAGAGCCACGCGCACCTCAACCGCGAGAACCATAGGCTTCTCCACCACGTTGGCTTCGTGATTACGTGGTGTTAAACATGAGTAAGGTCCAAACAGCTATAAGGACGCCCGTTGTTGCTAGGGAGAAGGGGTGGGCAAAAAATCCGCACAACCCGTCCCGTCCCGAAACCCGCCCCGTACCCACAAAAAATTACTCGAACCCGCGGTACGGGTTCGGGTTCGGGTAATTTAATTTCAATACCCGCAGGTTCGGGTTCGGGACGGATTTTTTAGTTTGATAAGCGGGTACCCGCGGATACCCACAAAAATTACAAAAATACCCTTTATTTTTAAATGTATTACTTAAATACCCTTATTTTTTATGGGTATTACCTAAATACCCTTAGGTTAAACATAACTCTTTCTTTTTCCTCCAGCCTCTCTAATCTTCCCTCCTCATCTCAACCTCTCTTTCTTCCTACTGCAAAGCACACGCCCGCCGTCCGCTCTCCCTCTTGCTCGCCGACGGCCACCCGCTCGCTCCCTCTCCTGCTCGCCGATGGCCACCCTCCCTCTCCTACTCGACCGGCGGCTCCTCTTCCCTCTTCCCTCTCCTCGCCCGCTCTCCCTCCTGCTCGCCGATGGCTACCCGCACTACCGTATCAACCGACGGTCGGTCGCCCGCTCTCCCTCTTGCTCCCCGATGGTATAGCCTTTCCCTCTTCCTCGTGTGGGATGGGTACTCACGGGTTCCGAAAATTTTGGCAGGTTTTTGCGGGTACCCGAACAGCGGGTACCCACATCTTGCGGGTATGAGTACGGGTATTAAAATCCATTACCCGTGCGGGACGGGTTTGGGTACAGGTAGTAAGAATCTCGCGGGTACCCGCGGGTGCCCACCCCTACTAGGGAGCAATTCGAGATTAAGCCGCGATGATCAACATGCTATATCAAATGCAATTCATGGGTGGAAATCACGAAGACCCTCATCAGCTTCTTAGAGACTTTCTAGAACTTTTAAGCACATTCAAGATACATGGGGTCTCGGAGGATGTGATTTTTTGTGTCTTTTTCCTTTCTCAATTGAAGGACGAGCAAAGACTTCACTGCAATCTCTTCCCTCAGATTCCATCACTACTTGGAACAAGCTTTTCACATCATTCCTATCACGGTTCTTTCCTTCGAGCAAGACGATTTAAATGACGGGAGAAATCACTTTGTTTAGATGCCGAGAGGGGGAGACATTGTTTGGAGCATGGGGAAGATTCAATGACCTTTTACATATATGTCCTCATCATGGTCTAGAGCAACGGTACGTGATCCAAAACCTTCTACAATGGGATTGTGGATGAGCATAAGATAGCATTGGATAACGCTGCAAGAGGATCATTCATGGATAAAAACGTAGAGGAGGCATACGAGCTGATTGGCAATCTTGCTATGAGCAACACCCTGTGGTCTACACCAAGGAGTATGTCAAGCAAGACGAGAGGTCTACACGAGGTGAATCAAAGTAGGGCGATGGTCAATGCAGCGAATGGCATGTATTGTGCGAATTGCTGAGATACGGAGCATGTGGCATATCAATGCACGGTACAAAGAGATGTGCAACAAATGAATTACGCCCAGTAGCAAGGGAACACGCCATTTGGGTACATCTACAACCTGAGTTGGAGGAACCACCCGAATCTTTCGCATCGAACGACCCAACCAATGAAGTATTTGGGATTTAAACATAAGCAACAGTTGTACTAGCAACCGTAGCAATGCCAGCAAGCTCATCAAGTTCCTCAACCTCCTCAAGCTCCTTTGTCAAGCCTTGAGGCGGTGATGCTTGAATTCATCACGGAGCAAAGGTAGTAAAAATCGACTCAAGCTAAATTCAATGCAGAAAAGGGGACAGCGATTGGTGAGCTCAAAACTCGTATGAAATCCTTGAGCACGCACGTAAAAATGATAGAGAACTCCATAGCACAACAAGTTGCATCATCCTCTTGGAATCCAGAATGTTACCCGGAAAGCCCAATCTAAACCCGAGAGAGTACGTGAACACTATTACTTTGTGCAAAGAGGATGTGATTGAGAACTCGCCCTCCATAGAGCAAGAGAAAGTTGTTGGAAAGTCAATGGACAAAGGAAAGGGCAGAATCACGATCATGGAAGGGGTTGAACCAGATTCGAAAAAGCCGTATGTTGCTCCACCGGCATACGTACCTCCTATACCATTTCCTGGACAGTTGGTAAGCAGCAAGAATTGAGCGAGAGCAGGCATATTCTTTCACGGCCTCAAGAAGCTTGACATCAACATGTCGTTCGTGAAAGCCCTCCAAACGAAGCCTAATCACAACAAATTCCTCAAGGAGGTTCTTTCCAAGGAGAGGCGTGTCGAAGAGAGTGAGACCGTAACACTGACTGAGGAATGTAGCGAAAGTCTTAAAAACAAGCTGCCGCCGAAATTGAAGGACTTCGGAGGCTTCTACATCCCATGCACCATAGGATAAATTGATATTGACAAAGCCTTGTACAATCAAGGAGCAAACGTGCGCATCATGGCAGATTCAATCTTCAAGCGGATGAACTTCGGATATCTCAAACCTACCAAGATGTCTCTACGACTCGCGGATCGTTCGGTAAGACATCCAGTGCGAATCGCTGAAAACATTCCCACCAAGGTAGGTAGTATTTGCATTTCCACTAATTTTGTTATACTTGACATAGAAGAAGATGCTAGGGTACCCATCATTCTTGGTAGACCTTTCTTAGCTACTGTAGGTGCTATAATTGACGTGCAATAAGGGAAGCTCTCCTTACATGTCGGAAATGAGAAGATAGAATTCAGTTGCATGAATCGACCCTCTTTGAAGGAGTCATGCTTTAGAATTGACTTGTTGGAAGACTTGGCGAATGACATGCTTGATCGAGTAAGTATTTTCGATCCTCTCGAGAGATGCTTGAAAAAGGTCTACAAGAACGCGAGACTCAAGGACAAAGAAGCCAACCTCTACACAAAATTCATGAGTGCAATCGAGGCACTACAGGACGCCCCACATGAGGAGACGCCGTGAAAATGCTTACTGATTTTGCATTATACAATGCGTCTAGGCTTCTGCTCGAACATCTCCCTTCTTTTCTTCGTTTTGAGATGCGACAGCCACCCACTCGCCTAAAGAAGCAGAGGAGAGTAAGCCCTATATTGTGTATGTATGAGATGATTAAGGAGGACAGCCATAAACCCTCCATCGAAGATCAAAGAAGGCTGCACCTGAGTTCAAAAGAGGTAATGGGAAAAGAGACCATAAAACGTTTTGATCCAGATATCCTTTATCCAATCTCGGACAACGAATAGGTGAGTCTCGTGCATGGCGTGCAAAAGAAAGGAGCAATGACAATAGCACATAATGATGTGGTTAATCTCAAGTAATAATTACCTAAACTAACGCTTTCGCAAGAATACATATCGTATAGTACCAGGGTCGAACACAAGGGAATCGATGCAACTCTAAAGCTAGAAAACTAATGAATAAGACGGTAAAAATCAATAAGTGTTGGAATGCAAATACAGATAAATTAATTAATTAACGGATTAAATTCAATTAACTTAATACCACAGATTTTGAGAAACGCAAGATGATGTAATAAAATTCTAACTTGATCATTGGTCTTAGATATTATCACGAGTTTAGGGAATTCAAGTTCTAATATAGGAACTGACTGGCGTAGACTTGTCCACTACCTAGCGTGCGTTCTACCAATCTTCAGATTGCATAATCTCACCCACTAGACGCATTAAGACTGCTATCATAATCCCTAAATTAAACCAACTAACCTGGCGTAGATTCTAAATTGATTAAATCCTAAATCACTAATTTCCAAAGTCTAATCCCCTGGCATAGATTCATTAGACTTCTACAATCATTCATTCAAGTAGCATGCAAGAACGAAAGCATTAAGAACAAAAAATTATTATGAAAACAATCAAATACCATAGTCATTCATTCAAGTAACGTACAAGAATAAAAGCATTAAGAACCACCAAACATTAAGAACAAGACTTCATTGCATATCGGTAAGACTCTCTAACCCATGGTTATGGATCTACTCGGACATGGACTTAGAAAACAAAACACAAAAGATAACTATATTCAACATGGATAAAGAACGAGATCCCTCCCTATTCTATTACTGATGTCTTCAACAGCTCCTCCGCGATCCGGGTTCATCGCCCAGTCTCTATCCTTGTATGCATTATGCTATCTCTATCTACTCTCTCTCTCTCTCTCTCTGTTTTCTGTCTGCCTATGTTTCCGTCAGATTGAAGCCTCTTCCCTTTGCCCCCTTTATTCCTCTTTCCTCTTTATTTTCTTTCCTTTTCTCCTTCTTTCTTCTTTGGACGTGCTTTTCTATTTCCTGCAATTGAGTTTTCATTTGTGTTTACATGGCCGGATATTTCTTTTTCCTCATCGCAAATTACGTGTTCTTCATGCCCGACCGGACACAAGAGTAAGCTCGGTCGAGCACATCCTCAAATTGCATGCTCGGTCGGGCTTCACCTATTCTCGGGCCATGCTCTTCATTCTAGAATATTTGCTGTTTCATGAGCCCAGTCGGGCTTGAGATGGTGCTCGGTCGGGCACTTCATTCTCCTTGTGCGCCCTGTCGTGCTGAAATGGAAGATAGACCATGTGTGTTGCTCCCTTAGTGAGCCCGACCGTGCAGCGGTCGTGCTGTGCTTATTCCTTCTTTTTCGGTCGTGCTATGTGTAGATGATTGACCATGCTCTCCCTTATTTTTGTATCCCCGATTGTGTAGGTTTAGGTAGTGTAGGGCATTTGCTCGTGTTAGTGTTTGATATCTTCATTTCCTGCAAATACATGAGAAAACACTAAAAGAGGACTAAATGATGCTTAATGCTTGATAAATCCAAATCAATGATTAAACTAACTATGAAAATAAACTAGAATACTACAACAAAAATAGACGTTATAACACAATACGAAGAAAGATACTGAACTTTTCAAACGCAAAGACGACAGCGAGTAGCTCCTTCTCGGTCGTGGAGTAGTTGCATTGGGCGTTGTCTAATGTTCTACTTGCATGATAAATGGTGTGCAACATCCTATCCTTTCGTTGTCCCAACACTGCCCCAACCGCATAATCGCTCGCGTCGCACAGAGCTCAAACGGGAGCTCCCAAGTTAGCGGTTGTATTATTGGTGGACATACCAACCGCTTTCTTCAACTTTTAAAATGTAGCGTGACATTCCATTGTAAACTCGTGAGATACATCCTTGCCTATTAGGTTGGTGACGGGTTTAGATGCCTTCGAGAAGTCTTTGATAAATCGTCTATAACATTCTGCATGTCCTAGGAACCTAAGGATGGACTTAACGTTAATAGGAGGTGGTTGCTTTTAATAACTTCTATTTTTGCCTTATTGACCTCTATTCCCCTTGCTGATATCTTATGACCCAATACGATGCCTTCGCAAACCATGAAGTGGCACTTCTCTCAAAACAGCTCAAGATTCGCTTCTACGCACAAGTCTAACACTTTACAAAGATTGATTAGACAAACATCAAATTAAGGTTCATGGACCAAGAAATCATCCATGAACAGTTCCATAATTTCACCATTCATAGCGGAGATTATAGAAGTCATGCACCGTTGAAAGGTAGCAGGTGTATTACATAAACTGAAGGGTGTGAATGTACCTAAGGGACATGTGAACGGTGTCTTTTCTTGATCATTCGGATTGATAGGTATCTAAAAGAAACATGAATAACCATCAAGAAAACAAAAATAGGAGTGAAGAGCTAAATTTTCCAGCATTTGATCAATGAAAGGTAAGGAGAAGTGATCTTTCCGAGTGTTAGCGTACTTGCGGTAGTCAATACACATGCGCCAACCTGTGACCGTTCTTGTTGGAATCAGTTTGTTGTTTGCGTTAGGGATGACGTTGATGCCTCCTTTCTTCCGGACTACCTGTACAGGACTCACCCAAACACTTTCCCATATAGGATATATAATTCCGTCATCTAAAACCTTAAGGACCTCTTTCTTAACTACTTCCATCATGTTCGGGTTTAATCTACGTTGATATTCAATATAGATCTTAGAGTCGTCTTCTAAGAGAATCCTATGCATACAAAGGGCTGGACTAAGTCCCCTAAAATCCTCTAATGTATAACCTATGGAATCCCTATACCTCCTAAGAGCTTCAAACAATCGTTCTTTTTGGGATTCGTCTAAGTTATCATTCACTATAACAGGATAAGTAGACTAGAGTCCAAGAATTTGTACCTTAGCCCTTGTGGTAAGGGCTTCAACTCCACCTTCGGTGCTTTCTCAACGCTCCAGTCAGGCTATGAACATTTGGTGTAGCTGTTAGGCGTCTCGGGAGTGGTTAAACTCGCGTTGAATGCTGCTTGAGACGCATTGGAAATCTTTCTAGGATACACGGGGTTTGTGCACTGATTTATGAAGTTTTCTTGACCTCAATTGATGTCCACTTGATCTGTGCTTATGTGTTTGTGAGTTGAGCACTTCTCTTTATAAGGATTGTACGAAATTCCACCTTTTGTTTGGTTTACGATGTGTTGTGCTCGGATCACACAGAAATATGCTCGGAGTGCCTCTAGCTCCGTGTTCGGGATCACCTTCGTCTTTCCTTCGTCCAGCAACTCTTTGTAATGTTTCACTTCCTTAAGGTCTTTATATAGCCATTCTCCAGCTGCTAAATGAGCCAACTCAAGAGAATCCATGTTGTCGAACTCTTCAAGAACTTCCTCGGCTAGTTTCTCTAGGACGTCGATGTAGAATACCGAATCCACAAGACAAGGTTGCTTGAGTGTGTCATTCAGATTGAACTCCACTTCTTCATCTATGAATTTTAACGTGAATATACCTTCATCACAGTGTATGTTCATTGATGCTTGTCAAGTTAACAAGTTAGTCTAAGACTACCTGCAAGTGCACGGCACGTATATAGTAGTTAAGGTGACGATCCCACGAGGACTAATGTAACACGATCTAAGAATCAAAAGTAGAATCAAAGCTTGCTGCGAAAGAATAATGATGATGTAACGCAAATATGATGAAATGATGAATATGCAGTGGATATGTGAGTTCTAAACAAAGAGACAAACGCCCTAGAAAACCGATTTCACCGTATACCTTCAGAAACCTATCTTCGATCTATCTAATTGTGCATTCCCTATCAAGATATCTATGGGGGACGATCCTAATGTAGAACCTTCCCTCTCTCAAGGCATATGAACATGGCTAGATTGAGTCATCCCTACTTTCATGGCTGACACCCCAACTAAACCCCATTACGATTCATGATTCGCCCGATACAACCCTCAACCGTTACTACCCTACTTTCATGACCTAGTCTCGATTGTTCTAAGCCTGATTTTCTGGGATTAGAATTGATCTTTCAGTCCCTCTCCTAATCCCTAACACATGCATATACGTGGCCATTCGTAAACACAAGATAGTAAGTTCTCAGAAAAAGAATAGATAATACAAAACGGGGAAATGCATTCATACACGAATCAAAGAGAGGTTCGGGATAGCCATGGGCTAATCCCTTCTCCTAGAACAAATCTACTACTCTCTCATGAGTCTAAACATCACGAAGAAAATAGTAGATTAAAGAGCATAGAGACATCAAACGAGCGATGATCCCGAATCAATCTCCAACTCCTTGCGTGCCTCCCGTCAAGGGGACTCTATGGATGGATGGTGGCTATGAATTTTGTTCTAGATGGTGGATTGTGGATGGTGAATGTCCTCTCCCCTCCTTTTCTGTCCTTTTGGCTTTGTAATTTGAATTGGAAACTCTTGGCCGACTGATTTCCACCTAATTCGTCGGTTGGTTGTTTTACATAGTCATGTCCGACCGTGCTCCATCTCATGCCCAGTCGGGCATGCTTCTTCCGTAGTTATAGACAAGTTGTTTTGCATTGAAGCCCGGCCGTGCTACCTTGATGCCCGACCGTGCCGCTATCATTGGTAGGATGCCCGACTATGCTCTTGGAACGTCCGACCCATGCACAAGCTACGAGGCTGAATTTGTATGAGTTTCCCGGTCCTGCACCATAAGACGCCCGAATGTGCTCCCTCACCAAAAGAGTGCCCGACCGTGCATGATGTGTGCTCGGGTCGTGCACATCTCTCGGGGATGATGTGCTACAAATGTGCCCGACTGTGCTCCTTAATTAGCCCGACTGTGTTGCTTCAAGGAGAAGGATGATCGACCGTGCTGGATTGGTCGTGTACTTGATCTTTCTTGGCCATAACTTGTCCACTTCTCGTTTCGTTCGATCCGTTGTGACCTTAATTTTCCAATGATGTCCCGTGTACGCTCCTTAACTCCAAAATGAATCGAATACGCATTAAAACCTACAAGAACACAAAAACATGGAAACAAATAAAACGGATACAAAATCACACATAAACCTCGCAACAATGGTTATAAACATCTCTAAAATCATGCGAGAATCGTGTACGAATACAAGATGATCAATCATTTTTGCCATATTGAAAAACGGTCTACCGAGAATAATTGGGATCTTCTTGACTTCTTCAATATCTAAGACGACAAAATCGACCGGGACGAAGAACTTCCCAACTTGTAAAGGAACGTCTTCCAGCATGTCCTCGGGTATCCTAACACTTTGATCAGCCATGGTGAGCGTCATTCGTGTAGGTTGAAGAACCATCCTACCCCTAAGATCCAATTTTTCGTATAATAACAATGGTAGTACGCTTACGCCTGCTCTGACATCGATTAGTGCATTGTTAATTTCATAATTACCCATTTTACAAGGGATCATGAATATACCTGGATTGGGCATCTTCTTGAGTAGATTTGGCTAAAGCATCGAATTTGTCACCATGACGGTTTCTGTCTCAACATCTCGCTTGTTTGCAACTACGTCTTTGAGAAACTTGGCGTATGAAGGCATCTTCTTCAACATTTCGTGGAATGGAATAGTGATGTGCATATTCTTCAACATCTCAAAAAAACTTTGCAAATTGAGCCTAATCATTCTTCTTGCATTGGCATTGTGGAAACGGCAAAGGAGGAGGCCTCGGTTCGGGTTTAACGTATTTTGGCTCCTCTTCCTCCTTTTAATGCTCTTCAACGTTACTGCCCTTTTCCATTAATGTACTAGATGAGTGTCCCTTTTCAAATGTTGAATGAGTGGGTTGAACCAGTATCTTAGCACTCCTTAAGTGAATGGAATTGATTTGCTCACGAGGATTTGCTTTCGGCCTCCCCGGTAGCACTCCTTGCGGTTGAGAGGAGTTCGCAGCGAGTTGTGCAACTTGAGTATCCAAGATCTTTAGGTGCGTTTGAATCTTCACAACTTGTTTCTTACATCGTTATGATCTGCTATCATCCCTCTAAGCTCGTTGTATTGATCTTTTTGTCCTTGTAAGAGTTGAGCTAGCATAAACGTAATATCGGCGTTAGCTTCTTCTTGCGGAGGGGGTTGCACGTGGCTGATAATTCTGGGTTTGGGCTTGTGTCCTTGGCTGAAAATTCTGATTCCTTTGCATCGCTCGTGGATGAAAGTTTCCCGATAGTTGTTGCGCTTTCAATGCAACGTTGAAATTCTTGTAGGAGAAGTTTAGGTCATTTCTACATCCGGGATTGTACATGTTTCCCAAGGGATGAGTGTTGGTCACATAGTTTACTTCCTCATACCCTTGGACTCCTTGATCCTCTAATTGCTCCGAATAATGTGGACGGTGAACTTCAGATAGAAGATTGTAAATCCCACCGACACTATCTTTCACTTCGGCTAAACCGGCATATAGAGCATGTGTCGTTCACATGAGGTACCCTTGCTGTAGTGTTTCGGCTGTATTCTCCAGCGACTTTGCTGCCCTCATCGGATATACGATGGATCAAGCCTTCGATTTGTAGAAACGTGAGGTTACTCAAAGAACCTCCAGCTTCGGCTATGATCAAAATCCTCGTATTATCCATAAGTCCTTGCAGAAAGCTGTGTATAAGATAGCCCTGATCCATGCCGTGATGTGAGCAAAGGCGTTGATAACCTTTGAAACATTCCCACGCTTCGTATAAACTCTCAACTGCTCCTTGTACGAACGTATTGATTTGATTCTTACGGAGCTGAGCTTTACCTGAGGGAAGAATCACGTCATAAATTTTCTTCTAGCTGTCCCATTGATCGTATAGAGTTTGGTTGGGAATATAACCAGTCTTGCGCTTTATTTTTTCATTGAGAATGGGAAGGGCACAAGCATGATGTCCACATCCGAGACTCCTTCTCTGGTTTTGACAGTTCTGCATCGTATATTAAAGTCTGTAAGATGCTGGTTTGGATCCTCGAGGGCTCTCCCTCTGAAGGCTACATTACTAAGCTATTGGATGAATGCTGACTGTAATTCGACGCAAGCGTCTCTCCTAGTGATGCAAGACAAGAGTTGCATATGCCTAAGGACCGTGTATGATCCATAGGTTATGCGGCTGAAATTTGTTGTGCAACAAGACCTGGTCCATTTTGGTTGATACGTTCCACAATCTGTTCGTCTTTGCTCTCGTCTACAAGCTCGCTTTCTAAATCCCTTGGTTTATTGTGTATCGGTTGGCTTGCACTAGCTTTTGATTTCTTTCTGAAGTCCTTAAATGTTTTGTCTATTTTTGGATTGTAAACTAGATCAGGGCTTTAGATACTTCTCATGCTCTAGTGAGCTGCACAAGAAAATAAAAACACACAGAAGGGCATGTGAGCTCCGAAAAGTAAAAGAAATTGACTCAAGAGAAAGAAAATAAAACAAAAAAATGAAAAACAAATAAGACTCCAAAAATGAATATGTCCTAATCCAAAATTATCCTAACTCTATATTCTATTATCGATGTCTTCAACAGCTCCTCCACAATCCGGCTTCGTCGCCCCATCTCTATCCTTGTATGCATTCTGCTCTCTCTCTCACTACTATCTCTCTTTGTATTTTTTGTCCACGTACGTTTTGTCCAATGGAAGCCTGTTACCTCTGCCCCCTTTCTTTCTCTTTCCTCTTTATTTTCATTCATTTTCTCCTTCTTTCCTCTTTAGTCGTGCTTTTCCATTCCTGCATTTGAGTTTCCATTTGTGTTTACATGGCTGGATGTTTCATTGTCCTCGTCGCATGTTACGTGTTCTTTACCCCCGATCGGGCACAAGAGCAAGCTCGGTCGGGATTCACCTATGCTCGAGATGTGCTCTTTGTTCTGGAATTTTCTCTGTTTCATGAGCCCCGTGCTTGAGATGGTGATCGGTCGGGCACTTCATTCTCCTTGTGCACCCGGTCGTGGTGAAGTAGATGATCGACCGTCCGTGTTGCTCCCTTAGTGAGCCTAATCATGTCGTGCATGGTGATTGGCCGTGTTGTGCTTGTTCCGTCTTTGCCCGGTCGTGCTATGTATGGATGATCAATCATGCTCTCCTTTCTTGTTGTATGCCCGGTCGTGCAGGTTTAGGTAGTGTAGGGCATTTGCTCGTGTTAGTGTTTGATATCTTCATTTCTTGCAAATATACGAGAAAACGCTAAAAGAGGACTAAATGATGCTTAATGCTTGGTAAAATCGAAATGAATTACTAAACTAACTATGAAAATAAACTAGAATACTACCTCATGAATTCCAACCAGGTGATTTAGTTCTACTTTTTAACTATTGTCTTAAGCTTTTCCTAGGCAAAATACATTCCCGTTGGTCTGGTCCTTTTTAGGTACGATAGGTATTCACCCAAAGCTCAATGAGCAGCAACTAAGCTCTACCAAGCCGCTCAACCGATTGTAAGCGGAAACTCCATCTCCCATTTCAATCCAACTATCGCGAACACATGAGATATGGAGACGTCAAGCTTAACGACGTTAAACAAGCGCTTTCTGGGAGGCAACCCAGCATTTTGTTTTCTTTTGTTTCGTAGTTTCGGATGTGGTTTATTTAAAACATAAAAAAACATAAAAAAGAAGAAGATCTACAACCGTGACTTCACCTTTCTTATCCTCCATTGGAGCTTCACATCGAGGATATCGTTCAATACAAGTCTGGGGGAGTAGTTCACATTTTTCAGGTGATTTCGTTTCATTTTCTTTTCTTTTTCTCATTGATTTCGTAGTTCTTAGCTTAGTTTTAGTTTGTTTTTGTTTTCATGAGTCAGAGTCCTCCCAGGTACTTTTCCGGTACCACATTTTGAGATGAACCTTGAACCTAGTGTTACTTGTGGGAAGTTTAGACGATGTTGCTAGGCTAGTTTCTTGTTTATTCTCTCCATCAAAATGATTATACTTCATGTAGATGATGTTTTACTTCTTTTTCACGAGGATAATTTGATCACATGAATTGAGCTTGTTTTGCACAATAAGAGCACACACTAACACTCCGCTCTCGAGAGAAATAATGCCTCAAATAATGATCTGAAATCGATATTAGTTCATTGACCTAGATACATTTTCGATGTTTCGGGTCTTAGTGGTGGGTTGGTGATCATCTTTCTACGTCTTAAGGGCATGGCATTAGAAACGCCATCTACTCCGCTACACTCTTGAACGAGATGCAAGAGTATACCGTCATTGGTAGCCTAGGTCTAAGTAGAGGCTGGATCCTTCAAATCCGATATCCTAGAAGCCTAGTGTGTCCGCATATCAATAAAAAGAAAGAAAAAAATGGAATAAAGGAATAAAGAAAATCGTAAATGAAACAAGTATCTTTTTTTATTCTATGATTAGAATTTGTTTAAAGTCTCGTTTGGTAAAGAGAGTTGTGGTTTCTTGTTTAGCTTGCCTTTGATCTACTTTCCCATAGGTAGCCATGCTGAACCTAGGATGTATATTGAAAGGTTACTAGGTCGAATTTGCTCTTGACTTGCTTTTTGATCGATTAGGTTTGCTTTAACAATGTTTCTGGGGGAAAGGGGAATTCTAGATTTTTGTATCTCCCACGTGTTCCACATTTACGTTTGCTTAGGGACAAGCAATTATTCAAGTCTGGGGGATTTTGATCATCTCATTTTTGTACACGATTCTCGCATGATTTTAGAGATTTTTATGACGATAGTTGCGATGTTTACATGTGATTTCGTATATGTTTACTTGTTTTCGTGTTTTCATGTTCTTATAGGTGTTAATGTGTATTTGGTTCGTTTCAGAGCTAAAAACATATATGGGAAAATTACATGCATTAGAGATCAAAACGGAACAAAACGCGATGAGAAACAGACAAGGAATGGATCGGACAAAGGCACACACGGCCGGGGCATGAACATAGCACGATCGAGCGGTCGAAGAAGTTGTTCTACAAAAAAGGGCATGACTTGGTCAACCCTCCTACGTCCATTTTTAGTGGATATAAGCTCGGGAATGATTCAAATTTTGAATAAAGAAGTCGTTCTACAAACAAGGAAATAATGCATAAAAGCATGCATGGTCGGGTATGACTTGGTAACCCTCCTACGTCCGTTTTGATTGGAGATAAGCTCGAGAATGATTCAAATTTCGAATTACAAGAAGTCAAGGGCATGAAACAGAATTCATTATATATTGGACGGATTCAAAAACTCATCAATCATCCATTCTTCATCATTCATTCACCATCCATCATAGGAGAGCCCTCTTGATGGATGACACACAAGGAGATGGGAATTGATTCGGCATTACGCCTCATTTAATGTTTCTATACTCCTTAATCTATCTATTTCATTTTGTTTTGTTTGGATTCAAACTCATGACTGAGTATTTGATTTGTTCTAGGAGAAGGTATTAGCCCACGGCTATCCCGGAACCTCTTCGATTTATTCTTTGAATGCATTTCCCATTTTGCTAATCTATTATTTGTCTGAGAGTTGAATGTCTTGTATTTATGAAGGCCAAGTAGATACATGTGTTAGGGATTAGGAGAAGGAACGAAAGGAGAATTCTAGTCCTAGAAGATCTGGCTTAGAACAACCGACACTAGGTCATGAAAGGAGGGTAGTAACGGTTCAGGGTTAATCGGATGAATCATAGATTGTATGAGTTTAGTTGGGGGTATCATCCACGAAAGTATGGGATAACTCAATTGAATCACGTCCTATACCTTGAGAGAGGGTAGGAATTACATTAGTATCATCTACCTTAGATATCTTGATAGGAAACACATGATTATATAGAAAGATAGTTGGTTTTGGAAGCTATGCGGTGAAACCGTATCCTAGAAGGTTTGTCTCATCTTTAATAACTCATTAGTTTACTGCAATTTAATTATTGCATGTCACAAACAATTTTCATTGTAGCCAGTATTGATTCTAATTTGATCTTAGTTCGTGTTGTGTAGTCCCTGTGTGATCGACACCTGAGTACTACACACGTGTTGTGCACTTGCGGTAGTTTAGGTTAAGTTGTTTAATTTGAATCGCATAAGGTACCTTGATATTGTTACGATAGGATGAGTCTGACCGTTTTCCCTTGTCCAGTCTTCCTCGAATCTATTGGATGGCCAGTTTACCTTTTGGATGTGAAGACTTCAAGATGTCATCCTCGATGAGTCCTTTCTCTACTAACTCAGCATTCTGAAGTTGTAAATATAACGATTCATGCTTGATTATCTCAATCCTGCATTTGATTTTCAATTGTAGTCCTTGCAAATATTTCTTGATCTTAAGAATTTCTAAGTTACTAATTTGGACCCAAACTGCGATAACTGCAAATAAAACTCATAATATTGGGCAACAGTACAGAAACCTTGTGAGATTTGTAGAAATGCCAACTCTATCTTATCACGAGCAGCGTACGGTATATACTTAAACTCAAAACGTTGTTTGAACTCAATCCAAGAAAGCATATGCTATGGATGTTCTATCTGAATCTTGTCCCACCAAAACATTTCTCCCTCTAAATAGTGGAGTGCAATATCCAACTTAATCTCTATTGGACATCTAGATGATCGAAAATTTCTTTCTAATCAAAATATCCACTCTTCCGCCTTTATAGGAGGTATCGCACCACCACAAAATGGCATTATGCTCCATTTATCCATGTGATCCATGACATAGAAATACTCTAACGTCTCTATGTATATCTAGTTAAACACTAGAGGAGGCGGCGGTGGTGGCCGTAGCAGTATTTTTGGTGGCACATGTGGCTATACTGGCGGTAGGGCTGGGCACGGGTCGGGTACCCGGATTTTTGAGGGTACCCGAACCCGAACCCGAACCCGGACGGGTAGGCATTTTCCTACCCGAACCCGAACCCGAGAGACTCGGGTACCCGAGGCTCGGGTACCCGTCTAATGCACCTGCACCAATCTTCTTTTTAACATACCCTGGAAAAACTGATTTACACAGATGATTGAAGCAAATGGATGGGGTGTGTATGTAGCTACAGCAAAGAGACAGAGAAAAAGCTTCTAAGGAGAAGAATGAGATGGTAATCTCTTGGCATCCATTGGAGGTGGAATGGGTTGCAGATTCTCTCCAAGACCCACGTCTTCCGCCTGTTGAATCACGACTGGATAAATCTCGCTCGTGATGGAAAGCCGAGAAGGTGAGGACGGGAACGAGGGGGATGACGAGAGGAGTGATTGTGAATCTGAGGCGCCGTAAGTTTTTAGGTTAGACATAAAAAAAAATTTAGGTTAAATGGCATATTTGTAATTATTTCAATATATATGACTAAATATATATATTTATATATATATACTCGGGTACCCGCGGGTACCCGTTTCAGTTATTTTGTAACCCGAACCCGAACCCGAACCCGCGGGTAATGAAGTTTCATTACCCGAACCCGAACCCGAACCCGCGGGTTCGAGTAATTTTACGCGGGTTCGGGACGGGTTTCGGGTCGGGTCGGGTTTTTCGGGTAATTTGCCCACCCCTAACTGGCGGTGGTGTCAGTGCCCTTAGCGGTACTTGTTGTCGACTTTCGGCTAATATCTCTCTTAATATTTCTCTAATGACATATCTATCTATCCCACTTCATGATTTTGGTTCCAATGATTGAGACTGGTTGCGGCCGGTGGAACGAAAGCCTCCACTCATCCTGTGAGCAAGAGCTCTAATAACCATCCTCCTCGGTATTGTCTACTACATACAATTAACCACTATTAGTTTTCATAGCTCAAAACCCCCATGAGACACTTCAAGACGTGGCCACAAATATCTTCACTCAAACACATTTATCAAACAAAATAAATTTTTTATACCGTGCGGAACATATTGAAAAATAAAATACGTAAATCATAATCATGATAAATAAATAAAATAAGTGTGAAATGCAAAATAAAGCTTATCAAGACTTCTTGCACTCCTCTTCTATCAATCCAGTGTGAGCTGTGATGCTAATGCTCAACCTCATTGCTCTTTTTCCTTGTCATATCATATCCATCCATGACAGTCCACAAATAGGGTGAGTACGAAATATGCACTGAGTTACACCAGTACGTGTACGTACTCTCTGCCACGTATTCTCCCACTCTAAACAAAATAATATAAAATAACGAAATATCACCATATTAAAGACATACAGATAGTCTATCGAACCCGACTGAGTTTCCTAACAACTCTCATCTACCCGCTCGCACATGCCTTCTTTCGATGTTCGAGTTTGAAATCACTCGATCGAGTACACCAGATAAGATTTTCTTTCAACTTTAACATTGAACCCACAACAATCTCTAACCCCTGCACTTGATCGAGCGTCAATTCTCTAGATCATCTCTAATCACTTAAAGAACTCATGTACAGTTCATCAGTCCTAATACGATAATTCTGAGGTTTAATCCAACCTTCACTTGCAACGTCTCAATTGTCCCATTATGATCAGAAAAACCCTATTGTGATCATGCTTCATTTTAAATGTAGAAACTTTTCCAAATATCAACAACAAAATTGAAAATGGGATGGGGAAAGGTCTTCACTTTAGCTTCACTGACGACTTGACTATCCATGATGATATTGTTAACTATGACATGAATCAATTTTCCCCTAATATAGATTTGATCAAATAATCAATATCCATTATATAGATATTCAAATTAATGAAATAATGATAAGAATAAATTCAGAATTATACTGAAATCTCGATTAGAACTCACAACCCAACGAACACGACGAAAACTTAGAAAAACCAAGGTCAAATGCATTGCTTATTAAGTTGCATAATAGAACTATCATAAGATAATTACAAATGTTTTGTTTATAGATTCTTCATTTGGTTAATCATTCTTTCAAAGTGTGTGAATTTGTCATTTTTTAATCTTTTCCATCTTCTGATTTAGGGTCTGATTCATATTCACTATTTATGTGACTTTTCGCAAACATATCTCCACAACCTTCGAATTTAGTTAACTGGATTAGTTCATGGTTTTTAACTTGATGGATCTTTATTTTCTTCTGCAATATAAATTTCGTGTAGTTTAATCTTCACAAAGATCCATTCTTCTTTTCAATATCTTGCATTAGACATAGCATAGTTAGTCGACTTAGCCTGATGTAATAAAAAAATCATATGTTGTATGACTATTGGTTGATGTCAATTCCTCCTCATCTATTTTTATGTATGTATCATATCCTATTTTTGGGTTGAACCGTTGACATTTGGAAAGTATGATCCTCAATTCAACTATTTCGAGAATATCAACCTATAGAATTTGATGTAAATTTTGGTAGAAACTATCATCATGTAATGCAAAAGTATTAACGTAAATTATTAAACTGTATACCATTATGTTTTTTATGTTCATCGATAAATCTTTCCTACTAAGCATTCCCGAATATTATAATAAAAATCGGAAATGGGGACTCTACTTTTTTGGATGGATAATTGGTGTTCATTTACGAAGCTACTAGATTATTTGGGTCCATTCACTCCATATCCTATGGGATTACCCTTGTCAACAAAACTATAAGATCTTTCACAGAGTTGTGTTCGACACATTCTATATTATCAGACCAACAATTGGAGGAAATCCATTTTCTTCTTTCTCATCAATCAATATGTGTTGAGGACAAAACAATTTGGATCTTTGTAACATAACTCAACATTGTTTCTATCATAAACACGTTTGGAATTCCTTGCCTAGGCCTCATCAACTAGTTTCATGGTAAAAAGCTATTTGGAGACCAACCATCCCAAAGCACTATTTCGTTGTATCATGGTAAAAACCTACGTGGTACTAGTTTATTATCAGATACATTGTATTGTTTAAATCTATGTTCTCCATTGTTAAATCCCTATTTAAGGTATATGTTGAACATGATGTTTGATATGAAAAGGAATGCTCTTAATGAGTCATCTGCTGATTTGTGGAATAAAATACTCGATTATTAATCCAAATAGAGGATTATGAGACTAATAAAATTAATGTTTTGTCTCAATTGGAGTTTACAAATTGAAATGATAGTTGTGTGGATTGCATTAAGGGTAAGAAAATTAAACATATATCAAAACATATTGTCACAACGAGTAGTGGGTTACTCGATCTAATATATACAGATATATGTGGTCATTTTGATGTACCATCTTGGGGTAGTGAAAAATATTTCATCACATTGTTGATGATTACGCTAGGTACTTTTACATCTATTTACTTCTTGAAAGAACTCAATCGGTTGATGTCCTTGAGACATAAATTTTGGAGATTGAAAAGCAGTTAAATAGAAGGTTAAGGTAATACGTTTTGATATAGGTAGCTAATATAATCGAAAAACATATGAAGTCAGACAAATTCGTTCGTCAAGGTGCTTGGGTCAAATGAAAAACACAAGCTGAGGATCGGATTGAGTGACATGGAGAGCTCGAATTAGGTGTAACACATGTTGGACATTGTTGTAGAGACTAGTAGCCAGTTATGTATTCATTTTGGATATCATTTTATTTTATATGGCATTATATTTTTTATCATTTGATGATTGTTATAGGGAATTTTGGAGTATCAATATGATATAGAAAGTGGTTTGGACGTGCAAACATATCTTGTGAATATTTCCAAATTTACATAGATATTTAAAACAATAAAAAATATCAAAGATAATAGAAAATGTACACAATCACATTGTAATGGAAATCTGAATGATATTGAAAACTATGTATAATAAAATATCACAATATGTAAATCACAATGTAGAATATCATGCTCTCGCATATTGTATTCTATAAACTATCAGATTTTAGTTGAAACTTAGTATTCGATGTTTTTTCACTACAAGTTTTGAGGTTTCGATTCGGATACAAATTTCGATAAATATCCCATTTTTCGGATATCAAAATTTTCGAATATAAATACGAATTATAAAATCGAATATTTCGCAGATACAAATATGAATTTGAGTCCTTTGTAAAATTTTGATATCAAGTATTTGTCGACTTTTAATAAAAATAGACGATATTGAACAAAAACTACGTGAAAAATCGAAGTTTAAGTATTCAGAAATCTTGTCACTATAAATTGCACTTCTAATTTACAATAATTTAAAACGGTTTCCCACATTTCTTATGCAAATCAATCTATTTTTTATATACTTTTAAATACTTATATTTTGGTCAATTTAGGTACGCTGCACTTATTTTCAGTTTCATTACTGGGTATGACCCAAAGTAATTTAAAACTAGGTACAATTTCTTGTCAACTTCACCAACACATCCGACGTGGAAACGAAGTTTTCATTAGTTGTGCATTATTGTTATCCTTTCAATTCATAAAAAGGTTTGAAATTTGCGCTAAAAGATGGTAGAACAATGAAGATGATTGGCAATACTAAAGATGTAAATTGAAAATCTAGCCTCGATTTCATTCCCAACTTGATATTAACTGATTCAAATATTATTTTGAGACGAATGTTTATGTTGGATTAAATTATAAATCCAATTACAGTCAAATAGAGTTCGACATCTTTGTTTGTTGGAGCCTCCTTTGTCTCTTAACTGGAGAACTTACGCAATTCTTCTATGAAAATTTGGTTTAAGACTCATGACTCTTCAGAGATATGTTCCTATGTGCTTTTGTTTGAACAACCTCCTAATATATTACATTCTTTTTTAATTTTAATTATGTTTTGTATTTACAAAAAGAAATCATCGCTCTACAGATCTAGTAACTCTTTTTTATACTTATTATCAACTTTTTATATAATTAATTCAAAGTGATTAAATGTGTTTTTGAATAAAAAATAACTCAAGGTCTAGAACAAATTGAACCCGTATAATATGTCTTCACATCCAAACCATACCACATATAAATATAATCCATCTTAGCATGCACAAGTGACACGTTCAGACCAACATCGGATATTTACGATCAGTTTTTGACTTAGGGAAATAGTATCTTTATTCTTCCAGTGGTGACCCTTTTCATTTTACGAGTACAACTTTTACGTTAACGAGAGAATTTATACCACTTTGGAAAGTGTTTATTTTGACCGTTTGGAAGTTTTTATAAGAATTATTTCCATAAATACCCCAAATCATCTCCCCTCTCTCTCATACATACTACAACTCTCCTATTATACTTGAAAAATCACTCTTTGAGGAAGTTAATATGGGCGGCAAAGGAGGCAGCGGTGGAGGAGGAAAGGGCGGAGGTGGCGGAGGTGGAGGAGGGAAGAGACTCTTTTGAGAGTGATCCCAAGGGGTATTTTGATGGTTTGCATTCAAATGGACACAGCAACAAGTGAATTATCTTTCATAAAATATGATATTAAATCTTTGATAAAACTAAGTAATGTTTCGTTTTATGAATTCTCCTTTCCGATTTTAGTTATTATCCAAATCAATAGTATCGTTCTCATAGCAAAAATAGTGGTATCATTGGTGTCATGTTTTGTACGCACTGCACGACTAGTTTTTCACGTGGACTTTTCATAATAACTAAACCTAAGTTGGCAAAATAGATTTTTGCAACACATGAAATGTCGCCTAACATCCTTATTTGAAACCCATTTTGTTAGAATGATGTGAGATTTATGATGTTGTTGCTAGAATATTTTTATAATGTTAGATTTATATAAATATATATGTATGATCATAGTTATTTAAATATACATGGTGATGGTGATGAGTAGCATTGTATTTAAGAGACAATTATCGTGAGAAAATTTTATGTGTCAATCCGTAATTATAAAAATCAAATGATAGTTTTGTGATTAATTACAAATTAATATATATATATATCAAAATATATGTTCTTTTGATTATTAGAAAATGGTATATTACCCTTTAGAAAAAATTTATGGTAACATTCACACAAACAAAAGAAATATTCTTTTATTTTATCAAATAAATAAAGAGATATTGATCGATTTGACATGAAAATGAATTCAAGATCTACTCAAGAAATTATAAAAAATTCAAATATATAATTTCGTATTATTTTGATTATTTAATAATTTTTTTTATAGTTTATTTTCACATTTTAATCGAATCGTAAAATTGGTCAAAATAATTAACATTTTGATATCAGAGTCTAATAATAGAATATTAAATCACCAATTTAGAGTTAATAAATTTTGAATTTGATTAATCAAAACAAACTTTATTGGAGAAACAAAAAAACAAAAAGAGAACCATTGAAACGTCAAACCCTCCTTTCAATTCTTTTTTTCCACCATAGCCTCGACATCAGCACCTTTCATGAATCGGCCTTTCCATGTACGACCACGGTGCTGAACATAACGTTTCAACGCTCGTATGTGGCAAATCTGTCACATTTCATTTCTTGGTCTAGGCTTATGGGAAGTACTTCGACTTCTTTTCGTCGCGACGTTTCACCGCTCATCCATAAAGGATTTGCGCAGCTTTTTCGGTGGGTTGATCTTCTAGATTTGGCAGTTTGGGTGTACCGATGACAGGTGAAGATGAAAATTTAAGAACCAAATTGGGTTTGGGGTTGTTCTTCGGATTTCGACATTTTGGAGGACATCAGCGAACATGATTTTTGAACCTTGGGATTTGAACCCAACATATTTCATGAAATGTTATAAAAAAACACCACTAGATCTTAGTTCATATTCATATATTTGTGATATACCAATAGAAATAAAATACCAAATTATTGTATTAGGGTGATTCAAACCCATACTAAATTGCGCACAACCGGTGGGCTTATTGTATATCTTGATTTAATGTGTGGCTTGGTATTTTATATAAAATGTATGTAATATGTTTCATCTTTAGATTAAGTAATTTAAGTCATTAAAATTTTAGGGGGTGCGTTAGTTATCAAAGTGGTCTACTCAAATTCATTAATGATTGAAAATATGTATATTGATATTTAACATCATAATAACATCTAAGATATGACTGAGAGTGTTCTAATTCATTGTGATAATACCTCAACCATACCAATAGAAAAAAACCCTGTAGATCATAAGAGGATCAAGCATATTAAGATTAAGTATCATGTGGATAGAGGGACAATCAAGGATAAAGTTGAAATTTCTGTCAAGTGAAGATCATATTGCTGACATTTTTACTATACCTTTGAGAACATAAAGATTCTAATGAGTTGAGGAGGAAGCTTCGGATCATGCCAAATCTGTTCAAGAGGGAGATTGAAGGTCATGAACAACTTCAACATGGTAATGCCACAGATTCAGAAGATGAAGTTTAAGATGTAATAGCAGAGGAAGCAGAGCAATATAACAGAGGAGTAATAAATATCCAGTGTGAAGGCTGGTGAAATAAATCATCTGAATCCGTTTATGAAGTAGACAAAAGAAGACACAAGAGAGACTAAGGAGAAGGTCTGCATACTTAACCAGGGAGAACAAGAGCTTCTCCAAACATGTCTGAAAGACATGCTTTAGTCCTAAAATAGTAATGATAGAAACAATCTTTGTATTAGTATTAAAATGCTGATAAAGTTGAGTTGTTTTTGTTTTTATTCCTTTAGCTTATATTGTAATGTTTCAGCAAGATCAATAGAGTGTGAGAAGCATTTATTTTGTAGAAGAAAAATCCTTTCATTTTCTTTGTTCTTGAGAGTGCTTTACATTTTCATACACAAATTTCTATAAACATAAGTATAGATTCATTTATATTTTTGTTTGCACAATGTGAGATTGATAGAAGATGAAGAGAGCTCAAGTATGCAGTTCATGGTTGTTCAAGCTCTTTTAAACAATAATAGAGACAGACATGCTCGAAGAGAATCGCCACTTTCTCACATCTTGTCACAACCTACATAAGGCCTATGATGTTGTAAAGGGTTGAGCAAGCTACCATTTGGGTTGGAAGGAAGTAAGATTTCGGCTGTTGTTCATGCTCATCCTCGAGCTGACGTCCTACTCCTCTAGGGCGATGGATGATGATCGGGATGGTGAATGTCTGATGTGTAGAGAAGAATCCCATAATTTTTTCAGGTTTGGTCAAAGTCAAGGAAGAGAAATCCCATGTTCATACCTATGATCACGAGCCTTAAACTTGTTATGACATCCTGTTGTCTAAATCCATGAAAGAGTTTTCACAAATAGAGGTGTTGAGAACTTGATATTTCCAGTTTATTTAGTCAGCTAATTGGTCACTTTTTATTAGCCTTCATAATGGACTACATCTTCACCCATAGCACATACACAGGCAACTTTCTCCATCTCTTCTTCAAGACTTTACTGAAATGCCTCGAAGAGAAATAGTTCATGCCTTCAAGAAACAAAAACAAAAGAAATATTTATTTGTTATAAAATAGTATATTACTTTTTAGAAAAAGTTTACGGTAACATTAAAAAAACAAAACTAAAGAAATAATTTTTTTAATATTATTAAAGAGAAAATTAAGAAGATATTGGTGGATTTGACATTGCAGATTCAAGATCTACATAAAAAATATAAGAAATTCAAATATGTAATTTGATATCCTTTTGATGGATTTAATAATTCTTTTCCATGATTCATTTTCGCATTTACATTGAATTGTAAAATTGTTAAAAATAATTAATATTTTGATATCAAAGCCTTATATAATTCAGCGGTAGAGTGTCACCTTGACGTGGTGGATAACTAATAAAATATTAAATCACCAATTAAGATTTCAAAAATTTCGATTATTGAATTTAATTAATTAATTAAAATTTTATGATGAAAAAACAACCAAATGACCATTGAAATGATGGTTTCATATTCAAACCATCCATTTAACTCTTTCATCCACTAGAGCCTCGACGTCGACACTTCGACTTCTTTTCATCCTGACGTTTCACAGCTCATCCACAAAGGATTTACGTAGTTTTTTTCGATGGATTAGTCCTCTGGATTTGGCATTTTGGGGTGTACCAATGAAATGAGAAGATAAAAATTTAAGAACCAAGTCGGGTTTTGATTTGGTCTTCGATTTTAGCATTTCGGATGACATCGTCGAATGTGATTTTGAAATCATTTATCGGGGGGTGAATTCTTCGAATTTCAGTGGTTTTCGGATGATGTCCAACGGTAGCGAAATCTATGTTTTCTCATTTTTTTTTGAAGAAGAAGATACACGCATTGTATGTAGCTAATTTTAAAAAGAGAAAAACGAGCAAATTGAGATTCGAACCCATCATATTTCATGAAACGTTATAAAAAAACACTACTAGACCTCAATTCATATTCATTATAAAAAACACCACAAAACCAGAGTTCATATTCATATATCTAATATATATTAATAAGAAATAAAATACAAATTTTTTTTTGTGCATAGGCTGTCGGCTGAGTGTATATTTTGATTTGACGTATGGCTAGCTATTTTATATAAATTGTATGCGTATATGTTTCGTCATTTAGTTACTAAAATTTTAGAGAGTGTGTTAGTCACCAAAGTGATCCATTTAAATTCATTAATGATTGAAATTATGTATATAGATGTTTAACATCATAATGATATTTAAGAATGTTGATAAACATGAATAGTTATTAACATGTACTTATATGATTACCCAAAGGTAGGCCTTACCATGTTTAATAACGTTACAACAGGTTGCAAACTTTGTTTATTTAACACATAATGTATATCCAAAGATGACTTATATGTTAAAATAACATTGTGATTAATCGTATATAAGTTGAATGATGGATGTTGATTGTTTAGATTTAGCTCAAAGGTGAATTTTAAATACAATTATATAGTATATGTCATATAGTCTAAATCATTGTCTGAATTCAAAGCAAATTACATGTGAGATGTGATTATTTGTAGTGATGTCCACTATGTTACGTATGATACCTAATTGTATCAAGTTTAATAGGTATAACTATGATGTCTGATTCGGATATGTGAAGCCAATGTTGGCATTTTGGGATTCGATTCAACTATCATTATGGATGGGCTCACTAAACTAACTGATACATGTTTTTAGGCAGTTAAAAATTTGTTGGAGAATATAGAAATGTCGAATAGGCTTATGATGAGCTTTCTTAAGCTTAGCATTTCACCTAATATTAACTCTCCCTAACCCAATAATAAAAATGCGATGGAATTCCTTGTTGAGACTAGAAAGTGTACAATGATAGACATTATGGACAAGTATGTTGTTGATGCTCTTATTAATGATTTATCGACGAGAGGTACACTAT
Organism: Gynandropsis gynandra; assembly: GCA_036759665.1. Lineage (NCBI taxonomy): Eukaryota > Viridiplantae > Streptophyta > Magnoliopsida > Brassicales > Cleomaceae > Gynandropsis > Gynandropsis gynandra. Next base: position 10,410,558 of record CM071874.1, read on the forward strand.
ATCTCAGTCTATGGATGATCGTATCACTCATATAGTGAATATCTAAAATTTGCTCAAAAGTTTGGTTATTAATCGTGGTGAACATGTTTTAGTTGAGTTCATGCTGAAATTAAGCAAAGGTGATGATTTCAAGCAATTTGGAAGAACTTACAACCAATTTAAAGAAAAATGGTCCCTTTATGATACTAAGACCATGCTCATGCAAGAGAAAGGGAGGAAAAAGGAAGACCTTAAGGTCAAGTTTCCCTAAACCAATTTCTCCTATTGTGGTCATCCAAATGCTGGTTTAACTGCAGTAAAGCTCCAAGTAAAAAAAATAGAAGAATAAGGGTAAACAACCATATAAGGTGCAACCCGATAAAGGGTAAAAAGATGTTGGAAAAAATCTAAAGTGTTTCTTTTGCAACAAACTTAAGCACATTAAGGTTGATTGCCTAAAAATGAAGGAATGGTCTGAAAACGAGGTAATGCTTCGGATCAAATATGATTAAAGTATTTTCTAATATTTTGGGGATTTGATACCGATACAACGACTCATGTCTCTAATGTTATACACGGTTACCTAAATCTCCAACAAATGTAGGAAAGTAAATGCTTTCTACTTTTAGAAAACAAGATGAAAACCGGAATTAAACTTGTCGAGACATTTAGAATTGTGTTAGATATAATTTATGGCATTGATCTAGAGAAGTATCTATATGTTCCTGATTGTTCTAGAATTATTATTATTATTATTTATTTTTTTGCTTCAAGGTTGGATGTATTAGGATTTTAATTTAAAATTGGATAATTTTGTTTTTCAATGTATCATAGTAAAAACCTATGTGGTAAATGTTTATTATCAGATACATTGTATTGTTTTAATCTAAGTTCTCCATTAATGAGTTGTCCGTTGACTTGTGCTATAAAAGACTCGATCATACATCCAAAGAGAGGATTATGAGACTAATAAAAAATAGTTTTCTGTCTTAGTTAGATTTTACCGATTGAAATGATACTTGTGTGGATTGCATTATGGGCAAGCAAACTAAACATATATCAGAACATGTTGCCACGAGGAGTAGTAGATTACTTGATCTAAAATATACATATATATATATTCATTTTAATGTACTTTCTTAGGGCAGTGAAAAGTATTTTATCACATTCATTAATGATTAGTCTCGGTACTTTTATCTTTATTTACTACCTGAAAGAACTCAATTGGTTGATTTCCTTGAAACATTGATTTTGGAGATCAAAAGGCGGTTAAATAGAAACGTTAAGGTAATACGTTCTGATAGATATGTGAATATTATGGAAAAACATATGAAGTTGGACAATTCAAAATCCATTTAAGAAACCCTTTGAATCTAAGGGTATTTGTGCACAATATACAATACCCAGATCACCAGATCAAAATGGTGTAGCGGAAAGGCGTAAACGTACATTGATGAAAATATTAAGGAGTATGGTGAATGATAGTTTTGTGTTGGTCTCATTATGGATGTATGCAAAGAAAATATTTGCATACATATTAAATTGGATACCTAGTAATGCAATTCCTTAGACACCTTATGCATTGTGCACATCTAGGAATCCTAATATAAGTGATGCATGTCAAGTTAAACAAGTTAACCTAAAACTACCTGCAAGTGCACGGCATGTGTGTAGTAATTTAGGTATCGATCCCACAGGGACTAATGTTATATGGTCTAAGAATCAAACTATAATCAATGCTTGCTGAGATGAAATAAGGGTTATGAGATGCAAGTATGATGATGTAGTGGACTAACAAGTTCCTAACAAAGAGACAAACATTCTAGGATCCGGTTTCACCGCATAGCTTTCGGAACCTACCTTCGATCTATCTAATCATACATTCCCTATCAAGATATCTAATGCGCATGATCCTAATGTAGATCTTACCCTCTCTCTAGGCATAGGAACGTGGTTCGATGGAGTCATTCCCTACTTTAATGGCTGACACCCCAACTAAACCCCATTAGGATGCATGATTCACCCGATTCAACCTTCAATCGTTACTATCCTACTTTCGTGACCTAGTCTCAGTTGTTCTAAGCTTGATCTTCTAGGACTGTAATTCTCCTTTCGGTCCTTCTCCTAATCCCTAACACATGAATATAAGTGCCCATCGTGAATAGAAGTCATTAAGCGTTAAGACAAAGAATAGATATACAAAACGGGGAAATGCATTCATAAATAAATCAAAGACGGATCTGGGATAGCTCTGGGCTAATCCCTTCTCCTAGAAAAAATCTACCACTTGTTCATTATTCTACACAACATAAATGAAATAAGTAGAGTAAGGAGCATAGAAATATTAAACAAGTGTGATCCCGAATCAATTGTGGACTCCTTGTGTATCTCACGTCAAGAGGGCTCTTCTATGGATTATGAATGGTTGTTGTCTACCCTCCTAGGGTTCCCCTCTATGTTTTTCTCTCCTAGGAACTCAATTTGGGTTTCTTTCCCTGTTGGAGAACTTCTAGGGAAGTTGTTGCGGACATACCCCACGCGGGATAGTATGCCACTAATTGTCAACACGCCTTAGTTTAAGATTTAGAGTAATACTTGTTTTTGTTTTTTTTTCTTTTCTTTTCGTTTCTTTCTACTAATTCTCTTTACTTTTCCTTCAAAGGTGTATGACACGATCTCAAGGTAATTCGAGTTTGCATCAAATTGACCTCGAGATTGAGAGAACGATTAGATAGCGAAAGCAGGGCAAGGAAGAAGAAAGAGTAGACCCGACCAATCCACGAACAATGAACAATCAAAACGATATACTGGATGGTCACGGACAGCCGCAATTACCCATTGGTAATGTGGCACAATTATAGCAACTGCAGGCTCCTCCACCACATTGGCTTTGTGATTACGTGGTGTCGAATATGAGTAATGTCAAACCACAATAAGGACACCTAGTGTTGCTAGGGAGCAATTCGAGATCAAGCCCAAGATGATCAACGTGTTATATCAAAAACAATTCATGGGCGAAAATCACGAAGATTCTCATTAACACCAATGAGACTTACTAGAGTTTTCAAGCACATTTAAAATACACGGAGTCTCGGGATTATGCGATATTGTTGCGCCTCTTCCTTTCTCAATTGGGGGACGAGCGAAGATGTGGCTACAATCTCTTCCCGCTGGTTCGATCACTACATGGGACCAACTTTGCACGACATTCCTATCACTGTTCTTCCCTCTGAAAAAGACAATTCAAATGAGAAGAGAAATCACTATGTTTAGATGTCAAGATGGAGAGACATCATTTGAAGCATGGGGAATATTCAAGGACCTTTTCCAAATATCTCCTCTTCACGGTCTAGAGCAGTGGTACGTGATCCAAGCATTCTACAATGGGATCGTGGATGAGAATAGAATGACGTTAAACGATGCTGCTCGAGGATCATTCATGGACTTAAGCGTAAAGGACGCATACGGACTTATTGACAATCGTTTATTATGAACCACACCATGTGGTCTACACCAAGAAGTCGAACAAGACACGAGGTCTTTATGAGGTGAATCAAAGAAGCGCAATGGGCAATGCAACGAATGCCATGTATTGTGAAATTTGTGGAGATACAGACCATATGGCTTTCCTATGCAGGATACAAGAAGGCATGGAACAAATGAACTACGCCCGACAGCAAGGCAACACGCAATTCGGGAACACCTACAACCCGAATTGGAGGAACCACCCAAATCTTTCGTATCGAACGACCCAACCGGTGAAGTATTCGGGATATCAACAAAAGCAGTAGCCATACAAACAATCCCGGAAATTCCAGGAAGCTCAACAAGCTCCTCAAGCCCCTCAAGCTCCTTCATCAAGTCTTGAGTCGGTGGTGATGCTTGAATTCATCAAGGAACAAAGGCAGCAACAACCACTTCAAGCTAAATTTAACGAGGAAATGGGGACTGCGATCAATGAGCTTAAAACTCAAATGAAATCCTTTAGCAAGCATTTGAAGATCCTTGAAAATTACATTGCACAACAACCTGCCTCATCTTCTCAGAATCCCAGAATAATTACCCAAAAAGCCCGATCAATACCCGAGAGAGTACGTAAACGCCATCACTTTGTGCAGCAAGGATACGATCGAGAACCCGCCCCCCAAAGTGCAAAAGAATGTTTGCTGGAAATTCTGTGGAAAGAGGCAAGGGTAGAATCACGATCATAGAAGGGATTGACCGAGATTTGAAAAAGCCGAATATTGTTCCACCGGTGTACGTACCTTCTATACCATTTCCTGGACGCTTGGTGAACAGCAAGAATCGGGAGAGTGTGAGCAAATTCTTCCAGGCCCTCAAGAAGCTCCACATCAAATGTCATTCGTGGATGCCCTTAAAAAGATGCCTAATCGAGAAAATTTTCTTAAAGAAGTTCTTTCCAAGGAGAAGCGTATCAAAGAGAGAGAGACGATATCACTCACCGAAGAATGCTTCGCCATTCTTCAAAACAAGCTGCCCTCAAAGTTGAAGGACCCCGGAAGCTTCTCTATCCCATGCACTATAGGATACATTGACATCGAAAAAGCTTTGTGCGATTTGGGAGCAAGCGTGAGTCTGATGCCTTATTCGGTCTATAAGCGGGTGAACTTCGGAGATATCAACCCTACCAAGATGTGTCTACGGCTAGCGGGTCGTTCAGTAAAGTATCCGGGGGGAATTATTGAAAGCGTTCCCACCAAGGTAGGTAGTATTTGCATTCCCATTGGTTTTGTTGTACTCAATATTGAAGAAGATACTAGGGTGCCTATAATTCTTTGTAGACCATTCTTAGCTACTGCAAGAGCAATGATAGATGTAAAACAAAGGAAGCTCTCTCTACGTGTCAGTGACGAGAATAATGAATTCAACTTGTCCCGCTCCACGGAGTCATGCTTTAGAGTTGATGTGCTGGACGAGTTGGCGAATGACACGTTTGATTGAGTAAGTATTCTCGATCCTCTTGAGAGATGCCTAACACAAGTTTGCAATGCTGCAGGACTTACCAATGGAGAAGCCAAGCATTACACGAAATTCATGAGTGCCATCGAGGCACTGCAAGACGCCCCACATGAGAAGACGCTGCATGAAATGCTCACTGATTTTAAAGAAGGCATCTAGGCTTCAGTTCGAACATCTTCCTTCCTCTCTTCGGCATGAGACGCAAAAGCCACTCATTCGTCTCAAGAAGCATAGGAGAGTGAGCCCTTCATTGAGTATGAACAGAATGCTTGAAGAGGACAACCGCGAACCATCCATCGATGATCAAAGGAGGTTCCACCAATGTTTTAAAAGAGAAAGGACTGACGACGGTAAGGCACACTGAGAAAGACAACCACGCTGAAAGATAGCACGATTTAAAGACCTTACCTCATGACTTTCGACAAGGTGATTTTGTTCTACTTTTTTACTCTAGTTTTAACTCGTACGTGGGCAAATTACATTCCCATTGGGCTGGTCCATTTCAGGTACGAGAAGAGTTCACACATGGAGAAGTAGAACTATGGAGTGATTCGAGCGGAACGTTCATAGCAAATGGGCAGCGCTTAAGGCTATATCCAGCCACTCAACCGATCCAAAGCGCAAGCTCCATCTCCCTATTTGATCCGTCCATCGTTCACACATGAACCATGGAGACGTCAAGCTTAACGAATTTAAACAAGAACTTTTTGGGAGGCAACCCAACACTTTGTTTTCTTTTGTTTTCTATTTCGGACTTGGTTAATTTGAAAATCATAAAAATAAAAAATCATAAAAAAAGAAGAAACCTACAACTGTGACTTCACCTTCATTATCCTCTATTGGAGTTTCACGTCGAGGACGCCATTTAATTCAAGTCTGGATGGAGTAGCTCACATTTGATAGGTGATTTCGTTTAATTTTTTTATTAGTTTAGTTTTAGTTTGTTTTTACTTTCATGATTCCAAGTCATCCCATGCACTGAGTAGGTCGTAAGTCTTTGGGAATCCTAGTGTTATTTATGTTGAATGTTAGAGCTTATTAGTCTGTTGAGGAATGAGTAGGTCGTAAGTCTTTGGGAATCCTAGTGTTATTTATGGGAAGTTTAGATGAGTTTGCTAAGCTAGTTTCTTTTCATTCTCTCCATCCAAATGATTATACTTCATATAGAAGATACTTTACTTCTTTTTCACTAGGATGATTTGATCATATAAATTGAGCTTGTTTTGCAGAATAAGAGCGCACACTAACACTTCGCTATCGATAGAAATAATGCCTAAAAAGCATGATCCAAAATCGATATGAGTGCATCGACCTTGATACTTTTTCGATGGTCCGGGTCTAAGTGGTGGGTTGGTGATCATCTTTCTACGTCATAAGAGCAAGGAACATAAAAACGCCATCTAAGCTGTTGCATTCTTGAACGAGATGCAAAAGTATACCGTCATCGGTAGCTTGGGTCTAAGTAGAAGTTGAATCCCTTCAAATCCGATGTTTTAGAAGTCTAGTGTGTTTGCAATATCAATAACAGAAGAAGAAAGAAAGGAAAATAGAATAAAGAATAAAGGAGCTCGTAAATAAAACAAATATCCTCTTCGATTCTATATTTAGCATTTTTTCAAAGTTTCGTTTGGTAGAGAGAATTGTGTTTTCTCACTTAGCTCGTCTTTGATTTACTTTCTGATATGTAGCCATGGTGAACCTAAGATGAAGACTGAAAGTTATTTGGCCAAAATTTGCTCTAACTTTTTATTGATCGATTAGGTTTGTTTTAGCGGTATTTCTAGGGGTAAGGGGAATTCTCGACTTTTATATCTCCCACGTGTTCCACGTATACATTTGCTTAGGGACAAACAAACATAAGTCTGGGGGATTTTGATCATATTTTTTTTTACACAATTCTCTCATGATTTTAGAGACGTTTGTGATGATAGTTGCGAAGTTTACGTGTGAATTTGTACCCATTTTACTTGTTTATGTATCTTCATGTTCTTATAGGTTTTCATGCGTCGCTCTAGACTAAAGGTCAGATGGATAGGCCTTGCTGCAACAAGTTGTACAAGGTGGGTGGAACGACACGAAAGTTGCGGAAGGGCTTTCGATTCACTGGCCCGTCTTCAAAGGATATTACGCACCAACGAAGAACAAATGAATGTTGGATATGACACACCAACATATTGCTGGATATTACACACTAACAAATGATGATTTCACAAAGGAAAATCAAAGATAAAATTTCAAATTCAAAGTTATCTAAGGATCTTACACCACGGACGGCCATAGTAAGCAAGAAGGCCATGCAAACACATAAATGTAGCATTAAATTCAAGTCACCGTGCAAGGCAACAATTAAATAATCTAGAAAATAGTTAAGACATTAATTAAGACAAGTTGTAAGTTGTGTCGTTGGGTTGCGACCTTGTCTTAAAACCCTCAGGTTAATAATTAGGTCACGGTAAAGTGATTCGTGGCCTCGTTAAAAATCCGTCGTTGGAAACCCCGTGGGAAAAAACCAACAAAGGAAAAAGAGTACATGCGGGTCACTTTACCTAATTATTAACCGTTGCGATTTGTGTTTCGCGTGTAGTATGATGTGGATGTTGGAACTTCTTTGTGGACTCGAGCACTTGTCTTGAATTTGAACGACTGTTAGATATCATGACGATAGCCTCCTTGAGCTTCCTAGTTTTAGCTAGGGTCACGGGACCTGCTTGTATGATCAAGGCTTCCTCCTCTCTAGCCCAAGCACGGGTCACGTGACAAACGTCCTTCTTTCGGGTCACGTACATCTTCCGTCCTTTTGGTTCAGCTCGAGTTGCCTCTTCTGTGGCGCGGGTCGTGTCCTTTGTGATGCGGGTCGCATCTTCGGAAACACGGGGCGCGTCCTTGACAACATAGGTTGCGTCCTCCTCAGCATGGGTCACGTCCTCCTCAGTGTGGGTTGCGTCCTTCTCAGCTTGGGTCGCGTCCTCCTCAACACGGGTCCCGTCCTATTCAGCACGGGTCACGTCTTCCTCATCACGGATCATGTCCTCTTCATTAGCCACGACTCGGTTTGCATCCTCGACTTTGTTCATGATCATATCAGTTTCAGAGGTAAAGAACATACACAGGATAAAAATATGACCATTGAATATCAGAATGGATCAAATGGAACGAGAAATAGAGAAGTCATGGCCGAGCACACAATTCAGCACGATCGAGCATTCATCAAGGGACACAGCTTGGTCGAGCATGATCAAGTGCACGACCGAACTCTCAAACATAATCAGTGCACGACTGGGCATGGCATCATGCACGGTCGAGCTCTTTGTGGCATTTTATGCCCGATAGATGTGCATGCGGGGAGTTACCCGCGCGGGTAGTGACTATTCCATGCCGATTCTCGTCCCGTTTGTCCCGTGATGATCCTCGATGTTGGTACTTTGTTTCGTTCACGTCCTTTAGCTCCGAAATGAACCGAATACGCATAAAAACCTGTAAAAACATGAAAACACGAAAACAAGTAAAACAAATACGGAATCACACGTAAAGCATCACATATATATCATATACATCTCTAAAATCGTGCACGAAATACGTATGAAAACGAGATGATCAACATCTTAGTTTCAGATTTAGAATCGGACTTGTTTTTGTTTTCTTTTGTTTTTCTTTTCTTATTGTACTTTCTACTAATTCTCTTTACTTGTCCTTCATAGGTGCATGACCCGATCTCAAGATAATTCGAGTTTACATCGAATGGACCCCGAGATTGAGAGAACAAATAGACAATGAATGAAAGGCAAGGTGATGAGGGCATTACAACGAGCTATGACTCAAACGAAGGAGTGGAGCGGAGCAAGGACGAGCCGAGCATGGATCACAACGAGGACGAGCTTAGCATAGACGAGACAAGCACGGGAGTGTATCGAGAGCTAGGAGAAGACGGAGCACACATTGACATGTCGGTGGTCTACAACAAGCCACTCACGAGATCCCGAGCAAAGAGCCTGCGTACAAGAATCAACGCGTACGTAGCTCAAGTGCTCCTCAACAACCGTGAGGAGTTCAACAACGAAGAGGGAGGCATCAGCGGCAATTTCCCAAAAGCTAAGTCCCTCTTCATCGTCAATGAAGCCCAAGGAACTCCTTCAGGTGGCTTCGTGAACAACAACAACAACACCAACAGCAACTTACCATATCAAGACCGGCGCAGCTCAACTTGCCTTAACTCGAAGACTCCAACGCACACAGAAGGTCCCGAAGACTCCAGTTCGAACGGAGCCTTTTGAAGATTCTTACCAACGGCTCTTTCCCCTTCCCCCACGATTCACTTTCCTTTTTTTCTTGGCTCGAATCAAGGCTACAACGGCCACCCTTAAATTGCGCCCTAGACTTAAGCTTTTCCTTCTTTTTTTCTCTCTCGATTATGCTTATAAAACCGAGGCTTATTGTTTCTAAG
>CM071874.1:10437519-10454006 GCA_036759665.1 Gynandropsis gynandra
ATCAAAAGTGGTTCCGGGATAGCCAAGGGCTAATCCCTTCTCCTAGAACAAACAAACTACTCGCTCATGCGTCTGTAAAGAAACATAAACAAAGTAGAAAGTCTAAGGAACATGAAAACCAAACAAAACCGAAGTGTCGGGGCTTGATCTCCAAAGCTCCTCGCTTGTCTCCTCGCAAGAATCTCCTTAATCTTCTACTGAATTAATCTCCAATGTAGCCTTGCTTCAATGACATCTTTTGCCTCCTTTTAAGCCTCCTAAGTCGGTCTAGATGTTGCCTAAATTACCCCCACGAGTTCCCTTTGTTTTAAGTTAAATTTATTAGCACAAAGGACATAAATGTAATTTACTCCATTAGGGTTTCATATTATCTTGTATATCTATATCATAACTGATGTAATTCATGTTTGGAATCAATATACGAAATCCCTTTCTACATGGTATCAGAGCGCTGATCCGAACCCTAACCCTAGCTCTCCTCACCGCCGCCGGCCGCCTCTCTTCTCCTTTCTCCTCACCGCCGCCGGCCCTTACAACCTAACCCTACCCTTCTCGTCGGCCCTCTCAACCCTAAACACCCTCACCGTCGGCCACTCCCACTCAAAACCCTAACCCTAATTTTTCATTCGAACGCCCCTACACGCCGTCGGTCATTCCCAACCTTCTCTCTCAATCCCGGCTCCACCATCCCTCCCTCGTCCCAAAGCCGCGGCCAGTTGTTATTGCTTTGCGGTCGCCTCCTTCCTAGCATCGGAACCTCGATCTACCCATAGATCTACCTTAGATCCAAAACCCACGTTCAGCCGTTGCCAACGTCCAAACTTCAGCCGTACCCGACCGGGCGCTACTATACTACCCGATCGGGCACTTTCAATAACTACCCGAGTATCTCACATTTTGCCCTACCCGACCGGGCACTCTTACACTACCCGACTGGGCACCTTCCTACCGCTTCCAAATCTCACACACAACTATGGCTACCTCCTCCGCTGCTGATGCAACTCCGGCTTTCAACGTCAATGATCCTCATGCAACACTTCTCACCGTCAACATGACAAACGTGACGAAGCTCACCTCCTCCAACTATATGATCTGGAGTATTCAGATCCGTGCACTCCTTGAAGGTCATCGGTTGGAGTGTTTTCTCCAAACCGATTCACTTGTTCCCGATGCCACTATCACTGTTAATGGCATCTCAACACCGAATCCAGCGTTTGCGCCCTTCAAACAGCAAGATCGCCTCCTATTCTCGGCCATTCTAGGAGCGATCTCACCACCACTCCAACCGATGATTGCTAGGGTTTCCTCTGTGCGAGAGGCGTGGCTTCTTCTTGCTCGCACATATGGTAAGGCATCAAGGGGGCACATCCTTCAATTGAAGGAACAACTCAAACGAAGCTCCAAAGGATCTCAACCCATCGATGATTATATGCGCACCATCATCAACAAGGCGGATGAATTAGCGCTCCTCGGCAAACCTCTTGATGCGGAAGACTTGTTGCAATATATTCTTGATGGATTGCCGGAGGACTACAAACCAATTGTAGATGCTGTGAATGCCAGAGATAGCATCATTCCTATTGAGGAACTCCATGAGAAACTCCTCAATCATGAAGCAAAGCTACTTCAAGCCGCCCCTTTGCTATTCACGCCGCCCGTAAATGCGCTTGCTGTCAACACTCGTCCGAATCAATCAAATCGTAACCGACAGAATAATCAATGGAATAGAAATGCAAATAGATCGTCATCGGGATATCAAGGTCGCTGTCAACTATGTGGCGTTTTTGGGCATAGTGCTCGCAAGTGTTCACAACTTGCAACTCGGAACTCCACCACCACAACGCCACCACCGTGGGCTTCATCACCACGACCATGGCAACCACGTGCTCACAACACCACTCTCACCAACTATGAACCGGAGTCATGGCTTCTTGACAGCGGCGCCTCTCACCATATCACCTCGGATCTCCAAAATTTATCATTGCATTCCCCGTACAAAGGAGGTGAAGAAGTGGTAATTGGTGATGGATCCTCCTTGCCCATCACACATATTGGTTCACTCTCAATCCCTAACTCAATTGATGATAATTGTTTGCATCTTGATGAAGTTCTATGTGTACCTACTATGAACAAGAATCTGATTTCTATAAGTCAATTGTGTCGGACTAATGAGATTTCCGTGGAATTCTTTGATGATCATTTTCAGGTGAAGGATCTAAAAACGGGGGATCCTATAATTCACGGAAAGGCTAACCATGGTGTCTATGAGTGGCCGAAACCCAACTCCATTCAACCGTCCATTGTGGCTCTTCACAGTGTCAAGTCCACTTTGTCCGAGTGGCATTCACGTTTAGGTCATCCCTCGCTTTCCATTTTAAAGCGTATTGTTTCTACGCATTCCTTACCATTGTCTAAGTCGAGTTCGTTGTCATTATGTAACTCTTGTTCCAGCAATAAAAGCCACAAATTACCGTTTCATGAATCTACAATCTCTACTTCATTTCCCCTTGAAATCATCTTCTCCGATGTTTGGACATCACCAATCATCTCGGTTGATGGTTTCAAGTACTATGTCATCTTTGTTGATCATTTCACTAGATATACATGGCTGTACCCTCTCAAACAAAAATCCCAAGTTCGAGAAACCTTTATCACGTTCAAAGCCCTAGTGGAAAAACAATTCCAAACTGTCATACGTACTCTCTACACCGATAATGGTGGTGAGTACATTGCCCTAGCCTCATTCCTCTCCACTCACGGCATATCCCATTACACCTCCCCTCCTCACACGCCTGAACACAATGGCATATCAGAACGTCGTCACCGTCACAATGGCATATCAGAACGTCGTCACCGTCACAATGGCATATCAGAACGTCGTCACCGTCACATTGTTGAAACCGGCCTTTCTCTTTTGTCTCATGCGTCACTACCTCCTTCGTTCTGGTCCTATGCTTTCCCAACCGCGGTTTATCTCATTAACCGCTTACCCACCCCCATCCTCTCGTACGACAGCCCATTCACTAGACTTCTAGGCACCGAACCGAACTATCTTAAGCTTCGGACTTTCGGTTGCCTATGTTATCCATGGCTTCGTCCGTACTCCACACACAAACTTTCGCCTCGTTCAAAGCCTTGTGTCTTCTTAGGTTACTCCGCCACTCAGAGTGCCTACTTGTGTCTTGATCCCACACGTTCACGTATATATGCATCTCGTCATGTAGAGTTCCATGAAACCATCTTTCTGTACTCCAACTACTCCCACTATTTCCTAACCAACGTCGCCAACCCCAATCCACCCGAATATTCATGGACATCACCCGTAAGTGTTGCACCCTCTTACCCTATGCCACACGTATCACCATCACCTTCCGTCACCCCTGTAATGGATCCTTCACCGGAAGTGCAGACTCATACGACTCCACGGGATGACACCATAATGTCCGAACAATTGCCTCCTGAAGTCGCCGCTCCAATAGCTCGAGGTAACACTCATCCAATGCAAACGAGATCTAAAACAAAACGGTTGCAGGCTTCAAGCCCGACCGGGCGACAGGTAAATCGCCCGATCGTGCATCACACCCGAGCGGGTGACCCTTCCACCCGAGTCGTGCAAAGTTTCGGGGATGCTTCAACAACAAATACCCGATCGGGCTCTTCATCTTCACCCGATCGGGCACATCATGCCCGAGCGGGTGACCATTCCACCCGAGTCGTGCAGAGTTTCGGGGCTCATTCAGCAGCAACTACCCGATCGGGCTCTCCATCTTCACACGATCGGGCACATTATGCCCGAGCATGTGACACTAATACCCGAGTCGTGCAAAGTTACGGGGATCATTCTACAATGGTAACCCGATCGGGCCCGTCCTCTTCACCCGATCGGGCACTTCTCTCTGACACCGAACCTACAACCGTCTGTCAAGCCCTTAAAGATCCGAGTTGGAGGAAGGCCATGAGTGAGGAATTTGATGCACTTGTTCGTAACGGAACATGGGATCTTGTACCGGCTCAACATGCATCAAATGTGGTTGGATGCAAGTGGATTTATCGTATCAAACGATTACCTGATGGTTCGGTGGATCGCTACAAGGCCAGACTTGTGGCGAAAGGTTTTACACAACGCCCGGGTGTGGACTACTTTGAAACATTCAGTCCCGTAGTTAAACCGACTACCATTCGACTGATTTTGAGTGTTGCAATTGCAAATGGCTGGAGTCTTCGTCAACTAGATGTCAACAATGCATTTCTTCAAGGGCAACTCACGGAAGAGGTATACATGACACAACCTCCAGGTTTTGTTGATCATGATCATCCTCACCACATATGCAAACTCAACAAGGCAATTTATGGTCTCAAACAAGCTCCTCGGGCTTGGTATTCGGAACTTCGGGATTTTCTCCTCGGCCAAGGCTTTGTCAACTCCCTGGCCGACGCATCTTTGTTTATTCTTCACAATCCCGAGGTAACTATATATGTTCTTGTCTATGTGGATGACATTGTGGTCACAGGAAGCAACTCGGGAGCAGTCCAACGCTTCATCATAGTGCTTGGAAACCGCTTCTCCATCAAAGACTTGGGCAATTTATCTTACTTTCTTGGCATTGAAGTAACACGCACAGCCTCTGGATTACTTCTCACTCAACGCAAATATGTTACGGATATCCTCAACAAAGCTCACTTCTCCGAAGCTAAATCAGTCACCACTCCTATGGCCCCTAGCGCACGTCTTACCTTGTCCTCAGGTGACAAGTTAGATGACCCAACCAATTATCGGACTATTGTTGGAAGTCTACAGTATCTCACACTTACAAGACCCGACATAAGCTACGTTGTCAACAAATTATCTCAATACATGCATGCCCCGACAACGGCACATCTTCACGCGCTCAAAAGGGTCTTACGGTATTTGGTTGGAACACGAGATCGTGGTATCTTCTTCACCGCTGGTAACACTCTCTCCCTACACGCCTTTAGTGATGCAGATTGGGCGGGAGATCGTGATGAGTATACTTCTACGGGGGCATATATTGTCTACCTTGGCAGCCATCCCATCTCTTGGTCTTCCAAGAAACAGAAATTCACCGCTAGATCATCCACGGAAGCGGAATACCGTGCTATTGCTGACACAGCAGCGGAACTTCGATGGATTATGTCCCTCCTCACGGAACTAGGTATCTCCACATCCCAACCTCCCGTGATTTATTGTGACAACATTGGCGCAACATACTTGAGTGCAAATCCCGTCTTCCACTCTCGCATGAAGCATCTAGCTTTGGATTATTTTTTTGTTCGTCAACAAGTGCAAGGTGGCATCCTCCGAGTCTCTCACGTCAACTCAAAGGATCAACTCGCGGATTTACTCACAAAACCGCTCGCACGTCAACAATTTCTTACACTTTGTGACAAGATCGGCATCACCGAAGGTGCTCCGTCTTGCGGGGGCATATTAGCACAAAGGACATAAATGTAATTTACTCCATTAGGGTTTCATATTATCTTGTATATCTATATCATAACTGATGTAATTCATGTTTGGAATCAATATACGAAATCCCTTTCTACAAAATTTACTTAACTAAAAAGGTAGTTTCGGGCCGCTGCCCGCTCGGGCATTGAGTGTGCCCGCTCGGGTGCGGCTAGGGCGAGTCGTGCGAATGTGTGGCTGGTTGGCATGCCTGATCAGACATGGTATGTATGCCCACTCGGGCACAAGGCAAATGGTCGGGCAAGTCATGCCTGAGTCGTGCAAATGGTGCACAAGTTTGGCCGAAGATCCTGCCCGGTCGTGCAAGGGTTGTGCCCGACCGGGTGGAGGCTTTTCTTGCTCAATCTCGTCCCGTTTGCCCCGTGATGATCCTCGAAGTTGCTCCTTAGCTCCGTGCATGTCCTTTTAGCTCCAAAATGATCCAAATACGCGTAAAGACCTGTAAGAACATGAAAACACGAAAAAAAGTAAAACGGAAATGGAATCATACGTAAAACATCACATATGTATCAAAAACGTCTCCTAAATCGTGCAAGAAATACGCATGAAAACGAGATGATCAGCAACCTCAAAAAGGAATAACTTTGAGGAGATCTTCTAGAGATAGAACACCAATTATTTCAAATGATTATATGTATTATGCTCTTGAACATGAAAATGACTTGAGCATTAATGATGATCTAGTCTCTTTTGAACAAGCCAAGAGTGATAGAAATGCTGGAAAATGGTTGATGTCCATGAATGAAGATTTGAAATATATGGATGACAACAGAGTTTGACAAATGACGAAATTACCGAAGGATTCTAAAGAGTTGGTTGTAAATGAGTCTTTAAGATAATATGGGTGCCAAGCATATTCATTTAAAGTATTTATGGTTCAAAGAAGAAATGCAAAATCAAAGAGTTTAAATTGCGCATATTTGCACCAATTATATGATTGTGGATCCGTTAACTAAAGGACTAGCTCCAAAGACATTTCTTGGTCATGGTAGTGAAATGGGAGTAATCGCAAAGTCCTTGTATTGCATATGGTTAGTCATACATGTATGAATATAATCTTGCACATTGAATTTTATTTCAACTCTAGATATCGATGTAAAGTTTGATTTTGCTTTTTTTATACGAGTTATATTGACTTGTGACACATGCAAGGAATTAGGATGTTTTCCAGACCCATGACCGTCATAATTCGATCGGTTTAATTATTATAAAGTTGTGACTCGTATATCTTCTTGAAAATGGGAAGATCTAGGATAGGCGGCCACTGATCACCTAAGATAACTCAACGATTTTATATACTTATCTGTGGGAGAATGTTAGAAGTTGTATTCCAATCTTGATTCATGTAAATATAAATGTCTGATCATTGTTGTTGAGGTACACATTGTGATAATTATATTGTATTTAATGAGACAATTATCGGGTAAAAATATCTCCATACTAATCCGCAATTATAAAAACCAAATGATGTTTTTGTGATTAATTACAAATTATAATTAATAAAAGTTAATGGGTATATATTAAAATACATGTCTTAAAGGCATATTATTTCATTATTATAAAATAGTATATTACCTTTTAGAAAAAGTTTATGGTAACATTAACAAAAAAAAAACTTTTCGTATACCATCAAAAACAAAATTAAAGAGATATTGATGGGTTTGGGATTGAAAAAGAATACAAGATTTACCAAAAAAATATAAAAAAATCAAATAAATAATTTCATATTATTTTGGTTGATATATCAATTCTATTACAGTATTCGTTTTCATATTTAATCGAATAATAGAATTGATAAAAATAATTAACATTCGTCATTTTAATAAGAATTTTATTCTGTTACGTAGTATTCAATCCTTTTATTGTATTTAGTCTTTTTTTTAATCATATATTTGTTTTTTCAAAACTTCTTTACTTTAACATGTACCATGAAATTTTAATAAAAATCTATATTGATTAAAGGTTGTTATTATAAATATGTTTTTTACATTAGAACTTGATTATCTAATATATAAGATCACACAACGGATAAAATTTGATCTAAATGTCTGATTTTACCAATAAACTGAGATTTTGATACGTCATTTAGTAGAAAATGTACCATAACTTGTTAGATACCAAAGCACTTTAAACATATGAAGGATTTTAATTGAACCACACATTTGCAGCTATTAGTCCTTTGCGAAAGGAACGTGAAGTATTTCCCTCGCAAATTTTGAATAAGATTAGGATATCTCATATCTCTTTCAATATATAAAAAAAACATGAGTTTTAATGGTATTCTTTCCAGAGCCACCCCAAGCACTACTTTGATAATATTTGTTCCAAGGGGCATTACATAAAGCGAAAGTACAAAAAAAAAATTGTTTTATTTGTTTGATCTCTCTCCTTATTGGTCTATTGAACTCTTTTTTGTGTTTAGAGTTGCAATATATTTACTTAAAATTCGTCTTTTAAATTGATTTTTAATTGCTAGATTCTTTGCTCATGCATCTCACAAACCAGTTCAAGCAATAATTACATGATTCCGTAGAGAAAATAATAACATAGCAATACTACCCACATTGTGGTATAATCAACATAAGCACAAATTACATTAGCAAGTTTCCCTAACGAGAACCATTGATCATTTGGCTTGTCGTTGTATCTTAAACCAAGCGATGAACGCCAAACGCAGACTCCTTTAACGCTAAACGCAAAGTTTTTATCATCAATAAGATTTATAGCATCATGAGCAATCAGCCTTGGAAACTCACTTTGATGTTTTCTTGGCAGACTGGCTGCTCATGATGTTATAACATTTCACTCCTTTTTCGTTTGAATACTTTTAGGGGGTTCACGTGGCAGAATTTGATAGGTTCACCGGAAACTAGCCCCGAGTGCTGGGGCCCAGTAGTCGGCGCCGTTGTCACTGCCGACTTGAAGAGTGCAAGAGATTGGGACAAGACATAAACCTCGGCTTCTCAAATCCTTCTTTGTTTCATCGTTATTGTTAGGATTTTGGTGTTCGGAAGATGATGACGCTCCTCTTCTCTTCATGCAGTGTTCATTCACAAGCTGTCCAAATTTTAATATAAGAATATAATCACTCAAATATTTAAGAATGAAAGGATATAATTGTAATTATCTAGTAATTAGGTTAAACTTATATACAAAGACTTGTATATATATATATATATGTAACATTCATGTAATAATAGTCAGAAAATCTCATTCACCTTATAAAATCTAACACATAATATGGGGTGAAATATGTAATGAAAAATCTCTGTTATTTGTTTTAATAATAGCATCATAAGGATTTTAATGTAAAACTATATATAAATAATGGGGAAACACAATACATTTTTTATAAAAAAACTACTTCATTAACTTTGTTGGTTTTAACGAAAGGTTGGTAATATATAAGAGAATAAAGAAAGGCTGATCACTTCGTCTTTTTAACCCTCCTTTATCTTTAGTTTTTTTTTTTCACTTTAGTTAAAGTAAAAGGGGTAACTTTTGGGAATTAAAGCTGTTCACATTTTTTAGATTTGGGTTTAATTGATCCAATAAAAAGTATAGTGTATAAATTGTAAAGAACCGTACCTGACCAGGGTCTTCTGGAAATATACAATTCCTATCCCCTTGTACCTATTAAATGTATAATCAATTAGAAGTTAATCATTGAGTAATCAATAATTAAAAACAATAGGTACTTCATTTATGTTTAAATTGCAGTAAATTTTTTATAAATATATGTAACTCGTTTGATCACGTGTGCATGTGTTAAACTAAATCTGATTCATTTATATATAGAATATTTCTTTCTAACAAATAATACACTAAAAGGTTAAGATTTCTTATTTGTATTCTTAGACCAATCTTTTTATGGTAATTTGCATATGTATTTACATTTTTACATACACACGCACACACACATATGTATACATTTATACGTATATAAATAAAAAGGTAAATAATATATATTTATATATATATATGTATGTGCTTACATGTTGCTGGTGCCTCATATTCCCTGACGCTGTACCAAAGTAAGGAAGACTAAGGGCCTGAAAGATTCCAACATATAGGTCAAGAATAAATAATCAGACCAATTATTCGTTAATTTATTTTTTATTAATTTAAAAAAAAAACACTTAACAATTCTCACAAATATTAAATTGATAAATAATGACTGCCCAGAATTTCCATTACGAGTGTCCATTGTTTGTGTGACTAATTCTAGAAGAATACTGGAGTATACGATTTTTTAGACCCTTTTTTATAGTTAGTTTGGATATTTTATTTAAAATGTGAAGAAGAGTGTTTTTCTAAAAAAATAGAATAAAAAGGATTTATTTTAAATAAAAAAATCATAGGAAGGGGATCATGGTATTTGGAAGAAACATCACCTCAATTTGACTCTGAAGGAATCTAATGTATCCAATAGCCTCAGACAGGACAGAGGCTGTATCAGTCTGCAAAAAGAGCTAAACATCACTCCACTCTCCAACAAATATTTTTTTACTTTTTTTAAATTTTATCATTAGCCAAAATAATCAAGATTATATAAATTTAATCAATCGATTAATTACCTTTCCAAAGGGAGAAACAAGCTGGTGAAGAGCTGCAATTCGTCCTCCTAGTTTCTCCTTTCTCACCTTTAAATAGAGAAAAATATGACATAATTATATGAATCTCATAATGATTATATAATACACAGTGAAATAAACTTAATTAGATTAAGGTGTATCTTTGGAATTAGATATTACCATTTTTACTAGTCACAGTTATCACAATGTTTGGTATCTTTTTCAGGATGATGGAAAGAGAAGAAGAATAATGAAGCATGGAGAAAAGGACACACACATGAAGGACAAAACTGTTACCACCTCCCACAGATTATTCTGTGCCATTCTCTTTTGTTTGCATCTTGTTTCTTTGTGTTTGTGCTCTTGTTTGTTATGAGAGAGAGAGAAAGAGAGAGAGAGAGAGAGAGAGACTGTTTTGTAATTATATTTTTATTTACCTTGAGGGTTGATTGTGTTGAAGGAGGTGAAGCTTGGAGCCTTGGCTTCTTATTGGCTGATCCCCCAGTTTCTGAGCTGTGACACTTCATTTTACGAATAGATCCAAAGGGCAAAATGTTAATTAAAATTCCTATTAGTAATCAACTATATAAGTGTTGTTCATATTCATTTACAAAAGCTCTATCTCAACTACCAAAACCGTATATATGTAAAGTATGACACTAGCTTTTGTCTTGATAGCGTTGGATTTGATCCCAAACTAAGAAATCGAATCCGTACAATAAAAGCGAATAAAATAATCGAAATAAATATATCTAAAGATAAAAACTAAAGAGAGATTAAGTTGTAAATCACCTCGGAAGATCGATCATGAACAAGATAGTGTCTTCCATCAGATTTGTTAATAACGTTGTGATTACTTGAGAAATCCAACATGCTGTTGTTGCCACTGCTGTTGAGACTTGTTGTGGTATTTGTAGTAACACAAGACTTGGAGTTATTAGGAGGTGAGTTAGGGGATACGACATAACCATTGTTATTGTTATTGTTATTATTGTTCTCTTGTTTCACATCAACCCCCATGGAAGCTTGGTGGCTCAACAGTACTTGTTCTTCCCAATTCTCCAATTTCTTCCCATGGAAACTGTGGTGATTGATCATTTCCAATCTATCTTCCTCTCCCATCATCAATCCACCCCTTCACAATTTTTATTTAAAAAAAAGACAAATTTAGTTTTGTACTTGCATCAAAATATCTAGTTTTTATGGTAAATTGTAAATATTCTATACAGAATAAGATTACAAAGGATAGGTTTTAACTTGGGTGTAAAGTTAAAAAGCAAAATAGATTAAAGGCAAGATAGCGGATCAATGATCGAATAAACAAATCAAATGCGAAGATAAAAAAAATAAATAGTATGAGAAAAATGAAGATTTGAGGTTTGAAAAATCTGCGGAAGATATAATTTTACTTTTCAAAAACACTAATAATGTAAAACGATCTCAGCCAAGCTAACGAAAAAAAAAAAAAGAAAAGAGCCAATAAGAATGTATGTATATATATTATTAATTTATCATCTTAATCAAGTCATCTTTACAAGAACTTAACCAAGATTAGGTTAAAACAAACATCATCTTTTGCAAATCAAAAGTATTAGCACAAGATCATTTACTCAAAGAAAAATTCCATTTTAGTAGCACACACATATATGAGCATAAATACATGTGTGTGCGTGTATATACAGAGAGAGAGAGAGAGAGAGAGAGCAAGGGACAGAATATTACAAAAGTAATTGGCTGAGGCTCCAAGACTCAGGAGGGAGATCATAATAATCAGGCCAAGAAGAGATGCTAGGGTTATGATTGGGTACTGAAGGAGAACATGAAGACGAAGATGAAGTCGGAGACGACAGAAACTGCGGCAGGGGACTCGGGAGAGCCGGCGGGAGAGGAAACGGCCGGAGAAAGCTATTAGGGGAAAGCTGTGGTGTTTGATGTCCTATCAACGGCGACGGAGGCCTCATCCCGCCGCTCGCACTCCACCAGTTAGGGTTTCCCGCCGCTACAAGCTGCTGCACCGGCGAGCTCTCTAATACTCCAGCCCTATTCATATCTCTCTCTCTCTCTCTCTAGTGACCAAACAAGGGTTTTGAAGAAACTTTGAGAAATGTTGCTTCTCTAGCTTAAGTAGTTGTAGTTTTGGAGTAGGAGAGAAGAAGAGAAACTCAAATTAGAGGTTATGTGGTGATAATTTGATAACCCCTTTTGTCTTTTTTTTCTTTTTTCTTTTTTTCCCTTTGATCTCTCTCTCAAAATTAA
Source organism: Gynandropsis gynandra (assembly GCA_036759665.1). NCBI lineage: Eukaryota > Viridiplantae > Streptophyta > Magnoliopsida > Brassicales > Cleomaceae > Gynandropsis > Gynandropsis gynandra. The sequence continues at coordinate 10,449,838 of CM071874.1, forward strand.
ATTTATTTAATTTTTTAATCGTTTTCCTTTTTTTTTCCTATATGCTTTTTCCATGCTTTTGCTTTATCTCAAAGTGGGACAGAGAAAGGTGTTATAGCTACTTTCATTATTTTAATAAATATATATAAGTCGAGGAAAAGAAAGCGAATTGAACGAAAAGGGTTATTCGAATATTTTATATATACGGTCTATAAAATTTTCGAATAAATCAAAATATTTTTCGGTATCACAAGTGTCTTGCATCTACCCATCATCTTTGTTTATTTTTTTAATATCGAATGTACAATTTATCCTTTTAGCCTATCTCAATCCATCTAGAGGTAATTATTAATTTCTATAGCGGCCAATGCATCTTTTTAGCTATTTATATACACACACCCACGTATACACTCATATATATATATATATATATACATACATCACATATATGAAATTATATATATATTTTTTCTTGTAAGAAACTATAGAATCTTTTTTATTAACGACCCTGTTCGATTCCCATTTGATGTTTGGTTTAGGTGTAAGTTGAATATTGGGTTTTGATGTCCATATATATATATATATATATTAAATAATATTTTTATGAAATTATATTATATTTTTTCTTGTAAGAAACTATAGAATCTTTTTTATTAACGACCCTGTTCGATTCCCATTTGATGTTTGGTTTAGGTGTAAGTTGAATATTGGGTTTTGATGTCCATATATATATATATATATATTAAATAATATTTTTATTCAATTATAATTTGTAGTCCAATAATTAATTTGGCGATGAAACGGGTTGATATTTGTTGCGTAGGGTTTTACGTATTCGTAAAAAGGATGATAAGATAACCTATTTTGTAGCATTACGTGAAAACGAGTCACAAAGTTGATATGAGTGTTTATTACATCGGATGATCAAATTGCTCGTAATTTCTAAAATAAAATAAAAAGCCCTAAAAGGACAAAATAAAACTACTAAAGAGAAAAACACATAAATTTATTCCAAAATAGCATGATTATATATAAAATCTTTTTTTTTCATTTTTAGGAATGAATTATCATGTTAGATTTAAAATAATACAGATGATGAATTTGAAATGAACCATTGTATACCATGGTGTATATGTCAACTATAATGTGTATTTAATCACCATAAATCATGTATTAATTTTGAAATAATATGATAATTTACAGATAAAAATGAAAAGAACAAATTAGTTCATTTATAATTTTTAGCATTTCGGAATAAATTCACCATTTTTTATGGGATTTTCTAAAAGATATCATATAAATCTCATTCCAAATTAACTTATTCGATAAAAGAAAAAAATATTTAAAATATTTAGTAGAGCCACAAAATTTGTCACCAGATACTTTCGAAACCACATAGCATGTTTTTGACAGTTTACTATAGACGTCGGTAACAAATTTTGCTACGATTTGCTATTCATCTACGTAGCAAATTATATTTTACAAATTAAATACATTTTTTGTCATAGTATATTAATTAATTACTGATATTTTATAAATTTGTTTATCATCAACATAAAGACGCTTCTATATTTCGTAGCAAATACGTGACAGGTAAAACTTTACTACGGATACTAAAGATTTGGCTATGAGTTTGGCCGTATCCAGACTGGATAATCCAGTTATATATGACTTATAATACATGTATATATATAAATATTGACTACACATGCTCACTCTCAATTCATTTATTTCAATCCACATCTATGAAATCATTTCCATTTCCATGATACTGAACAATCACAGTTTATATGCCTCACGTGGCTAAAAAAAATTGAAACAAAAATTAAAAGATTTCAATTGATCAAGTATATACTTTTATGTACAAAGTATATCTATATATATGAACCATTGTTAATCAAATTTTTATGTTTTCTTAATTTATTTTTTATATATTTTCAAAGAAATACTACGAATATCTTTCTGTAAAAAAAATCATGAGTTTATCTATCTATTATGAATTTTTTTTTGTTCAGATTTAGTGTAATGTAAAAACCCATTTTAGAATGAGTACTCGGATTTATGGTGAAAAAGTCACTTTACATGTTTTATTTACCATTGAGTTGATTTAAGATTTGAGGAGAAAATATTATATGAATAATAATACTTTTCTACTTGAAGCTGCTAGGGTGGGCCAAAAAGGAGCTAGTATATTTTTCAAAACGAGTTATATAAACACCACTCATTTCAATGGAGAAAAATAATATTATGAAAAATCGATTATATAAAATGCACACTATGAGTATGACTAATGCTTTCGTCATCATGACGCACGCAGACCTGTTTAAAAGTTTATGGTAACATTTCATGTTTAGATATTCCAATAAATTTGAAAGATTATAAAAAAAACTATATAAAAGCAATGTGGTACGGTTTTAATACTCATTTTATTATGACCTTATATGTAAAACAGATTTTAAAAATTTTTATTTATATGCAAAAAAATTCAAAATTCGACTCATCGTATTTTTTTTATTCGATATATATGTAAATGATACATCTAAAAGATTGGATTAGAACTTAAAATCATAATATCCAACCTAACTTGTAAAAGATATTTCATTCTTTTATCGTTCATCCAGATGCATTTAATTTGTTTCATTTTTTCTAAACAATTTTAAATAATAATATCAGAAAATTTTAATCATTTGATTATTAGTTTAGATATATATATATATATGATATTTATGTTATGATATAATTTGAGGTTAACAAATTTTGAATAATTTCCGAAATCAAACATTTTGGATATCGTTCGTATGCATGTGTCCATCTACGCTCGTGTGCGTGTTACGATATTATTTTCTAAACATATTGTATTTATATTCCAATGTGGAGAATGTAATTAAGTAAACAAAGCGGGTGATAGAAAGACTGAAAGGCCACATTTTCCCAAGAAGTCAATGTCTAGGGCTTGGAGATCCCTAATCTCCTGTCTTCAAGAGAATGATTACAATTTCCAAGAAATCCTTTATCTAAATAATTTATTTACTATGTCACATAAAAAAAGTTGTATGATGTGTATACAAATATATTTATTATCTAATTGTCCGTATTCCCGGCATTATAGCCAATTATATATTGGCAATATAGTATCATATTTAACTTTTTACACAAAAAATCTAATATTTATATCTTTTTTTCTATATATACTCAGAACAACACTTACAAGAAGTAGCATTGGAAATATTTTTACATAATGATTCCTTTTTTTTAATCTTTTACCAATACATAAAATATACTATAACCTATAGAAGAAAATGGATATGTAGTTTGATGTTTCAGTAGACATCGGATACGGATAAATCTTTTCCAATCAATTTATTACAATTAAAAACATTTCCTATTGGAAATGTAATATATTACAAATAATATTGTATACCATATTTATCTGCGGAAAACTTAAAAAAAAAACTCATCAATAAATATAATCAATTTATAGCTATATACAAAACTAAACTGTCAATTTTTAATAATTATTCAGAATGCATAGCTTTGGTCTTGAACCGAATCTTGATGTTGCAACAAACAAAAAGAGACAAAACCCCTTAAATCTCGAGCTTGAATTTATCCCCATGGCTAAAATCAAGTTGAATCCAAAAGAAAAAGTACTTATAAAATATTTCATATGATTTGGTAATACATTACAATGTTTGACATAGCCTCTAAAAATTTCAAAAATCTCCAATGTTGGCCAATAAACTCAAATGTGGTCACATGATTTGAGATCAAACATTCAATTCATTCACTTAATTGTTTTATAGATGTTGATACTTCTATCTTGGGAACTTATATGTATTAATTCGCGAGAGTTTATTTGGCTATATATTGTAAGAAAATTTCGATAATCTTATATGCGGAATTAATTATCGACATTCTAATAGGAAATTAAATCAACCAAAACAATAAATAAATTATACTTACTTGAATTTTCCATAATTTGCATTCGGTGGATTATCTTTTCTTTTCTCCAATGCCTATTCCTCCAATTTCTCCTTTAATCTCTCTTTGATGATATAAGAGAGTTTTTGTTTTTGTGTTTTTTGTGTATGATGTTACGGTGTATCAAATTCAAGGGCATTAAGACATATTTGTAATAAATGAAAAGACATGTCCTAAAAGACATGTCTTTTGATACATACCCTTTAAAT